>JAODJX010000042.1:36490925-36506078 GCA_026776945.1 Isichthys henryi
CCCCCCCGATAAACTCGTAGTCCAGCAACCGATCCCTCCGTCATGTCAAAAGATGCTCTTTCAGAGAGATCCCCAAGCCATACCTACCCGGCAGTAATTGGCGAAAGCTACCGATGATTTAATGCTTATTGCTTTTAGTCCAAAGTGGAATAATTGAATAATCCTCTCAGAATGATTATAAATAATGGTTAATGCTGAATGCTTAACCTTAATAGTTTCGAGCGAGTTGACAGAAAAAATGTTTTAGGCTAATTGGTCTCATCTGTGTGGTGGCAGAGTGCATGATGTCACTGCCTCCCAGCAGGTAAAACTCTTAAGTGATTGGATATTATATTGTAAACATGACGAAACACGGACGTTCCCTGTTGCAGACAATATAAGAAGCAGTGCAAATGAATATGTTTAAAATTCATTTTTTGAAATTAGTTCCAGGGCATCCATCCATCCATCTCCTATTTACCTCTCCTGTCAGGGTTGTGGGGGGAGGGGGGTGAGCCTATCCCAGGTATCACAGGGCATTAGGCTGGGGTACATGCTGTCCATCACAGGGCACATACAAGCACAAACATCATACACTTTGGGCAAATTTGAGATGCATGAATGTTCGTGGACTGCGGGAGGAAACCAGAGTGAGAACCAGGGAAAACATGCAGACACTCATTGAGGGGAGGCGCAAGACTCACAGCCTCTACTGCATTTTAAAAAAAGATTAGAAGTTACTTTACTACATATGGTTATGTTTTAAAGAGTGAAACTATGTTTAAATAGTGACGATAAGCTGTTAGTCAGGCTCCTGTTTAGGAGCTAAAGTCTTACTGCAGTGGTTCCTGAGCTCAGATGCATTGTGGGATACACACAACTGTGCCTCTGCAGGGGAAGCGAGCTTTAAGTCTTACACGACCTCCCCTGGGCCCATGGCAGAGTGCAGCAGTGGGGACATCTAGTGGCCAGTGGCTGCCATGCACTCTGACCACATCAGAAGTCCAGTGGGCCTGTGCTGATGCTGGCTTGCATGCAGTGGCCCTGTATCGTTGCACTTTGTGACGTCAAACGGCAGCGAGAGGTCCAGGCAGATGCATAGCATTTAGGAAGAACGAGGATCTTTTCACTAATTCATTGTTTGAATCAAAAGCAATGATAGATGACATACGTGCATCTTCCGGTTTGCTTTTGGAGAGATTTTTGGTCGGTTGTCCTTGATTATTATCCACTCTCCCTTTACACAGACCCCATCGATATCGTCAAGGACCCTATCCCCCCCCATGAGTACAAAGCAGAGGAGGACCCTCGGCTCTACAAGTCGGTGAAGACAAAAAGGGGCCCGCTACCGGAGGACTGGATCGAGGACTTCAACAACAACCCCGACAAAAAGCCCATCATGTGCGCCTACAAGCTGTGCAAAGTGGAGTTCCGCTACTGGGGCATGCAGTCAAAAATTGAGCGCTTCATCCACGACGTGGGTACGTAGCCTGGGGGTGGGGTGGGGAGGCGGGGATGTGATGCCGTGTCGAGAAGCTCGAGTGAGATGCAGTTGTCCAGGCAGACAGAGAGAAGGGCAGGGAATCTGCAGCCCATCTAGAGTCCTGGGATGAGCTGTGAGTGCTTAAGTGGGAAGGATAAAAGGAACAGAGCTGCAGAATCTGCACCGCAAGATGATCCACAGGTCAGTCAAGGAGACCACATAATGCAAATCAAAAATGAATTTGGAGATTCCCTAGGATGGGCTTGTTAAGTGATCATCATCAAATTGCTAAAGCACACTTGGGTGCCATTTGGCAGCGTGTGATGGTTCCTTATGGAATCCACAGAAAAGTATAAAACCCTAACCCCCAACACAAAAAGGATATGTGGCCAGCCATGCTGAGGGGAGGGGTGGGTCCCCTAACTCACAGGCAGTGGGAAATCACCGCTGTGGTTCTCACAGGGGTCACATGGGACAGAGTGGTCTGGAGCATCTACCCTTATGCTGAGGGAATGCCCTTTTCTGATGTCATACCTGGGCTAATAATGTGACATCATCATCTGGAGACTAAAATACCCACTGCAAACCGATGTGGTAATATGGACGTATAATTATATTACTGACGTGTCCCAAAAAAGCTGGAGACCGAGCAGCCTCGCACTGGTACCTGTCCTAAGTTGCTCGCCCAAGTGTGGTTATCGCAGTAGCAGTGAAATTACAGCAGACGTGTGTTACTTAATGAGCATTATGCAACTTATGGCTATATAAGCTACCTGCAGCTAGATTTGAGCTGATTTACAGTTTACTGATTTGAAGAGCGTCTGTTCGGTTTATATATAAACATCCTCAAATTATCTCCTTCGCTCACTTGGTTGGAAAGCTCCCTCCTGCACACCCCCGCCATGCCCCCTGTCCCGCCTCCAGCCCCCTCCAAATGTCACCAGCTAGCTGTAGCAGCGTTGGTGCTCTTTTTAGGATGCTTATGTAAACCGGGGGCCACACTAGCCCCAGGCCCCGGGCTGCCGGTTCCGCACGTGGCTTTGAGCTTGGCTGCTGTTTTGCTGTTGCTTGAGCGCAGGCGGATCCCAGTTGCCAGGGGGCTTTTGGGCAACTGGTGCCCCCCCTTTCCCCAAAGAAGCTTTATCTCCTTAATGATGAACCTTCTCTAAATGAAATCCTTGAAAGTTCTTAGGAAAACAGGCAGGTCACAGGATTGTGTCACCCTGTCTCTGGCAGCCGCTTAATCTTCTCTAAGACTTTTTCCTCTGAATGAATCAAGAACAATTCCCTAATTCCATTTGTATTGTTACCCACTTCATATTACCCATAATTCCCTGCGTGATTTGCGTGAACGTTAAAAACAATTAGTTTGCCTTGAAGGTTTTACAGCTTTGATGGTGTTAAATGTCTTACCTTTTTACTGCGGCTAATGGAGATCAGGTTTATCTGCATGGTCTTGTTCTTGGACCCATGATCCATGTAGTTGCTGTGTGACTGCTGCTCCTCTAGATGGCTGATCTATTCTCACCCAGTGCGTTGGAACAAGCAGGCTGACGTGGGGCTCTGCAGGAGGGATGATAGATACTTTATTTACAATTTATACCAGGTACATTGGAATATATTGGGCGTGTAGTTCTGAAGGCCCCTGCCTGCCACAGGATTTGAACCCATAACCTTCCAGTCAGGGGCACAGATCCTTACACAAAGCTGTCTTGTACATCCGGGCCCTTGGTCAAGTTTTCCTGGATCTGTAGTATGTCTGAATATTAGTGGGATGTCACTGAGTGTCTTCAGCCCCGCCACCCATCTTAGATTATTGCCCAATACTTTTCCCATGGTGCAGTGCAGCAAGTCCTTGCTGCTCTACAATGCCCGTCGTCTTCTTTTGATCTGACGTAGTGGATTTATGAACATAAAGGTTAATCCACACCACACTTGCTCGTGAAAAAATTATAATGTATAGAAGCTGAGTTCTGGTTGTTTTGTGCTTTGGTGGTGCCCCTCCTCTCCCACCCCACCCTGCCTTCCCCGCCCCCCCAGGGCTGCGGAAGGTGATGGTGCGAGCTCACCGGCAAGCCTGGTGCTGGCAGGACGAATGGTACGGCCTGACCATGGAGGACATCCGGCAACTGGAGCTGGAGGCGCAGGTGATGCTGGCACAGAAGATGGCCCAGTTCAGCTGCACGGAGGAAGGCGCTGAGGCGGGCCGGGGCGGGGCGGCCGGTTCCCCCGAGAAGGAGCAGGGCGGCAAAGAAGCAGCCGGCACCGCAGAGGCAGAGGGCAGGCCGGCGGGGGCCGACACGCTGCAGGCGCGCGCCGCTCTCACCAAGCAGTGGTCTACCTCCTCCAAGTCCTCACGCTCGTCCAAGAGGGGAGGTGAGTGCTCCACTGCCGCCAGGGGTCTTGCGTCACCGTCATAGTCCTGGGGGGGAGTGTGTGCTTTGCTTTTAATCACGTCATTTTGCATTTGAGCCTGGGGTTTATATAACTGTTACTGACCCTTTTTGAAAGCAGTTATTATTAACTCAGCCGTGCCTGTGTGTGTCTGTTTTATTTGGGTTTGTCTGCTTTGTACGCAGCTCCAGAAACTCGCGTATCGTGATCTTGTGCATTTCACATGTTCACTAGTATTCGTGCACCGCTGTACTTCGTTGATCTGTTCTAGGTAAATATGCCTGGAGCATAACTACACGTTTAAGCGTGTTCTGTGTGTGCCAGGGAATGGGGGGCACGTGCATCAGCACAGGCATCGGTGTGAGCGTGTGCACTCATGTGTGCGACGGGCACTATGGACTCTGATGGGGGCTTGCGTGATGTTCTGCGTCTCACATGGTTTTCCCAGATAGCCCCCCCCCCCATTTTCATTGGGTCATCGGAAGATGTGGCAGTTCATTAGAAGAAAGCCTGTGAATTTTCTGATCTGTCCATCCATCCATAAATCCAACACCTGTGCTGGTTACCCCACCCTAGTGGTGCCATTTTTATTCCCCCCTATATGTTTCTACCTTCATTTCCTACATTTTCTACCTTCCCCAGCCTAATCACTCCCTCTCTTTTTTCTCTCTTTCTATCTCTCTCTTCCCATATGCTATTTATAGCATCTGCTTCTGAAGGCAGTTCATAGCCCTCGCTCTGGGGTGGGGGGGCGGCGGCTCCCTCCTCCCCCTCCTCCCCCCTCCAGCTTGGTTGCCTGGCTTGTTAATGTAGCAGCGGAGCAGTGAATATGCACAGGAATATGATCTGAGGACAGACCCCTGCCTGTGTAGCTGTATTAATGGGCCAGGACTGTGTACGGGATCTGATCTCAGACCTGCATTCTGGTGTACAATTAAGCTGTATTCTCACAGCCACCTTCTAGGGCATTGTTATTCCTAGTGGATATTTTATTTATGTTATGTGTTTTATTCAAAGATTTCTGCTTTAGTTTCTGTCTTTATATATCAAACCTGTTTGTGTTTTTGAATTCTAATTTTTATTGGGGTTGTGTACCATGCATAAGGACGGTGAGCACATTGATCAAGGCACCAGAAGGGCCTGGAGTTTTGGAGTCACTAAGAAACAATGTTGATGACAGTAGTCCAGTTTTTGGAAATTCTCATTCTTACCTCACAAAAAATTGTCAGGAGTGAGGAGATAGATATCTGCTTATTTTGTGCAAACCCATCCCACACAGCTTGAGTCCTGCCTCTTTCCATATATGGACATCCACCTCTTGATCAGACTCCTCCCCCATCTTAGGCTGGTACCCTGATAATGAACGGTTCCAGCTGAGGAAGGCATGTGTGTATGGCAGCAAGGCAGGCCAAAGGCCGTCACCAGTGTCAGGTGCATAGGCATATCGCTTATTGTGAGGGACACACGGTCTTTTCCCTACATGATAACCATGTTGAGTGATGCAGATTTCAATGGGAGAACTTCATCAATGGAGCCGTCATCGAGGACGGCTCCATTGATGAAGTTCTCCCATTGCTCGGCTCGACTGCTCTGGTGGGAGGGTGGTTCTGTAGAGTCCCCAAGGTTGCACTTTAAATGACCTACTGCCCAACCATCAAAGTAATTAAAAGCTGAGGCAAAGTGAATAGCAGTCCACTCTAGCCAGTTTCAGCTTCTCAAGGCAACGGCTTGAGCTGCCAAGGTGATAGCAACTTACAGCACTGAGAGAGTCTTTTCTCTTTGCATCCATCGATTAGCAATGGAAACAAATGGCAGAGACATGCATAGAAAGCACTTTCGCAATAAAATCCCTTATGAATGAATAACAGCTCTGGTAATTAAACGTAGCTTGTAGCTACCAGAGGGACTGGAGAAAGAACCATTACCTACTGTGATTTTGTGCCCTGTCTGCTAAATCTATTGACTTCTTCCCCCTCGTTTCTAATTACTTCCCCACCTATCAAAGCCCACTATCATTCTTGTAGCCACACCCCTTGGCCGGTATTGGTTGTGGGTGCTGGCTGGCTGATGCAGTGGTTTATGTGACGTGTTGGAAAACCGAGCTGTCCCTTCAAGAAGCATGTGGACGCCAAGCTTTGTCACAAAGCCCATGTGGGCGGAGTTATGACACCACTTCCTGCCCCTGTGTCACAGGTAGTCCCTCTCGGCAGAGCATTTCGGAGTGGAGGATGCAGAGCATCGCACGGGACTCGGAGGACAGCTCCGAAGAGGAGTTCTTCGACGCACATGGTACAGTCATCCTCAGTAATACCTTCAGTTGGTTTGCACATAGCAAAATGTATCACCACTTTATCTCCATTTCCCTTAAAGTGATTTGCCATCCTGCCCCCTTCACACTGATTTTCTTTTGACACTGATTGGTGTTTAGATGGCTGGGGACAGCAGGAAGAGCTAGTCACTGATTGGTTTAGACAGACCATTTTCTGCTGACTTAATCGTCACTGAAGAAACTTCTTCTTTATATACCCACCTGCAGTTTAGTATTTTTAATGTGCTCTCTCTCAAGTAAAAAAAACAAAAAGTACAGTTTGTTCTTTCTCTTGCTGGAACTGCTTACCTTTTTATTTTAAGATATCTCCCCATTTATTTAGTAATTTGTGCCAAGAAAAATGTCAGAGATTAGTGCATGTTTTTTTTTTTTCGTATACTTACAATCATTTTTTGCTTGTTTTGCCTGCTAGTTTCCCAGTGTTTTGGTCTTCAAGTGGCCAGTGAGCAGGAACAAATCAATGTGCCGTCTAAATGCTCATAACATTCTATAACTGTCTTCGGTATTAGTGTCATTTGCAGAACAATCCCATTAAAAGCAGGAATCCCTATTCCAGAACTCTCTCTCACTCTCAGGGTTTCCAGTATGTATGTCAGGGATTATAATGTTTTACTTATAATGTTTTATCTTATAATGTTTTATCCAGTTACCCAATTGATGTACTACTTCACTTTCTTTCCACTCAGTTTCCAAGCTTCTTACCCAGGTGGCAGAATAACATTAGCTGCATATTAACATAATATTTCAGCATCACACAAACTCCTTGGCTTATTATCCGAGTGTAAGAGGATGCCTTTTATTCTCTTTCCTCTCCCCCATTTTTGATCCCAAACAGTTTCTGTTCCTTCCTGCCATCCATTGCGTGCCTCGCACTGTAGCAGATTTACATCCTGTCATGTCAAATAAATTGTGCGCTCTCGCTGAGCTGAGTATTTCTGGTGTACGTCAGAAGTGTCTTCCTGTTCCCAAATGGTGGTTCAGAATCGGTGTAGAATATAGCATTTATAAAATGAAGCCGCTCCAGGCCTTTCGGCAATAAGGACTGTGAATAACTGGCTAAATACTGGCTAATGTGGTACAATTAGCAGCCTAAGAGATGGGGGAAGGATAATCCAGCGAAAGTGATCTGGTCACGGCTCTGCTGAGTCATCGGATGGTCCGACTGTGTTCTGGTTAAGGATCGTTCAGCTGCTGCATATGTGCTGATAAATCACAGCAATATTAAATATTGACATAACATTAACAGTTCATTATGAAAGAAAAAGAAGTCGCTTGCTAATTATGAAAGAGCATTGTTTTTAATATGCTTTTAATTATCGATAATTAAAGGAGTTTAATTAAAGGACATTTAATATTTATAACTAGAAAAAATAGATTGAGTGATATGGACCGATCGGGGTTGCTATAAATCTTTTTTTTTTTTTGTGATTTTAGGTTTTTTTGACTGGTATTTCAAAGATCGATTCACAAAGATGCATCTGACACATAATTTGGATTTGACGTCTGTCATGACGTTTATTTGTACTGTTACCTCTGACCGTTCTATATAAATATCAGGGGGTCCACAATAAGCACAGAAGCAGGATTTTTCAGATGGAACAGTGCGCAATTAATAACGGCCTTTGCAAAAGCTGATTCAGATTGTAGGAAGCTCGTGCATCAGGAATTGTTGGGTTACGTTACATAATTAAGCCTCACTCTCAGTAAAAACCCCAGCAGAAGCCTAGCGGAGTCATTTGAGGCCTTGCATGCACATCCAGCAAAAATGCTGAAATTATGCTGCTCAGAGCTGCATTTATGATCAGTGAACATCATAGCACACCCCCTTCATTGTTGAGCACTTTTGACTGGTATCCTTATACAACACGGTGTTAGCAGTGACTACTATACTCACTTTCATAGCTGGTTCATTGACAGAGTGCTGTATCATCAAGATCCATGTTGGGGTGTTGGCTTTCTCTAGCTCAAAGATGATGTTAGATCAAAGATTATGGGAAGTAAAACATTTAATATGACACTTTGATGACATATTTCAGGGGGTGCCATAACTTTGTATTCGATAATTGGTTATAAAAAAGTGATTAATATTTCAGCAGTCTTTTCTTTGGCCTCATGGTTATCAGTTTGCCTCTTTTCTTCTCACACCCTGCAGAGGACCTTTCGGACAGTGAGGTGGTCTTCCCTAAGGAGATAACCAAGTGGAGCTCCAATGATCTGATGGACAAGATTGGGGCTACGGACCCAGATGAAGCCCAAGGTGCGCAGATGGGCTGGGGTCTCTTGGAAGGCGGTCTTGGATTCCCTTTCTATCAGAATGTGTGAGCTTTTTGTGGAACGGATCTTCAGGGTCAAACCTGCCCTGATGTTCCTGCATTTTCTTATAGGTCCATCATTCCATCAGGGCCACTTTATCTAACCCAAGTACTCTCAAATCCCTTCCTTTCTTAATCGGATTAGCTGTGAAGGAACAATTTGCTCATTGTTTAAGTTCCCCTAATTGATTATTTTTGCTAGGGAATATGAGATTAGAACATCATAATAAGATGGTGTGGCTGACAGTTCAGCTCCATCAGGAGGGTATGAGATCTTTGCCAGGTTATGACCCTTGAGGCTGAAGACTGTCAAAACCACTTTCCGAATCTGTAAGTTTTTAAATTAGAGAAGTGTTGAGGGACCTGAAAATCGACTCTGTGTGTCGGTTCTTCTGAGAGATTGTCTTTCCAATTAAAAAAACAAAAGTGTCACATTTTGGCTTCCAAACTTCCACTCATGAGTATTGAGGTCATCTCGTAACCTTGGCTCAGCGGCCTTGTTAGCTGGGCTTGAGTGCTAACTGCCGTTCTTTCTCTGTCTTTGCAGGAGAGCTGTACCAGGAGACCGTCGCCAGCGTGGAGACTCTCAATGAGGTATAGAGCTCTCCCATATATATGTATATATATATATATATATATATAGAAAAAAATAATTAAAAGCAAGGAGATGGGTTGAGATGCATCAGGGAAACAGACTCTGAAGTCACAGAGCCCCAAAAAGATGGTCAGTATATTCTGGTGTGAATGGATTATTGTGGAGCAAAGACTAGTTGTGTTGGTGTCATTATTGATGACTTTCTCAGGTGCACAAAGGAGGTTAGTGGACAAAATCTCATGTCCATTTCATAGTGATGTTTTATGTCACTCACAGAGCTGTGTAATGTATATGTATGTATTTTTGGAATCAGAATCAGTGTTATTTATTTATGCATTAGACATTCATGCTGTCATACATGCTCTCCTCTGTGAAGACAACACACAGTTATTTAACAGAAAAGGTGACAAGTGAAATAATTAAAAGCAATGAACATAATTTCAGTGATGATAGGGGGTTAATTGAAGGGCAGGGTTTATGGGGGTTGCCTCCATCAGCTGATTTGTTCTGTTGGTTTGAGGTTCTCCGCTTTTGGCATTTGGAAGTTCCTACCGAAGTGGTAACCGGACAGCGGTCACTAAGTGGTCCCAGTGCATTATGGGTAAGGGCAGTGTCAATGCTTGGTCCTGCCCTGATCCCCAAAGGTGACACGACTTGGGATGAATGGCAAATGGTCCAGTTGTGCCATGCAAAAAAACACATTATGGCAGCTAGCTTAATCAAAGGTTCAACAGTAGACACTCTTCTGGATTTCATCTTGAAGCTCATCAACTACAGTTCCTGGTCTATTTTTGCTGTTCCATACAACATTTCATCCCAACTTTTTGCGGTGGCTGAGTGCTTGATATCTTTGCTCAGCAGTGCACCAGTTATTAGGCAAAAGGGGATTTCTTATTTGCCAGTTCTTGTTATTGTCTCGTGGTGTATCTAAGCAGCAAAAGATACAACTTGGGAATTGCTTCTGAGATTTTATCTGAGAACGGTTATCTGAGTATAAAGTGACTCATTTGGAGAGAGGCTCTGTTTCGGTAAGATTCATGGGAGCATTTTGGGTTCCACGTTGCAAATCCATTGGCAGAAATGTCATTTCTATTGGTCTCTTGTATCTCCCCCCACAGGATGGTTCTACCCCAGAAGTCCTTCAGGCCTGCAAGATTCACGTGCTTATTCTAGTTCTCCATGGTGGCAACATCCTGGACACAGGCTGCGGTGACCAGAGCAGCAAGCAGGGCGATGTGAACACCATAAGCACAGCCTTCGAGACGGTGATGCGTGTGCATTACCCCGCAGCGCTGGGCCGCATCGCCATCCGTCTGGTGCCTTGCCCACCGATCTGCGCCGAGGCCTTCTCTCTGGTGTCCAGGTGAGTCACACCCCCCTCCACCCATGGGCCTCGAACACACCCAACCTCCCAGTATGTTAGAGGTGATTCAATGCATCAATCTGTAGAATTGATATTTGCGGGTAAGAAACATAATGTTACTTCTCAGCATTTTCGCTTTCACGTGCTGCAGGTAGATGCGCAAAGTAGAAGTGCTGGCATGCAAATTTCCAAAACTTAGGATGACTGGGGAAGTTTCATTAATATTGATAAAGGAAGCACTACCTGATTTTCTTTCCACTACAGTGCTTTTAGGGAAACTCACCGCAATTGTATAATGCAAAACACTCTCTCAAATGGTTAAGATAATCTTTGTGCTGCAGTGCTTTTGGGAAATGCCTCTCCATTGTAGTGCAAAAAAGTTGTTCGTATTTTATGCTATGATAGCAATGGCCAAGACCCTGAGGCAGCTTACTAGCTAGCTAAGTACAATTTTAGTCCGAATATAAGAAGACCCCCCCCCCCTTTTTGGCAGCTATTTTTAGAAAAAAATGTTTCTGGAATACCAACTCTTACCTTTGTAAAGAAAAATAATTTTATTTGACAAAAACATATAAAAAGTTAACCAGCAACCACTGCTTAAAGCAACCACAAGCAATAGCATTACAATAAGTGTATTAAACAATAAACATTCCAGAAATAAATACATTATTGGGGGTTGGGGTAATGAATATAACAAACTCCACAACCCTTGAGGCCGCAGAATGTTTTCGATGTAGTAGACCCACATGAAGTGGGTAAAAAAAATATTGTATTGCAAAGAAAGACTGAGCTGTATTAATAAATGATATGACAGTTCTTTTCAAATGAATGTTACTGTCTTTCTTAACAGCCATTTTCAGTTTAATACTAGCAACGGCACAGCCAGGGAACCCAACAATTTACACGACACTCAGGGATACACGCTAAACACACGCACTGCACGGGTTGCCAGCTATTATGCATCTGGCGTGACACTCAATCTTTCAGACACTCATACTTATGCAAGAAATCTTGCAGCAAATCTATATTACAGAAAGTTTAAACGCATGTTGCAAAATATCGTGTTTGTCACCATCTGTTCCCTTTTTTGTCTAGACCCCGAATTTAAGATGACAGCACTTTTTCAGATGTATTTTAAAGAAAAAAAATCCTTCCAATATTAGGGTCAACAGGGTAGAAAGTAATGTTAGCCTTTGAGATGCACGACATATTGTTTGACATTTTGGAATCGACCGATATTCATAAAAAATTTGGATGGATATCAGCATTGGTCCAGTGTGTCAGTCTTGGACGATATTCAAACTTCGTCAATATTAGTTAATAGTTAGCAGCATCTTCTCAGCCATGTTCTATAGTGAGGGACGAGGGATTTCATCAGCTCATTCTCCTCTTAGAAGAGGTCTCAAAGTACCAGACTGTGAAATGTTTATAATTCCTTATTTGATCTAACCCACATATTGATCATTCAGAATAAAAAACAATGTGACGTCATTCCTCTGATCTCTGCCAGCTCCCCCCCGTTAGTGTTTTCTGTACAGTTCAGTAGTTAGTTGGTCATTTGACAGTTTTACACTGGCATGTTCTCCCTGTTTAATAGTAACATTAACAATTAAGATTTTGAGATTCTACTTTCTATATGTTTCATGAACTATATGTGATTAATTTTTGAGAATGTTTTTTAATGAAGTCAAAAAAGTCCTAATGTACGTTATTAAAACAAATAACTCATTAATCAAACAGAATCGTGATAGAAATTTAAAGATTTCCGATGCACCAACTCACTCCCTTAATAAACATAATCGAATTGGCTTGGGGCCAGTGATTTACACCCATGTTCCATATACGTGCTGCACGTAACCATTACTCACCATTCAGATCGGCCTCATTTATCTGCTACATGCTACTTATAGATCACCTATCACCCTCTCATACACTCCTTATACACTGCTGAACTGACACACTCACTTCTCCTCTGCTCTGATAGAAAGCCATTAATCGAACGCACATTTCTGACTCATTTGCTCTTTATGTGTGTGTCTGTGCGCTTCAACGTATTAAGCTGTCATCTGCTCACAATACTGTCACATGTGCAGTTGCTGACCCCCCCCATACCGTTCTCTCTCTCTTGCAGCCTGAGCCCCTACAGCTATGATGAGGGCTGCCTGTCCAACAGCCAGGATCACATCCCTTTGGCCGCCCTCCCCCTGCTGGCCACTTCAGCCCCCCAGTACCAGGACGCCGTGGCGACCGTCATCTTGCGGGCCAACCAGGTGTATGCCGACTTCATCAAATCTCTGGAGGGGGCCGCCTTCTCGGGACAGGTGAATGAGACCAAAGTCGGACAGCTTTATTACTCCTACATGATCAATTGGCAGACTGTTGATTTACAGCAAACTATTAACGTCTTAGAAGCAATTAAAGGTGGAAAGCCATGAGCTGTAAATCCACAACAATCTATCACTGTGATTTGGGCCCCTACCACCTGACAGTGAGATTACCTCAGTGGAGGTCAGCCTATAAAAAAATGACACTATAACTTAATGAGGGGTCATCATTTTAAATCTACAGCTTACATGAAACAGTGTACGAGCGTCATGAATCGACTTCCATAAATTTACTGCAGTGAAATTGATTCTCTCAAATGTGGCATTATAAATCTATAAAAATCCAAAATATAAAAAGTAAATTGAGGTACACCCACAGTGTAATTGTTTGCCTTCCCTATTTAAACGTGACACTTTCAGTCTAGCGCAGATGCTACCCTCCATCATTCATTGTGATGGTTTTGTGTCTCCATGACACTGAATGAACGTAGTTGTGGCCCAGGCACTAGCAGCTGGTTTTTGAGTTTGACTGACACTCTACCTGGCCGATGAAATATCATGTTGCATGAAGGATGTTGCCCTCCCCCAACCCCCCACTGGCTGTCCCGGTTGCATAGGTCTGCCTCATTGGAGATTGCGTGGGTGGCATCCTTGGCTTCGACGCCCTGTGCAACAGTAACCAGACCGTGTCAGAGAGCCAGAACAGCAGCCGTCGTGGAAGCATGGTGAGCATGCAGGTTAGCCTCGCCCCCCCGCTTTGCATCCTCATGCTTGCTCAGTAGACACCTGCCTACAGTATGAACTTATCCCCTCCTGTGAAATATGGTTGTCGATGCACCTAATGCCCCTGATCAGAAGGTCGGCAGTTCGAAATCTCTGGTTGACAGAATAATCAAATCACAGGTTGGGCAGGGTTTTTAGCCCTGAAACCTGCTCCAGGTGTGCTGGATAAATGGCTGACTAGAGCTTGCTGTCACCTCTATATATGTGTGTCTCATAGGAAAGAATGATGGGATAATGCAAACGCCTCCTTTGTATCTGTACTCATACAAAGTATCATTAAAATACTGTTAAATACAAAGTTTAGTGCTGGGGTTCTAGCATGGCTCTTGAGGTCAAGCTGAAGCCTCTCTCCAAAGTGGCACTTTAGCCACGCCCACCCCAGCATAGCTCCTCCTTTCCTCCCTTTATTCACTCTACATAGCTGCTCTTGCCCCTCATGCCTCATTCTCACTGAGACCAGGGTCTCCACTTTGCCCTGCTTCCCTCTTTCCATGTGACCAAATCGAGAGCCTATGACTGGCTTCCAGGAACTGGCAGCATTGCTAATGTGTGCTATTTGTGGGTAGATGCTAAGTGCTCACACCACTATACCATTACTGAAGCCCTAGCTAACCGTAAATCTATAAACCTGAGGTTAAATTAATGTCCTTCTGTACCCTCAAGGACATCGTGTCCTTGGGGACATCTTGTGGGCTCCCCTGCCTCTCCCAGCCATCCTGTGCTGCTGTCTTCCCAGGACAATGACCTGCTATCGCCGGGGATCATAGTGAACAGCAGCTACTGCTCGACAGGGACGTCGCTGGAGTGCAGCCGTCACCTGAGCCGCAGTAACATCGACATCCCGCGCTCCAGTGGCGCCGATGATGCCAAGAAGCAGCTGCCGCGCAAGCGCAGCGACTCCTCCACCTACGAGCTCGACACCATCAAGCAGCACCAGGCCTTCCTGTCCAGGTGGGAGGGGTTATTGTGGAATGGGGGGGCGGAGTCTTTGCAGGAAGGGCCACTAGCAATGCAGGACAACTTGCCTCCGATTGTCATATCAATGTAGCTGAAGGTCTTATATAAACAAACCTACAGCCGTCACCCATTTATTCAGTCAGATGTTTTATGATATCGCTGGGAGAACGTCGCATATGTTGCGTATGCGCAGTAATCACCAGGGCTTCAGATGACAGGCAACGCATTTGTTTGGACGCCAGCTATACAAACGTTTATTTACACCTACGACTTGTTAAACAGATTAGCAGTACAGCTAAAATATTAATGAGATGCATTTTGTGACACCCAAAACCTAGTAATCTTAGTAATCTTTGGTATACTTCAGCGTGATTTGCACTGTAGTGGGCACACCACCTAATACTTTTTTGGTATACTGTGGTTTGGTATACTTCAGTGCGATTTGCACTGTAGTGGGCACACCACCTAATACTTTTTTGGTATACTATGGTTTGGTATACTTCAGAGCGATATGCACTGTAGTGGGGCACACCACATAATACTTTTTTGGTATACTATGGTTTGGTATACTTCAGCATGATTTGCACTGTAGTGGGCACACCACCTAATACTTTTTTGGTATACTATGGTTTGG
>JAODJX010000042.1:36508797-36528425 GCA_026776945.1 Isichthys henryi
GCGATGGGCTGGCCCCCCATCCTGGGTTGTTCCCTGCCTCGTGCCCATTGCTTCCAGGATAGGCTCTGGACCCCCGCCTACCCAGTAGGATAAGCGGTTTGGAAAATGGATGGATGGATGGATGTATACTATGTGCTCTGTGCCTCTAACATAATAGGTAAAAAGACCAAAGACAGAGCCTTGGTGCACTCCAGCTTTCTGGGAGTGTGTCGTGTTTGCTCTTCAAAATGGTGCAAAACAGTGAACCGAAATACAAAGTACAGTATTGTGCAAAAGTCTTAGGCAGTCAAAAGAAATGTTTAAAGATTTTTATCTGGGTAGTAAATGCATCTTTGCTCAGAACAAAAAAACACAATTTAACATTATAACATATGAAAATTAAGAGTAACACAAATACTAGTAAGAATTTCTCGAGTTCTCCTAAAAGTTACTGATGTCTAGTTGGATGGCTAGATGAACATCGCTTCAGTTCCCAAACCTCTCCTCAGGGGCACCTCAGCTATTTCGTGTATTTGTTAAATTTCACCACCAGCTCACTTAATTAATTTAATTACTTAAAATAAATCAATGAGGTATTGGTATTAACATGGTTGTGTTGAGTGGTTACTGCAAATACTGGGGTGATCTTAGAAGTTCTGACATGACTAAACCGACACACTTTTACAGGCATGATACCATAGTTTTACACCAAGAGGAAGATCATTTAAACATCATTTTCTTTGGCTGCCTAAGACTTTTTCAGAGTATTGTGTATGATCCAATAAATAAGGCAGAGCTTATAGAAAATTATTATACTACACCAAGATTTGGTAAAACTTACTACATAATAGTATTTATATGAATGTGTTCCAGCAAGAGACAGGAGTGTTATTCTCGGTAAAGGACAAAGGGTCTCGTGCTGTGACACATTGTTGGTGAGATACTCAGTTGACCCTATGACCACTATGGCCAGACAAGGTCATCAGAGTGGGAGTGACTCTGGTTTTTCAAGCCTGGAAATGGTCATGTGTCAGTCTGCCATCTTGGCCCCACCCACCCCCGCCCCCCAGCTTCTGTGTTCGCCTTTGTTTCTCTCCTGTGTCTCCTCTTCCCATCGCCCTGACCCGGGACGCTGCCTAATGGAATCTCCTTGTTTCGGCTCAATAGCAGATGTTGTTCAGTCTCATGGTGGTGTCTTCGTGGACAGTTCGTACCCCTCCTCTCCCATTACTGCCCCGCCCTGCCGGGGCCTGCGGAGGGCCAGTGAGGTCAGCATTGCCAGCCAGGTCTCAGGAATGGCAGACAGTTACACTGCCACCAACATAGCCAACAGTAAGTGCTCCCACAACAACCCAACCCTTAGCTCTTGCATCTCTCTCTCTCTCTCTCTCCCTCTCTATATCTTCCACCCACAGGTTCTTTCTCTTTCTCTCCTCACTGCACCACGCTCCACCTCTCAACTGTGGCTACTAATGGTAGCCATGACAGTACTTGTGTGCGTGCTCACTGGCTATACCCACCCTGCTGAACTTTCCAGAACAGAACCATCAACCAGTAACCTTAACGCCTGATCCCTGAAACATCAACCAACTGTCACCATCCTGATGCAGTCATATACAGTGTATAGGGCCATTACCATACAAGCAGAGATTTTATTCTTAATAATTGCTGACAACTTATTTCAAGCAGGTTCAGTGTTATCTTTGAGTTAATCTGTTTACCCTCAGACTGACCCATTGCTTGACGTTGGGGGGGAATGGGGGGGAAAAAAACAAAGTGCATTTCTCGAACCCGTGTCTGCAATGCATGCAAAGACACACTGTCTGCCATATTCCCACATCACTGTTTCCTGTTCTGTTCTGTCTGCTGAATTGATCCAGCTTCAGTGTTTAGTGTCAGCACTCTACCCCAGGATCGGTCTCTCTCTTTCTCTTCTCTACTGCCACGGTAATAAATCAGATTAGACTTGCATCCTTTCTTCCATAAGTCAATAAGGTACAAAGAAACCGCGAGCAGCCTGGTCCACCTTGGTGTGTGAGCGATAATCAGCGCTGTATGATTCTCAGGATCATTGCCTCCTATTTACAATATCACTGACTTGTCTCTTCCATTTTGTTTTGCAGTTAAATTGACATGAGCAATAGTGTCCGAGTTATTAATGTATCTGTCTGCTTAAAGTGAAACTACTGCTTTTAATATTAGTATCTGAGGAGATTTTTTTAACTGTTTTCAGCTTTTGTGCTTCTCTGAAATAGGAAGATATGATACCAAAAAGATAGATAATGCGTAAAAGTGCATACACTTCAAGTCCTGTTCAATAGTGTTCATTTCAC
Organism: Isichthys henryi; assembly: GCA_026776945.1. Taxonomy (NCBI): domain Eukaryota; kingdom Metazoa; phylum Chordata; class Actinopteri; order Osteoglossiformes; family Mormyridae; genus Isichthys; species Isichthys henryi. The sequence continues at coordinate 36,511,110 of JAODJX010000042.1, forward strand.
CAAAAAAAAAAAAAAAAAGTTATTAATTCGCTTTGGTTCTCCTTTCTTTTCATAGCATGTCAACACAGCCATTCAAAAAAGCGTAGGCTGCTATCGCAGCTCACCCTCCCGCGCTCTAAGTTCTCTCTGAGGAGGGCCTCCTCTAAGCCCTTTAGAAAGAGGTTGGGCCCACATGTGACCGGAGACTGCGGCCCTGTGGAGCAGGTAGACAGGAGCTCCACGAGCTCCTCCAGTCAGGCCGCCAATAGGCCCTCTGATTCGGTCCCCCTGGCCACTCAGCTGGACCCTGAGAAAGGTATTCTGGGGGTGGGGCCATTGCGCCGTCTCCTTAGAGGAGCACTAGTGCTGGTCCTTGCTAGCTCATAGTACCCCCCGCAATTACTTTACAGCTCCTCAACGCCTTTCTTTGTCTTCCAGGGCCTTTCGATCACTTCTCCCTCCTCTGCTGTACCTGCATCTGATTGGCTGAGGGGATTTTCTTATGATATCTTGTATTTCACGTTTATTATCTTATAATAGTCTGCATTGAGGAAATGGATGTGTGCAGCTGTCCTCTGCTTCATAACATTGATGCTAGTGCATTTTTATTCAGAAATTTCAGTGGACAATCCTACTCGTAACGGACTCGTGATTCTCTACACTAACTAAAACTTGATCATAACAAACATTTCTAACCTTTATTACACTAATAGACCTGCTTTACTCTCCCAATTCTTACATCTTTAAAGACAACCTGTAAATATCATCTTCTCTTTGTAAACATAAAACAAAATGTGACTGTGATGGTCTTTTGTGATCTTGCTGTTGTCTACAAAATGGCTGCAGCTAGAAGCTGCTTTTTAAAATCAGAAAGTACAAATGTGATGAATGAGCTGATGAATTTCAGCCCCGATACCAGAGTGTCTTGAGTCGACGGTGGCCTGTAGGGGGACACGACTGACGTGCTCCTTCCTCTTCCCCTCAGTCGCAGCCCGCTGGTGGGGCACCAAGCGCATTGACTTTGCCCTGTACTGCCCCGATGCCCTCACGGCCTTCCCCACCGTGGCACTGCCTCACCTCTTCCACGCCTCCTACTGGGAGTCCACTGACGTTGTCTCCTTCCTGCTGCGCCAGGTGACCCCAGTGCTTCTCTCTTTGGGGCTTCCCATCCATCTTTAATCTCTACTCCTGTAGAGCTGTTTTATACCGGGGTTCTTCTGCCCCCTTCCAGGTCATGAGACATGAGAATTCCAGCATCTTGGAGCTAGATGGCAAGGAGGTGTCAGAGTTCACCCCCTCCAAACCGCGTGAAAAGTGGCTGAGGAAGCGGACCCACGTCAAGATCAGGGTGGGTGTCTCCTCTAGCCTCGGAGCCCTGGGATTTGAATCAAACTCTACTGTTGCTGCTGGCTCTGAAGCTGGGTGGCGTGTGCCTCCGGAGAGAGCTGGAGGTGTGTCATGACCTGCTCTTTGTTCCAATTTCGGGCAGAATGTCACAGCCAACCACAGGGTGAATGATGCCGTGTTCACAGAAGATGGCCAGCAGGTGGTGACTGGACGCTTCATGTACGGGCCACTCGACATGGTCACCCTGACCGGGGAGAAGGTGGGCCCATTTCCGCATGGGTCTGGGTTTGCAGGTCTCAGATCAGCACCTTCTCCAAAAGGTCAGGCAGCCTCTGATCTGAATAAGCAGGCATAGCAGTTGTGGAACAGACACATTATGTAATGTGTTGGTCACCAGCGGCAACCAGACTGTTTTATTCTGTTGGGCATGTAGCATAGCTTTTTTTAACCAATGTTAGCTGATCACTAAGATATAGCACCCCACAGAGATATAGCAAGAGCTCTGTGACTTTTCTTTGCTTTGGATTTATAGCGTTAACCCTATGAGCTAATTATCTATCTCATGGAGCTTAACATTCAAGTAACTAATTACGTCTGTCCCCTAGGTGGACATCCACATCATGACCCAGCCTCCATCGGGGGAGTGGGTATATTTTGCCACCGAGCTGACCAATAGCAGCGGCCGCGTCTGCTATGTCATCCCTGAAAGCAAGCGCCTTGGTATTGGGGTCTACCCTGTCAAGATGGTCGTCAGGTAGGGCTGTGTGGAGTCTCGTCCTTCAATTCGGCATCAACATGCATCTCTTGCTCCACCCGTTGGACACGGAAGCTCCAACCAGGGAAATTAAGGTTGTAAATAATTAACGCCGAAGGTCACCCTGCACAGGGGTCTATAAACACGGATTTAATAAGCAAGCAAAACCATAATTGTAAAGAAAATGAATAACAAATTGGAACCGCCAGTTTTGCCAGTTCATCATGGACAAAAGTATTATGACACACTTATTATTCACTGAATTCAGGTGTTTCATTCAGATCATTCAGTGTCAGATGGAGTGGTGTAAAGCATTGCCATTGGACTGCAGTGTAAACGTTTTCTGTGGAGTGACAAGTCACGCTTCTCTGTCTGGCAGTTTGATGGACGATTCTGGGTTTGGCAGAGGCCAGAAGAACGTTACCTGCCTGACTGTTTTGTGCCAACTGTAAAGTTTGGTGGAGGAGGGATAATGGTATGGGGTTGTTTTTCAGGGGTTGGATTAGGCACCTTAGTTCCAGTGAAGGGAACTCTTAATGCTTAAGACATTTTGGACAATTCTATGCTTCCAACTTTGTGGGAACAGTTTGGGGAAGGGCCATTTCTGTTCCAGCATGACTGTGCCCAAGTGTACAAAGCAAGGTCCATAAAGATATGGTTGATTTGAGTTTGGTGTGGAAGAACTTGAATGGCCCACACAGAGCTCTAACCTCAAATCCCGTCAAACACCTTTGGGATGAACTAGAATGGAGACTCCAAGCCAGGTCTTCACGTCCAACATCAGTGCCTAACCTCACAGATGCTCTTCTGGATGAATGGGCAAAAACTCCCACAGACACACTAAATGGAAAGCCCTTTGTTATAGCTGCCAAGGAGGGACCAACTCCATATGGATGGCTATGGATTTATAATGGGATGTCTTAAAAGTTCCTGTAGGTGCAATGGCCAGGTGTCCCAATACTTTTGTCCCTATAGTGTATGTCCCACATTTGCCACACAGTCTGTCCTTATTTCCCAGTGTGGTAAGTGCAGTAAATCTGGTAGATACTGGTGTGACACTTTTGGCATTCCTTAGTTGCTTTAGATACTTTCACAAGGACATGGGAAGCGAACTGTGAAAAAAATCGTTCATTCACCCTGGATTTTAAGGCTGTCATAAATTTTTGTTAGTTGTGATACAAAGTTTACCGGCTTCTTTATCCTTGGTTTGTTTTTTATAACAAGAATTGGAATTTATAAATCGTTTCTAAATGCCTTTTTTGGCAGTTTGATGGACAGTTGACGGAAAGAAAAGTGACACCTGTAACATCACCATATTGCTCATCCCTGTAGTGGCTTCAGCTCACGCCAAACTAAATGTTTCAGGGGTGACCACACCTTCGCAGACAGCTACCTGACTGTGCTGCCACGGGGGACAGAGTTTGTGGTGTTCAGCATCGATGGCTCCTTTGCCGCCAGCGTGTCCATCATGGGCAGCGACCCCAAGGTGCGCGCCGGGGCAGTGGATGTCGTCAGGTAAGCCCCCCATCCCCTGAGTGATCTACAGCTGATCTGTGTCGACACCAGCCAATTGCTCGTTGGGACAGAGATGTTGAGACCTTTTGGCGTGTCCCTCAGGCACTGGCAAGACCTGGGCTACTTCATCATCTACGTGACGGGTCGGCCCGACATGCAGAAGCAGCGTGTGGTGGCCTGGCTGGCCCAGCACAACTTCCCGCATGGCATCGTGTCCTTCTGCGATGGTCTGGTGCACGACCCGCTCAGGCACAAAGCCAACTTTCTGAAGTCCTTAATCAGCGAGGTGAGTTGGAGGTCCAGGGGGCAGGACAGAAGGTGGGAATGGGGCTGAGGTGGAAAGTTCAGGTCCAGCTGAGTGCTCTATGACTGACTCTTTATACTCAACTTGTTGGTTGAAACAAAATCATGGTCTGGATTTGTAGTTTTCCACCTCTGGAATGGGCTCCATTAGTATCTGGAGGAAGGTGGTGACAAGTTTCAAATACGAATGGAGAAGAAAGATGGTTTTATAGAGAAACGTCACCCATTCTTTCTGCTGATCACCAAGATGACTTTCTGCTTTGTAGACATATGGACTCTCATCTTGCTCTAAACTCCAGCACTCTGTTTATTAGTCACTGTCAGCATGCTTCCCATGCATCCATCTTTAATAGCCAGAACACAGTTGGGGGTCAATCTCAAGAAGCTCAGGGCACAAAATTGAAAAGCATACACTGTCACACACAGTCACGTGATATAGGACACCGCTTCACTTAGACTGGAAAACCTGTGAAACTGAAACCGTTGACTACTGACTATGACAGAGGAAGTGAAACACCCTACAAACCATTCCCTGCGGTCAGAGAGTTTCGGACACCAGTCCACATGACACTTGTGTCCTTCCTCTCAGGCTCACATGAAGATCTTTGCTGGGTATGGCTCCACCAAGGACATCTCCGTCTACTCCTCCATAGGACTGCCCCCGTCGCAGATTTATATTGTCGGCCGTCCCACTAAGAAGATGCAACACCAGTGTCAGGTATCTGACTCCTGGCCTTATTTAAACTATGCAGCTCCACCCTATTCCTGTTCTTAGTTTAATACTTTACAGTCTCACTTAATCTTTTTCATGAGATCAGTAAGTCCTGCACTAACTTCCAGTAAAGACTCTGGAAACCTTCTCAAGCACCATAACTGACTGGCTTCATTTGATGCTTGAGTTTTTGGTATTCGATTGCATGTTGTGCAGATAATATCATTGTTCATGCTAAACGTCTGTGCCCTGCAGTTCATCACTGATGGCTACGCAGCTCACCTCTCCCAGCTGGAGTATAACCACCGCTCGCGTCCGGCGAAGACCAGCAGCGCCCGCATGGTTCTCCGCAAGGGCAGCTTTGGCCTGGGCGCCAACAGCGACTTCCTGCGTAAGCGAAACCACCTTCTGCGCACCATCTCCTCCCAGCCGACATCTGGCTCGGCCGGTGGGCCGACAACGGGCGGCCATGGAAGGCCCGAGCGCACACAGAGTCAGTCGGACAGTGAGCGGGAGCGCACTGAGCGTGCCCAGCGCAGCATGAGCATCGCCGCTGGCTGCTGGGGCCGCAGCGGGAGCACCAAGCAGGAGGCCGGGGCCCTGAGCCCCAAGTAGGGAGGGGGTGGGGGGACAGAACCGAGAGGGAGACCGACAGACGTGAGGAACAGAGGGAGGGGCGAAGGGAGATCTGGGGGCAGCCGTCTCACACCCTTACACCTGGGGTCAAAGTGCAGCAGAGGGGATAGGTCGAGAGCAATTAAAAGAAAAAAATAAACAATGATTAAAAATCTACATGGTGCTATTAAACCATCCTGGAAGGCAAGCAAAAGCGTGAAGCATCGGTAAACCTGAAATAGCAAGAGGCTGGGAAGAGAAACCTAACGCCGGAAGGTAGGAGTGGGCCTCAGGTTTAAGGGCAACCGACGCTCAACAACTGAGAGCGTGGAGAAACACCAAGAGTTTGGCAGGAGGTGGGGGGTGCAGATGGGAGAACAAGGCGACATTTTGGTGTGAGCCCCCCCCCCAGTATCTACTATCCCTTCCTCCTTACTGTAGTGTGACTGAGGAAGTTTAGCAATTAAACAAGGAACTCTTAAAAAAAAATGTGTACAGCGGATGCCTGATGTATGTAGGGACAGTTTAGTCGAGTTAAGCTGTTTGCAGATGTGGCTTTTGCTTTAAGACTTGTAGATAAAAAAATGATACTTTGTAATAAGGCAACAATCCCTTTATCTTGCCGATCTACATGCAATACCTCCCGGGAAAAGTCTTCATCAGTCAAGGTCTTGATCCAGCAGTGGTTTTTCATGGTGGGTTCACAGCAGTGTGGCCTGGCCCAGTGGATTGGGGGTCTATGGCAGCTGCATGTTTATAGCATGAAGATCTTTGTAAACCTCATGATTGACAGCCACTAGCAGCACACCATCCCTGTGCCCATTCCTCAGATATGTGGGTGCCATTCTTCGGCTGGGGAAAGGTGTTGGGGTTTTTTCACGGATCTTGACTGCATGAACCCAGCTTAGGTTTTTTTGTGGTGGGGGGTGGTGTGAGCGACACGAACGACCCTCTGTCCCACAGACTCAGGTCTCCAGCAGGTGGTCTTGAGGACGAAAGTCGAAGGCAGCACGCTCCAGCGTCTTCTGGGCAGGCCAGCGGCCCTGGGAAGATGGGCTACTCTGGGTGCTCAGCCTCACGGGGGCTGTGCTTCTGGGTGACACTCATGCGCCCTCCCCCCTGTTGGACAAACCAGGGAATTACACTATTATCAACAGCTGAACTGAAAACAATTCAATGGCCAAACACATTCAAGAAGCTGTAGAAGCTCAACTGTATAACCTCATTGTTTTTTTGCACTAAGTTTATAGTGGAGAATCTTGTTACCATTTCATGTTGCTACATATTGATATCTTGTAGTGCATGACCGCTATTATTTACTACCTATACAGGTTGTCTGCTTCTGTGTGTATTTCTTCCCTAGCAGGATTGGACAGATACCTTATTAGGAAATAGATGTATGTATACCAAGTGGATCAGGCTGAATCCAACATTTCCTTTTTAATGTACAGGAACTTAAGCTTTGAATGCTTATTTTGCTCTATTGAGGCAAAAGACTTGCTTGTATAGTTTGGATAACGAAGGCTTGTATAAAATATAACATAAGTAGCTTAATTTTTACCCCTAGGTCCATGACTTAACCTTGGCGCATTCAGTCAGTGCAGAAGAGTGCTCTATTGAGGCAAAAGACTTGCTTGTATAGTTTGGATAACGAAGGCTTGTATAAAATATAACATAAGTAGCTTAATTTTTACCCCTAGGTCCATGACTTAACCTTGGCGCACTCAGTCAGTGCAGAAGAGTGACAGGGATATATGTAAAGTCCTTACAGATGATCCAAGCAAAGAGCGATTCGAGTTCTAAGGGTATATTCTAGCATAATCGTGGATGGTAACAGAAAATAAGGTTTGTGGTCATTTGCTTTGCACAGTATTACCATTTACGTTCATGCATACACTGGAAGGGTCTTATTGGGTGGTTTTGGAATACTTATGACATTGGAGCCTCATAGCATCCATGTGGAAATTTCGGATACAGCCTTCCACTTCGTCTTCACCGGGATGGAGGTATGGAGGTGCATGGAGCCACATGAAGTAGTTTAAACTGCAGACTCTTTGCAGTTGATTAAACATAAACATAGTGTAGATAGTGTAAAGATTATGTAAATGTCACGAAAAGTAGGAATATACAGCTGAGAAGTATTTATTTATGCAGATTTATAAGGTTATGGATCCTTCAGGTTTATTATATTTAAAGATGTAGTTTTTTTTTTTTTCTTGTTTCAGATGTGTACAAGATTGTTTTTATGGACCAATGATAATCTTTGCGCTTAAACAAACGAATATTCCGGTCACCATAGCGACGCCACTGCGCAGAGCATCACGGCACTGACAATCAGTCTCTCATACTCGCTACCCCTCCGTCCGCCCCGCGCATGCCAGCGAAGGTCAGCAGTGGCAGATCGTACCCACGTAGGCGGGATGCCAGACGGTGGGGGGGGCAGCATCAGTCTGATAGCTGCATGGCTTTCCGGCATGTGGAGAATGACGCAATTCATTCCCAGCATGCCTCCAGGAACTGTTTCGCACAAAAGGGTCCTTTACGTTTTAACGATACCCAGCACAAAACTGTACATTTATAAAATACAGCCATCCTGCTTGCATGACCTTACCTGTTGGGTTTGTCTTTTGTAGAAATTTTATACCTGAAAGGTGTAACAGGCCAGTCCACTATGACTACAGCAGAGCCCAAACACAAGGAAAGGTGACAGGATCAAGATGAGTTCTTTGCGATGCACCTTCATCATTTTAACTTTCAGTCTTTCCATCCCCTATTCATGTCAGATATTAAGCTCCTCCATAAAGTTTCTGCCTTCATCATATTTACTTCATCACAGTTACTTTTAAAAGGATATTTCCAACTGAAATGTCAGTGCTGATCCTTTCACATATCAGTGTAGAATGTGAGCTGACAATATTCATCACTGAGAAAACATGGAGGGTAGAAATTATCCATCCATCTCCCATGACTGCTTATCAAGTGCATGGGGTCAGTGGGCATGGAGCATAAGCCAGGCAGCACAAGGCACGAAACGACCAACACCCACACGCATTATAGGTACAGTATGCCAACGCAGCCTCTTCGAAAAGTTGGCAGAAGCTGGAATAAGAATCCCTCGCAAACATGGGAATAGCATGCAAATTCAGACAGCCAGGGGGCCCAGTCCTGAAGGTCTGAGGCTGCCCACAGATACACCGTGCCACCCAGACAGCATTCTCCACAGCAGCCCTTGTCGCATATGTACCGTTCATCAATCATTCAATTTATAGGCCATGATTGTTTTCACTGGAGAAGCACCGCCCTTAAATATTTCTGGTTTCTGATCATTTCATTCTTGGTGCTAAGAAAAGACAGAATGGCCACCTACTACTGGCCATGTCACGCTATCCCAGAACATAAGATTTGAAAAAAATCCAAATCACTTCAGAGAAAGAGATTCATTTTTTGATGTGGATTCTTACAACACAAATTACATGGTCATGGTCAAGAGTGTGGATCACCTACTGCAGGTCGTTCCAGCTGTGAAAATGCACTTTTGATGAGAGTTTGGCTTTGATAGTGTTTGGTGGAGGAGCATTTCCTGCTTTCCCAACACCACTATCTCTACTGGGGGAAATGGGATTGGAAGTCCATCACAGCTCTAGAACATCAAACCAGCTCAGAAACACTTAACACCCAGCTGACGTCAATGTTTACTATTATCCCAAAATACAGTACACAAATTTTCTAAAAAAAAAAAAATTAAAAAATCACAGAAATATTTTTCAGAATTTTCTATTTACCTGTAGGCAATGGCTTCAGAGTATTTTTCTTGCTGATTTCACAGGTGATACAAATTCAAACTTAGTAGTAACGTAATATTTATATACGAAAAGTCACAGGTTCATCAAACAAGTCTCGACTTCATTGTGACTGTGATTCACAGTTTACTAAATCATGGAAAAAAAGTGTAGATTTCGTCCAATAACAAATATGTACTGTCTTGGAAATATTCCTGGATCTCGCTGCACACCAAGTACATCGAAATGTCTTTTTAGAATCCAAAAGTTCCAGAGTTCAAATTTTTTCCCGCTGGTTTGGATTTCCCTTGAAACAATGATGAGATTAAGAATGGCTTGTTTATTGGTAATTTACAGGGAATTTTTTACAGGCATCAGTGAAACACACAAAAAATTTATTACACCTCCAAAATGAAGGATCTGCTGCTTTTAAAGCAATTGTAATGTCCCATGATTATTTAAAAAGTGTGACGGTAATGATTTGCTCGGCTGAGCTCGTGTGTAATCACTTCCCACATTCATTTTTTCCTCTTTCCTGGCTGTTAGTGCAAACGTTTCAAAAACTGGTAGTGCTCTGTGTACACTTACATCGTAGACAATGTGGATTCTAAAGAAAATTGGACAGCTCTTTCATTCTCTCGTGTTTTATGTACAGTGTATAAATAAATATTAAGAAATGACAGATAACCCTGAAATCTGGGCTGTTTCTTTCTTACGGGAAACACCATCTACTCTATAATATAGAGAGGCTTTTTTAAACTGGTATGGAAAATATAAAAATGTATTTAAATATTCAGATACCTCTCTGTAAGACCATATGCTCATCTAAAGTTATCATGGGAAGAACTGCTTGGATTACTTGCACCCATCCAGCTTCCATAACTTATCCAGTACAGTGTTATGGTGGTCTGGCTTCCTGGGAAAATCTTGCACAGGATGTCAGTTCACTTGTTTTTTTGGAGAAGACCTACATGGACAGCAAGAGCACGCAGATTGCATGCATAGAACCTAGGACATGTGTGGCCAAGCTGCCCAACAATGCAAAGTTTTGAAAACGACGCACTGACTAGCACAACCAGGACTAATTCAGCTGAATATGGAAATGACCACCTAAAAAGCCCAAGATCATCAAAAATGAAAGTCATAGCATGGACCAGCCTACAGGGGGAGCTGCAGGCACACCGCCGCTCCTTGTCCATGGAGGATCTGGGCCCCTGCTGGCAGGCTGCTCTAACGGTTGATCCCCAGCCTCCTCTGGAAGGCACTGCCATCTCCCTTAGTGGCCTGCTGTGAATGCAGAAGACGACACGAGTGAAACGGAGCCCCCCCCCCCACCCCCCGGAAGGGCGTGGACTACCTACGAATCAGGCTGCCTCATACCTTATTTATTTCTTTGTGCTTATCTCGGCTGACAATCTCCTCCAGGATCTCCCCTTCGCCTCTCACAAGCCTGCGGTGCAAGAGAAACAAGCCTGCTGTGAAAATCTTCACATTTTCACTCTATTTATGTACATTAAAACCATGTTCAGGATATAAATCCAGTCAGCTGATCGATTGTGTGAAACACTATGGTCTAATATGGTCTAATTCACTAGTCGCTCCTACCTGGTACGTCCGGTTTCGGGGTCCACCACCCTGCGAATAACACTCTGCTGAGCCTCCCACTCCTCTTTAGTGAGGGGCCGTTTGGTGGAGAGCCGTGCCTTCTGTTCGTCAGTCATGACTGTGAACACATACAGGTTTGCCTGTAATCACCCTCCAGCTCGCTCCAACCCACCTACTGTAATACAATTCCCTCATCCAAGGCTACACTGCAAGATTTATTCCGCTAAAACAAGCAATTCTTAGCTGCACCCATCATTAAAAACCTCGAAAAAAACGCATGCTTGTGTTTGGCAATCTCTCATGCAAGACGAAACAAAACCCAACCCTTATTTCATCCAAAATTTAGCCTCCTGGTATGAGCAAAGGTAGCATTTAGGAAGGTACATTGTTTTTATGCACGTTTAACAGTGTCCGACTGCTGCTTTTAACAAGCTGCGTTTCACTGCATTGGTATATTTAGCTTTGCTGGTGTTTGAGATGATCCTGACCCTGCTGCTAGTTTGAAGGAAAGCCTCACCTGGTCCATGTGCCACTGGACCCTCAGTCTGCCACATCTCCAGGGAGCATGACAGCTTATTGGTGGGGGTCTGGGGATCGACGGGCAGCAAAGGTGTGTCCTTCCCTGATAACTTCCTCAGCTTTTTCATCTTCTTCTTCTGCTTCTTCCTTTCCTTTCTTTCCTTTTTCTTCTCCCGGGCCTTCATCTTCTTAAGCTTCCTCTTCCGCTTCTTTCTGGTTTCTTCATCACTGGAATCAGATGATGACGATGACGAAGAGGAGTCTGATGAAGAGGTTGAAGAGCTCCCCCTCCTCGCCTTTTTCTTATCCCGCTTCTTTTCTGCAGATAAAAGCAGCCATAAGTCACCAGGTAAAACAGGTCATTATAGGCACTTTCCACACTTTTTTCCGGAACCAGAACTAGGAACTTTTGTCACGTATATACCGCAAGAACGCTGCACAACTGTAGTTCCTCAGAGACAGTTCCAGAACCCTTGTTTAGACCCTACTCCAGACTAGGTACTTCTCATTTGAACACGAACTCCTGGGGAGGCACTTGAGTGATAGCTTGCTGATTGGTGGACCATGCTTATTAAGTGCAAAGGTCCAAGTTCCTGTTGTATGGTGTGAAAACAATACAGGTGGTTGGGAGCTATAGAAGTTATCGGTCATGATGGCCCAGGGACTTGTAACCCGGGACCAGGTTCTGCAACTTCGGTGTGAAAGCACCTTATGACCAAAATTTTGGCTTAAACTAACTGGTGTAGGTTAATTCCTTATAGTGTATGCCTACATGAGCCAAAAGTTTACCCGATAAAAGCTGTTCTAGCACCTTCTGGACCTTGCGTCCTGATGATCCTGTTATAGGCTCCAGGTTCATATTACACCAGATAAGCTGTTATAAAAGGTGGATGGAGACAACATTTTTTAAAAATGCTAAACTGTGAAGGTAAACTGTAAAAGTTGAAAAGTTGATTTTAACACACAAGCTAACATCCTAGTTAAAATATAAGACCAATTTGCAACGTGTATTACCATTGCCAGTAACAAGCAGAAATTACCAACCAAATTTTATAATTATATATTTTTAAAAAAAATTAAGCATTTTCAAACACTGAAGGTACCAGCGAACTTTATAGAATTATTTTACTGCTATAATTTTAAACCCAATCCAGAAAAAACCTCCAGATTCAGAGTGCACCCCACACATCTGCTGGACCAACTTCAGACAGACACTGAGTGGATTAAAACTGATTTCAAGGCACGTTTTTGAGCAAGTTTGTGAATGATTGTTAATTGTTATGTGAGGATGAGTTGACCTTGGCTCTTGCTGGAGGAATGGGATCGTTTCTTTTGTCGGTCTAAGCTGCGGCTTCTGCTGGAGGAAGAGGAAGACGACGAGGAAGAAGAGGAGCTTCTCCGTCTTTTCTTCTCTCGTTTTGTTTCTCTCCCCTCTCTGCTCTTGTCCCTTCCAGTGGGCTTTGCTGGTGACCTGCTACGCCCCATTACTGACTTTACGGCACCGTCTGGTAAGAGCATCGAACATTCGCATTATTTTTCCCCCCCAAAACGGCTCTTAACTTTACAAAAAAACGGTTAGATTACATCCGAATTACTGCAATATCACAATACAACTAACTTGATTGCAATTAAGAAACAAACTGAACGACTGCCAAACTAATTTAGAGTGAGTGGTTACATTTCACAAATTAGTTTCTGCTTTTTCACATAATTCATTCAGCACCACTTCATCTTTACATAAAAAACAAAGCCACTAAAACTTAAGTGAAAACATAAACAAGACATGACACTTACTCGTGGTACAGGTTAAGGTCAGCTATGTAAAGTCTAAAAACAATATTCTTCAAGGCAGCCAAGTGTGTTAGATGAAACGACTAGCTACCCCCCGCACATTCACACAGAACAGCTAGCCTGCTATCCAACCTAACGAGCAAATATGAACGAAGAAAAAATAAATTAAACACTTAGACATTTACTGATTATATATGGCTGCAAATATAACGCGGTTGCGGATAATTACATACATTTAAACGCTCACCCAACCTGCGACGACAGTATATTATACTACGGAAGCCGGAAGTGTCACCGTGAATTTCCTCCGGATACGACGTGGACTCTCAGTAAAGTATTCCTATATACCTGAATGTCTTCATGTGGAAACAAATATGAATGGAATGGATGGAATTATATTATTTATTATTTTGACAAGAGTATCAATTTCCTCATTTAAAGGGACATTATTGTACCGTTTTACCACAGTAATTCAGTGATTTTTTCATATTTAAAGGACATTTAATGTAGAAAATGGACTATCCTTGTGGAGCACAATATCTGAATGGAATATAAAAGGATAAAAAATATACATTATGTATGCAACTTAGTTACTGGCGACATTGCCTTAAAGCACATAGCCAAACCTATCTGCAGCAAATACTTGTACCAATAAGTATGTGATTTTGAGAATTTAGGTCTTTGAAATTTGAAGAGGGCTCTCAAAGTGGTTCCTAGGTAGGGTAACCACAGGTTCAGATTCCATTAAGGGAGTCCAGTCTATCCTGATTCTGTTGGGTTTCCTCCTTTTAGGCCCCTTGTCCTCCCTTTTAAACCGCAGTGCTCCTTTTTGCACACTGGTGTCCTCCCTTTTAAACCGCAGTGCTCCTTTTTGCACACTGGTGTCCTCCCTTTTAAGCCATGCAGGTTGTCACCATATTCCTAGGCCTGCTGACTTCCATTTGATTGCTGGGTGTTTAGGGTTGTTAGTCTTTTTGTCCCCTTAATCTTGTTGTGTGGTGATACTATGAGCAAATAGCCTTTGCTCTCTCATCACTGGCTCTCTGTGCTTGTAGCTTAGACATCCCACAGGTAGAACAGCATTATTAACACCAGTCATTTAGGGATGATGATAGTTAAGTGTAGATTTCCACAAAGGGTTTCAGTTGTTTGTTTATATATAGGGTCGTGGACTCTGCTGATGCCAACGCTGATGACTGCAGCACCCTCCATAATAATGTGTGTGTGTGTGTGTGTGTGTGTGTGTGTGTATAAAATAAATAAATAAAAACTTCAAGTAACTAGACTCCCAAAATATAGGCAAATGAGATGGAAATGGTTCTTGGTTGGATGGTCAGGGTCTGTGCATATGATGGTAAATGACCCATGACAAAAAAAAGCAAAAAGAAGGGCCATGCTTGGTTATTTTGATATCGAAATATTAGTTTAAACAAAGCATTTCACAAAAGCTACAGACCAGATGTATAAAAATGAATTCAAGCTAAATCTATGGTTAAATTAGTCAGATTAGCAGTTAAGATGCAGCTTTCATCCAATGTCTAGGTCAGCTTAGATGTTCTGTTTGGTTTCATTTATGAAAAGCATCCATCTCGTCTCTCTATTTAAAAAATACACACATAACACAGCCTACCAATAAATTCCGTTTTATTAAACTGTATGTAAATAGTTTATTCAGCTCAGAAAACAAAGCTTTTTTGTTTATTGGTATACATGTCTTAATGAGTTCTAGAAAACTCTTCCTTGAGTTTGGAGAGGGCGGGGGGGTTATTGACAGAACACACACCAGAATATGCGCGAAGTGGAAAACTTCTCTGTAAATCTCTGACGCACATATTAATACCAACCTTAAAATTGTTTGGCAAAATGTCAAGTATTCCTTGCATGTCTCACCTAGTATGCATCACCCACGATCCTCTGAATCACCGTTTCCATGGTTACCCCACTTCCAACGGAGTAAGGACCTGTGGTTGGGGTCTAGAGAAAGACTGCGAGCTTCAAAAAAAAGTGCATCTACAGTCAGGCTGTGCACCCCCATTTCACTACTGCTACTTGTACATTAAAATACATGAATAATAAATAAATGTAAGCACCCCAACAGCTAAAGGACAAAATAAATATTTGACCAGCATGAGCAGGCTGTGTAACAGCTGACAACTAATAGTAACAAAAAGCTGAATGGTGGAGTGTGTAATGACTTTGATGAGGTATGCAGGCGTCCCGCGTCCCAAGCTGTTCAGGGCACCAAGCTTTGGAATGTGTGTTTTTTTCCTCATCCTTTTTCCTGTGCAAGGCGTGGTTCTGTTATGAGGAAGCCATCAAATGGATTCGCTCTGGGGGGGTCAGGAGAAGGTTCTTAGCTGCCTTGATAGTGTTCTTCATGAGCATGGCTACAGTCATGGGCCCCACCCCTCCAGGCACCGGTGTGATATAGCTGGCCTTCTTGCGCACTCCTGGTAAGCAGAGATAACGGATTTAGTTTGGACTGGGGGGAGGGCACAACATAGACAGTGGCTATACGTTTATTTCCGAGTAAAATTAAACCGTTAACATTATTCACCCAGAATACCATCAGTGTCCCTCACCTTCAAAATCAACGTCCCCCACTAGTTTGTTTTTGCCTGTCAGGGGGTCGTGTACTCTGTTGATGCCAACGTCAATGACTGCTGCACCCTCCTTGATCATGTCTGCTGTGATGAGGTTGGGAATCCCTAAAAGGAAGAGGTCAAGAAAAGTTAAATATTTCAAGCAAAAATGCAAAAGGGAACAAAGGAAGAAAAAGAACGATCTGCTGTCTCGTACCTGCAGCCGCGACGACGATATCAGCGATCTGCGTGTGCTGACGAAGCTGCTCTTTGGGAGTGTAGCGGTGCGAGATGGTGACCGTAGCGTCACCTGGCCAACATTGAAAAGGGGAGAGAAAAAAAAAAAAAAAAAAAAAAAGAGGAAAGGCTTATAGGTAAAAGGTAACTGTTCAACAGGAGCCAAAAAAAACCATCCACAGTTTCATAAAATTATCAATTTTTAAAGAATTCTTTCTTGCCCTGCTTGGCTACATCTGCCCAACAAATAAGGGGGTTATTTCCCAATCGCAACCATGCAGTGACCCCCCTGCAGCCCCCCCAGCCCCGTTTACCTCCAGGCCTCTCGTGGCGGCCGTCTGTGTGCAGCAACATGGCAATGGGCATGCCCACGTTTTTGGAGCGGCCTGCAACGACGACGTTCTTCCCCAGCGTGGGAATACCTGCAAAAGGGGAGAAAGGGAGAGAGACCAAGCGTCAGGATCGTCGGGCACCTGGAAGCAGAAGCGTCTGCCCGGGGCAGGCCTCGGCACGTCCTCCACTCAAGCGCTCACCAGTTCGCTTGATGATCTCCCACACACCCCAGGGTGTGGCGGGAAGCATGGTGGACTGGTCCAGGCACATGCGGCCTACATTGACCACGTGGAAGCCGTCCACGTCTTTCTCGGGGGAGACGGCGTTGCACACACACCGCTCATCAATGTGCTCTGACAGGGGGAGATGGAGAGTTACCAGCTTATTCATTTATTTTATGGTTATTTAGCTGCTTAAATAGTATATAGGTCTTTGAGTAGCTAGGTGGGAAAATAAGCTACAGGTTTGGCCAGTGCAACATTTTTAGGTCCTTACCTGCAAAAGATCTGGTTGTTGCATCTTTCTGCAACATTACATAAGTACTTATCAAGTGTTTCTCAGACCGGTCCTTGGAGACACCAGTCCATCAGCTCACTCCCAGCCCTACAGTCCATGTGGATTGTCGAGGGCCCCCCGTGGACCGGTCTGAGAAACATCAAGAGACCCCAATGCAGGCCATTATTTGTACCGACCTGGCAGCGGCAGCTGGACGAGCAGGCCGTCAACTCTGTGGTCAGTGTTGAGTTTGTGGATCAACTCCATAAGCTCTTCCTCACAGATGGAGGAGGGCTTCAAGATGGTCTCACTGCTGATTCCTAGGGGTGGGAAGGAAAGACAGACGCATTAACAAGAGTCTCAACTCGTTAAGGATAAGGATCGATTATGGGGAAAATCCCCATTATAATCTAAAAAAAAAGTCGACTAGGCTGCCTTGGCATGCAATGTATTAGTCACTTTTGCCAATGTATCGCGCTGTGCCAATCAGGCCAACATAACTAGCTTCTCTTGCTATTTAGCTTTCCCACAGAAGGAACTACACTTTTAGGTTCATTAATTCCTATAGAACAAAAGATTTATTGTTCAGCTTGCTCAAATGTTTTTAAGTTATTTGACTAATCCATCCATTCTCCAAACCGCTTATCCTTACTGGGTCGCGGGGGGTCCAGAACCTATCCGGGAAGCAATGGGCACGAGGCAGGGAACAACCCTGGATGGGGGGCCAGCCCATCGCAGGGCACACTCACA
>JAODJX010000042.1:36528525-36544159 GCA_026776945.1 Isichthys henryi
CCACGACGACATGGGGAGAACATGCAAACTCCGCACACATGTGACCCAGGTGGGGATTCGAACCCGGGTCCCAGAGGACCATACCGCCCCTATTTGACTAATCATTGCGCTCATTTGGTAACATAAATTAATACATTCCAAACATTTTATTAGTTATTAAAATGTATGGAGTTAGTTGGGAAAGAGGGAGATTAAGAATTCTAATTATTACAGCATCTTATGATGCAAAAAAAAAAAAAAAATCGCACTGGTTGATTTCAATGGAAGGAACAGCTGGAAAACATCTATGTGACATTTATGGGATCTGCCACGAGGTGAAGACCTGCATCTTTCTCATGAACATTATGTTTTAGCTCAAGGTTCCACCTCAATGCACCTTTAAGTCAGTCAAGTAAAGCTGGTTCGAGGCAATCTGCATTTGGCCATGCCAGTAACAAACAGGTATTCCAGGAATTGATACATATCCCCCCAGTCTGATTTCATAACACTTCCTAGTAAAAGTAAACAAAGAACTATACATGATGATTTTTTAACAGAGATTCCCATCATATTTGTTCTCAGATATCATATACTGGCTTAAAGTAGGTTGATCCGCTATGCCCTTAATTAACCCCCATAACATAATCATAATCAAAAGAGATATCAGATCACCAGAATGTGTGGGAACCCCATACCGACATCCGCGGCGGCCCGGGTCTTGTTGAGGACGTAGGAGTGGCTCGCTGGATTGTCGCCCACCAAGATCACGCTCAGATGGGGTCGTCGGTTGCCAGAGGAGACCCACTGTTCGACATCGAGGCGGGTCTCCTCCCGGATCTGCTTGGCTAGCTTCCTGCCAGATATCACCACCGCCTCCTGCCTGTGGGGGAGTTGGGTGTGGCTCACAGTCATTCTCCTACGTTTTGGTAATTGTCACATAACGATACCATACATGGGCAAAAAAAATGAATCATGAATCTGGTAAAAGTCTAAAGTCACTGACAGGCCTGTGTGATGGTCAGGATCTTCACACACCTCAAAACTCATAGCCAACAGGATCACACGTGAAAATTAAATCAACTGGGTTGGATGGTCACGTCGGAGAATGTGGTGGCGGGTTCATTAAATCAGCTGAAACTGCAGCCGAATGCTAAGACATGGGTAACTTAAGCCATGCGCGGCCTTGTTTGGTGTTAAACGTCCCCGTGACCATGAAAGCATTCAGCTGCACGGCAGGGCGTGTGGGGCAGCTGCAGAGCTGACGGCCAAGTGCAATCAGGTGTCGATTCTGACCACGAATAGAGGCCGGGGAGTTCACAGTATAGAGAGCAGCTAAATATAGGGTTACCCATCGCTTAACGGCCTGACCTAAGTAGGTAACAGGAGGCCTGAGAGAAAAAAACCCAGAAAATCTCAGCTGCAGGGTCCTGAAGCCATTAAAATCACCATAGCAACAGGATACATCTCTCTAGTGGGGTAATGTCGCAGATGCCAGTTGCAATTGCTGTAAACTGCAGTTATTCAGCATACAGCAGCTGTCTGCTGGTTGGGGTGAATTACTGACCTAACAGCAATATTGGCGGTCATTTCACTTTTCACGTCTTAGATACACAATTATTCAAATTTACACCCTATTATGTCAGCAACTAGTTCATGGTATAGTGAAAAGTACAATCAAATACCTCCATTTACAAAAATAACATTAATAATGCTCACTACCTTTGGTTAGAGCAGATATAATGATACAATACGCTGCTTAGATGTTGAATTTAACTATCATTTTTCACTTTTTCTCTCCATCCGTAAGACGTGCATAACTAAAAAAAATAAGTTTAAAGAACAGATTTATAGCGTCAGAGTCTGTGTGGGAACTAGTTTATTCTTTAGCCTGTACACTTTTTCTGTCAGTGCTTTAGATTTGACATTTTTACGTCATACTCTGTAATATGTAAAATTAACCATCTGTATTTAGTTCGTTATAACCCCATGCATCCATAAGCAGAGGAACACAACCGGCACTTTAAGTTAAAACGGAGTCAGTCCGTACTTTTCCACGTTTTTTCTATTTTAATGAGCAGTGAATTGCAGGGGGTGCTAGACATTTGTGCAGGCCGTTAAACGTATTCCCAATTTAAGAAGGTTGATTAGCACTACTGATGAACAGGCATCCAAAACACAGGGCAATGTGAAGGAGTAGTCAAGTCACAATGCCTTTCAGACGACAGCGGTGCGGGAAACTCCGTATTATGAATGGAAACCTCAAGCGCAGCACAGGCGACCCGCACCACGCAAGGCTCTCCATTGATTTCATCATCCGCGACCCGAATGCAGCGTGCTGCCTGAAGGGGGCGCAGTGCGCGAACCCCCAACCCAAATACATTTAACGTTACATAACATTAAACGGGATTAATGTTCACACAAGCGGACGTTTCGGCTTTCGTTCATTCAGAATACGATCAAGCTGGCTAATCAGCTACAAGCCAAAAGTACTTCGCGTCTCGCATCGTTTAAACTGGCGATAAAGCAGATTCGCAAGTACTCACCTTAACACGGACAAATGAAAACTGCACACTTGCTGTCGCGATTTCTGGCAGAACTTCCTCAGCGCCCTTACCGTGGCCATTATCTTCGCTTAGATTAATTGGGAATAAAGGCAAGACGGATTACGGAAAACTCCTACCGGCAAGCTCAGAGGAAGGAAAAGAAGAAGTGCGCCGGCTCAACCGGCGCCGCTTAGAAGGTATCTCACGTGACGTGCCCGGTCCCGCCCACCACACGCAGGGACCGCCCCTTTTCCGCGTCGCCTCGCCATGCGGGAGGCGTCTGGGAACCTGAGCTCGTGGTGATAAGTTCTATAGTTGTACAATTTAACTTATGCAGTTTCTTTATGCATGCGGCAACTGCCTCACTAGCAAATTCAGTATATCAAGATATCGAAATGCTAAAATTAGATCGTAATTAAAGAAAGTGCGAAAAAAAATCACATTTGGTAGATTGTTTTACATATGCTGTACACGGCCATTTCCTTCCTATAGACCCCACATATTTTATGCATATGGGTGTGGGCTGCAAACCATTGTATAATTGTAATTTTTGGAATGTCAGTTAAACCAAAACGATATTTTCAGTATCAGTATAATCAATTTGTTTTTCCGCTAAAGAGAGAACAGGACATACTTTTCACACAGTAAAAGCTATTTAAAAATTACTAATCAGATATGGAAGGCTATCGGGATTATTTTAATAGGCTTTAGCAATATTCATTCATTCAGTTAGTAATCACTGATCATCGGCTGCTAAGCCTTACAGTAGACATGTGACTGCGTGTCTTATTGGCTTAATTATTGGCTAGATTACTAGACTCTTTTAAAAATATATATTTATATAGTGAACACTTTTACCCAAAGTGATGTATAGCTGAGAATGCAGTGTCAGCCAGTCCCTGGAGTAATTGGGGTTATAGCACTTGATAAAGGGCACAGTAGTAAAATCACAATGCCAACCATGGGATTTGAACCAGCAACCTTCCAATAAATGTCAAGCTTGCACTGACAAGCGTTTTAACAACAATTTGCTAATTGTAGATGTGGAGATCTATTCTGTTATATTGTTATGTCTCACTAACCGTTTACTCACATAGCCGTTACACTCTATTCCCTTACATTATTTCTTGCAATAGGGCTCCCTGGTCTGGTCAGTCCCTTTCAGCTGTCAGCAGCCATACCACCTGTGGTTCAGACCAAGTAAACCATCTGAAACCAAGCAGGTTTGGGGCCTGACCAGTACTTGGATGGGAGACCAACTATGAAAACGGGCTGCTGCTGGAAGAAGTGTTGGTGTGGCCAACAGGGAAGCCTGTCCTGTGGTCAGTGTGGACCCCAGTGCAGTGATGGGGACACTGTACTGTAAAAATGGTGCTGTCCACCAGATGGGATGTAATACAAAGGTCCTGACAGTCTGAGGTAATAAGAGATCCCTGGGCATCCTTTGGCAGAGTAGGGGTGGTACCCCAATGTCCTGGTTAGTTTAGTCTCTGTGACCCTTTCAAATCTGGCCTCCAAATCATCCTCTATGTCTAACTGGTGAATTCTCTCCTGCCCTTTTATCACGTCTGTGGTGAGTGTACTGGTGCAGAATGGCTATTGTTACACTGTGGTTGTGGCTGAACTGACTCCCCATTGATTCTGTAAAGCACTTTGGGTGTCTTGAAAATCGCTATATACATGTTGCTTTAGGTAGCTGCTCCCTCTCTAACAACTATGTCTGGTGTAGGATTCATTATATCCATAATCATAATATTATACAGAGGCTAATGCATTTAACTCTGGGCATCTAATGCTTCAATGATCAAATAAATCTTCCAGCAATTTTATCCGGATCACCGCGGTGGGGGACCTGGAGCTTATCCCAGAAAGCTTAGGGAATAAAGCTGGGGTACACCCTGGGTATAGTACCAGTCCATTGCAGGGCATGTACATACATCATGGGCAATTTAGAGATGCCAAATAGACTAACTGTATGTCACTGCACCGCTGGAGAACCGCTTTTCTGTGGTGAAAACATATAACCTCACACAGGAACAAGTGGAATTTAGACCCCCGTCCTTGAAGGTGTGAGGCTTCGGTGCTAAATATCGAGCCACCACGCTAACCTCGTCTCTGCGTTTCTCTTGGGAATATTTGTAAACTCGAAAATGATATATAAACACAAAGCAGACACCACTTCAGAAGACGTTATGTCTATTGTATAATACGGATGCGATGCTTAATGCCGCATTTCCTGCAGTATGAAGCATTTGGAAGAGAATTTAAAAAAAAAAAAACTTCATAACTAATTTTCCCCGAACCATAAACAGGAAAGCACCACCACCGTAGCATCTCTTCGACGTGCCCAATCCCACGACAGCGCCGGTGCCTCTGAAGTCCCCAAAGCGCAGGTCCGAATTCGGCCAAGCGGCAGCGGGCGTAAACTCTCGCGATAGCAGGAGAATTGTGACGCGCTTGCGGCGCAGGGGGCGACTCGGGTCGGTGAACGTCCGTGGCAAGCCGTTGTTCCGAAAGTTAAGGATAAGTTCGCCTTTTCCGGAGATACCTGCAGACGGGCCCGGTGCTCCGTGATTTAACTTCCTAGTTGTTATCACCGCGTACTTTTGTTGGATTATTTTTTGTGATTTTTTTTTTCAAACTTAGCTACCAACGATGAGCTTCCTATTGTAAGTACTGTCGAAACGGAAAGGCGACGAGAAAACTCTCTTCCTTCCTGCCGTAGCGTCCCTTCTTATTTATTTATTTTAGTTAAAAACAATGTCTTTCTGGAAGATTATTTGTTGACAGCGGATTGCCCCCTTCCCCTAGCACGCCGTTTCGTGGTGTGTCGCTGTATTGTTATAACCCAGTCGTTCCCTAGCTAGAACTAAACTGCTGTTTCGCTCATTCTCACCGCCTGTAAAAGTTGTCCGATGAAAAAAAGTTGGTTTCCCAGCCGCCGTCGCGCTCTTTCAGATATTACGTGTCGGTTAAAGGTGCTCCGTGATGGGCATAATAACCAGCCTTTTTCCAGTGTCATTTGGTCGCGGTAATGCTATTCGCATTAGCCTCCTCCGCTAGCCGTCCGCCGCCGTAGTTTTAAAACAGGCGCATCTGCTGCTGACGCACATAAGCCTGGATATATATTCGCTGAGTATATATACTGTTGTTGTAGACAGTGATGAGGAAATGTCTGCACAATAGCGTTTTGAGACCCTTAAGCTCTCTGGCTTGAAGCTAAAGGAGTGTGGTTGAATAATGCCCTGGTGGCCATCCCTTGATTTAAAAATAGTTTTCTTTTTCAAAACCGGTCAGTCACTTTCCATTTAACTGTACTGGTGTATTACACGCACACCGCCTGTACAGAAAAAAAAATGCTTTTAATTGCTTGCCAAGAAAGTTGCCATGGGCAAGATGATGCGATGTTTCTTCCTCTTTATACTATTTGAAATTAAGTACATGTGAGTCACACGTGAGAGTACTTCGCTTGAGTTTTATTTTGCAGTTGTGTGACTATTATATGATATCAAATGTCTGTTTTGTTTGCGCGTTGATAATGAGAAGACTGGAGTATATGCAAATGAGCCTGTTTCACACACTTTGGGTCGGTCCGTTATAATGCATTTAATTTCATTAGAATATGTTTTCAGTTTAAGGATAATTTGTTCACATTCTCTGTAAATGTTCTTCATGTGTAATACCGCATTATTTCACTGACAATGACCCTTAGGGCAGAATAGAATAAGAGTATGTATGGTGTAATATTTTGGGTAACGTCCGCCATGAGCTGCCTTTAACAGAAAGCTGCGAACAACTCATTATGTCTGATAGTAATTTAATTTAAAAAAAAGAAAAAACGGAAGTCAGCAAAAGCTCAGAAGGATCTTTTTCGATTTAGTATTGTTAATTTTGGAGACTGTCCCCAGGTCTTCCATGTGTGATGTAATCTGAGAAAATGTGAGCTCCAGATACATTAACTTTGTACCTCCAGCAGACCAGATGATTAAACACCACCAAGATCAAACTTTAATATCCCACCCGTGTCTCCCCCGGGAATCTTTCCCCCAAAAAGTGGCAGCCGCTCGTCGAAGACCTTCAAACCGAAGAAGAACATTCCTGAAGGCTCCCACCAATATGAGCTTCTGAAGCATGCTGAGGCCACGTTGGGCAGTGGGAACCTCCGCCAGGCAGTCATGCTACCTGAGGGGGAGGACCTTAATGAGTGGATTGCTGTGAACAGTGAGTCTGGGGGCTGGTGGCTGGAAGGATGCATGGGGAAATGGATGCTGTCGTCTTGTGTCTTGGTACATATTTATAAATGTGTAGGCTTACACCTAAGCGACAGAATAATAGTAGTAGTAATAAATGCAAGCACAGAACAACAGGTGTAAGGTTGCATCTGCCTTCTAATTTCATTGTATTCTTACATTTTGAATCCTGGGGGCTTGTTTTCCTGTGTTTTTCCAGCTGTAGACTTCTTCAACCAGATCAACATGCTGTATGGCACCATCACAGAGTTCTGTACCGAGAGCAGCTGTGCCGTGATGTCCGCCGGGCCCCGGTAGGAGGTGCAGGCTTGGGGAGTAGGCCCTGGCCTCTAAGCCCAGTTTGTCTGCGTGACTATAATATACCCTCTTTCTGCCACAGCAACATCTCATTTCAGGAGGAGCTTTAGATTGTGTGTCTGTAACTTCCTTGTGGAACTTGGTTACTCTTTGTAAAACGTGGTTTTGATTATTTATTTCTGTCCCATATCTTTTGATATTTTCCCTACTTTCTAGTCTGGTACAGCACTTACTCCCTCTCTGGCCTCTTTTCCTTCTCTCCCCCCCCCCCCAAGGCTATTTTAGTCCTCTGACCCAGAGGCAGTGGCTTGTTCTGACTTCCTGTTTATTAGTTTTTTTTTTTTCTTCCTTTTTCTGTGCACATGTGTGAATGTTATGCATTTCTTAAAATTAGCTTTGGTCAGCTAAACAGTATGCATATTTGCCCACAGACTAATACAACCTCATATCTTTTTGGGTGTGCCAGACAAGCTAGAACCAGCATTAGAAAACTGCATTGAGGAAATGGTGTTTAGGCCCACCCACCGATTGAAATGTTATGGAAAATGAAACGCGAATAACGGTTTTGTTTCGTGCAAAATGTGCGCCAGATATATTACTAGTCTAAAAAATAATGCTGTCGTTTTGTTTGTATGTTTTCTTAGGTGCATACAGTATATTTGGTGTATAGTGTGACATAAATATTATGGTAATAGAATTCAGTTGAAAAATTCCAGGAGTGTAAAATTGCAGCTGACACATGCACAGCCCAGCAGATTTGTTGTAGGCGCCCTTTAAATTTATGATTAGTCATTTTCTTCTGAAACACCAGGAGAGATATTTTGTTGCTTTCCTATTAGAGCACCTTCTAAAGATGAAGTCTAAAGGAAACTTATCAGACTTTGCAGCCCTTAAAAACTGGAGTTCTTCCAGCTCTGACAAGCTCTTTCTCGTCATCTGCCAGGTATGAGTATCACTGGGCTGACGGCACGAATATTAAGAAACCTATTAAGTGTTCTGCCCCAAAGTACATCGACTACCTCATGTCCTGGGTGCAGGATCAGCTGGACGACGAGACTCTCTTCCCTTCCAAGATCGGTTAGTATATGGAGGAGCTGCTTCTCAGTAAAACAGTCATTGAAAATTACTGTGTCATCCTTCAGTGTTGACAGCTGTCTCATGCCCTTCCTCCATAACCTGTTATGGAAGTTTGTTTGCTGTTCATTTACTTGTCTGTCATGGGCTCTTCCTTTCCAGGTGTTCCTTTCCCCAAGAACTTCATGTCTGTGGCCAAGACCATCCTGAAGCGCCTCTTTCGGGTCTATGCTCACATCTACCACCAGCACTTCGACTCCGTCATTCAGCTTCAGGAGGAAGCCCACCTGAACACCTCCTTCAAACATTTCATCTTCTTTGTGCAGGTGAGATGGATGAACAAATGGATACATATAGCACAATCTTGTTTTCTGTGATGCACATTAATTCTGATTTACTCTACCAATGTTGGGATGTGGTTGCGTGCCTTATAGCCTCTGTAACCAACAAAACTAAAAATGCCTGCCTTTATGACTAGAGTAAATGAAATGTTCATACATGTAGCTACTGATAATGTTCTCTTGATGCAACAAAGGGACCTGAATAATGATGATTGTTCTTTTGTTAACATGGGAAGAACACGCATGCATAGCTCAGCACGTTCAGGATCTGTGCCCGTGCTTGGTAGGTTGTGGGTTCAAATCCCAGCCGAGTAATCATATCATCATGGGACCCTTGAGAAAGGTGTTTAACCAAATTGCTCCAGCAACACTGTCTGACCCTGCTCTCTGTTACTTTTAGACAAAGAGGTCTGTCAAATAAATGTACGTGATCCCTGATGATATCTCCATATCTCTGTAGGAGTTCAACCTGATTGACCGGCGAGAGTTGGCTCCCCTACAGGACCTGATAGAGAAGCTGGGTTCTAAGGACAGATAGACCTTCTCACTCGGTCTAAGCAACTTTTTCTCTCACTCTCGTTGCCTCAGAAAAGCCAGATAATCTCACTTTTTTGCCCTTTCCTTTCAGCCTCTGGTTGAGTAATCTATCCTTATTCCTAAATGCACGTAACTCAACATCTTGCCTGTTTTTACAACAGCATCTGTCTGTATCAACCTCATATCTGATGAATTTCTTGGACAATCCAGACAATTTAATTATTTTGAGTCAGCAGAATTCTTTTTCAGGAGTTTTGGAGAGTGATTATTTTCCCCCCTTTTTAGAATTGTATTTCATATCAAGATTTTAGTACATGAAATTCTTTAAATTGTCATATATATACATATATATATATATATATATAGAAAAGCAAATGTATAATTTTTGTAAGAGCTACATATTAATTTTTAAATCTCGGAACTACTTTTTTGTCATTGTGGACCAATATGTGTTATAACTGAAACCAGCAATGTCAATACCTTGGCAAAGAAGTATCTAAAAGATAAATATCCACAATTTTTATAAAGGTTGGCAAGAGATTGTAAACTGGAAAATATTAGCTCTGAGTCGTTATCCTTTTAGAAGATTGCAAAGCATTGCAAAGATTGATTTGAAATAAAATGAAAGTCAGTTTACATAACATGTTGCCACCTAAATTCTCAGGACATTTTACTTGAGACCTTTGGAGTTTTTAATAACAATCATAGCAGGGACGTTTCAAATTTTAAATCTTAAATTATCATTCAGTGTCAGTATAATGACACTCTATGGTTACATCATTTGAATATTACAGACTTTCCAGGCCTTTTTCACCTGTAGCATCTTTTTATATTCATGTAACATGGTTTCTGTCTCCTGGTTTTTATCCACTATATATTTCCTTTCGGCAAGACATTTATATTTTAATATTTTTTATTATTTCAGAAGTTACTGTTGGAGCTCAGAACTTTTTGTTTGTATGTTGATCCGTAGTTTTGTGTGACTTTATATCCTCTTTTTGTTTCTTTGTTTGTTGTTTCTTCAGTTTTACATTATCCAGGTAATGATTTTTGATTTTTTTTTTTTTTTTTGACAAAATACTTTTTACTTTTAAATTCTGTTGCATAGTTCGTCAGTATACTTAAATACTTCACCGAATTTCACAATATAATTTAGATTCAAGGGCACCATTCCCCCCTCCTCCTCTTGACATAGATTGCCATTGACCTGGTATGTGCTTTCATGTTCTCATAAAGGTGAACCTCACACTTGGTATTTATAACAGGGAGGGAAATGGCTGGGACAGTATATGCCTTGATGGGAAGGGAACTGTATGCCGAACAACAATGTACCAGGAAACTGATTAAAGTTTGAATTTTTGTGTTTGATTAAACTTTATTTTTAGCGTAGTTGAAGGTTACTTTCACATTTAATCCTATTTCCCTTTGCTTTGTTGCATTTGATTTTAATTGTTTTATAAATCATCAAATTAAACACAATGAGGCCTAAAATTTTTTAATGCATCATGCAAATGGGCATTTTCGTAATTAGCTGGTCAATTGCTATAATTTCTTTTATTGTTGGTTTATATATTTTTAGTACATTACCTGTACATATCTGTGCCTTTGCAAAAATGTCTATATTGTGGAAGAAATAGCTGGATGAATTTTAAATAAACGTGACAGACCTGGTTATGGAAGTTTGGTGTTTCATTTATTGCATGTAAATAAATTTAAAAAAAAACAAGTGGAATTATATTACATTTGACCAAGTTGTACATAATATGACACATCAATAGATCACCAGTTTTTTCATATAGTGTCAGATACAGGAATTTATCTCATGGTTGTCATAAGAAAATTGCCCAAGTCTGAGTAAAAGATCAGGTGGACAGAAACATTAAATAGGGTACTTACTGTAAATTGCGGACGGATGCAATGCAAGAGTAGGATTGCAATGCCTCCTTTCCGTGTTTCGGGTAGTTATTCAGGGTGTCAGTTCGAATTTCCATTTTCCTAACCGTAACCATTTTAAGATTTATTATAAGTCCATTATAATAAATAATATTATAATAGTCCATTTGACCTGAACTGGAGATTGTTGCTATGGGAGCAACACACATCTCGTGCCTACTCCCGACCCGGAAGTGAATCAGGTATCTGGCGGAAGACCCTGATTAAGGCGCGTTGTAAACAAACCTAGTAAAAAATCAGTCCGGTTAGTATCCTGCAGTCAAAACATTACAAAGTGGCTAGGAAAGGAAAGCTCATTTAATGTCGCTTCTCTTTTAAAACAACACGAGCATGTCACATCATTCGGTTTATGAGGATTCATCATTGAACTGCTTTCATAGAGAGACTGGTACAGCCACCTGATGAGGACTATGCCGCGTGTGGTTTATGGGGCCCTTGGACGGAATTGTGTGGCTTTCAGTACGATCACATTCCATAGAAATGCATCCTGGATACTATCGCCACTGTTCTGCCATATAGACACAAAGAAAGTGTGGATCAGTAGACGCGATTTTGCTTCCAGCGAAAGTATATATTCGGAAAATGCAGCCAAACTGATGTGTAAACGTGTTTTTTCCACGGATGAGAAGCATGGCAATGCAGGACAGCAAATGCATGAAGTTAACCGGATTAAGAGGGTTTCAATTGAAGGAAACATTGGTAAGTCATCAGCTCTCTTTAAATCAAGAGCCACTGTGGACTCTATGGAATCCGAGTGCTTTCTTTTTAAGGTGTAAATCCGTTGCAAAGAACAGTATGCTATACATCATCATCTGCGGTATCTTTTGTCTGCGTGAATAACAGCAGTAGGGAAGTCAACGTTTGCGAAGCTTCTTCGGTCTGCGAGTAAAGACTGGGAGGTCGTACCCGAGCCGGTCAGCAAGTGGCAGAAAGTGGACACGTCCCAGGTGTGGAATAATGCTCGGCCAATGAACTGCCCGGAGGCCTCTAAAGAGCATTGTGCTTTGAAAAATATCCAGAAATTATGGCTAATTTTCTTCTCAGCAATCCGCGAGCAACCTTCTGGACATGATGTACAAAGACCCGCAGCGGTGGGCTTACACTTTCCAGACCTTCTCATGTATGACTCGCCTGCGTACGCAGCTGCAGCCGCCTCCCCAGCGCCTACTCCGCGCATGCGCCACGCCCGTGCAGGTGTTTGAGCGTTCGGTCTACAGTGACAGGTAAAGATCACCATACCAATCTCAGTTAATTTTGGGGGGTGCTATTTTTACTAACTTGCAGTGCCCCTTTGCCACTTCTTGTTGTATACAGGTACATATTTGCACTCAACATGGTCCAACTGGGCTGCATGGGCTCTGCGGAGTGGGCTGTCTACCAGGACTGGCACTCTTTCTTGGTAGAGCAGTTTGGTCGGCGCTTGGAGTTGGAGGGAATCATTTATCTGAAGGCACCACCAGAGGTACTTGTCAACCCTGACCTGTTTTTATTTACTAAAATGTAAACTGTAACTGATCATAAAAATGTTGAGCATATGACAGAATTTAGCAGAGTACTAAATTTTGGCAGCTGCAAGGAGTTCGAAAGTGGTTCATTTTGAGATCATTAAGTGAACAGATCTCTGTGATTATACGTACACCACTGACAAGCATTTAGCTGTAGTTATTACATTTTTAGGAATAGTACAAGGTGCTGATGGCAGCAGTTGAAAGATTTCCTGAGCATTAATCATTGGCTTTGTTCCCTTAAACTTATTTCCCATGATGCTTCACTGCTGCTCACAGCTACATCTTACAGTTCCAGTCCCTGGGGTTGCTCTGGAAACAGAGTTCCAAAGTTTACATGCAGTCTCATACTGTAAACAGTCCTTTACCTTGTGAATGTGATGTGGATATAAGCAAAACCTTGATTATAGAATATTTAGAGTTCACCAGGCAGTGTGTGAGCAATTTATATTATTAACTTATGAGCAGGCTTTTGCACTGGAGGTTGCTAAGGAGGCTTGGTGCTTGTTTGTGTTATACAGATATGCCACAAGCGCCTGGGAAGACGAGGCCGAGATGAGGAGAAGGGCGTGGAGTTGGCCTACCTGGAGAGGCTGCACACTCAGCATGAGAACTGGCTGGTACACAGGAGCACAGAGTAAGGGCCATTTCACATGCTGGGTGCTCATGCAAACACATTCAACATAAATACAAACATACTATTCAATCATAGGAGTGCATACAAGCATTTCAATTACTGAGTGAATATAATTGCATACCTAAGTATAAAAAAAGACATGAAATGACTCTAAATGCATTTACTTTATGGTATAGCCGATCAGTAGTTTTGACTGACAAATTGCAATATAAACTTTAAAGTGATTTTCTTTATTATTCTGCTGAGTACTGAGGTATGAAAACAGCCATTTGGACACAGTCAGAAACACGGCCTATAAAGCAGCTAGTTATTTTAAATATGTAACAATTATTTTCAAATTTTAAATTTTGAGTTTCTGTTACGTTCCTTTAATTCTCTCATGTAGCTTAATGATCACTCCCAGTCCTTTTTTATTTCAGAATGTCCATTTAATTGCTAAGCTGTAATGTGAGACATCCCAAACTGCCTATTGCTAAATGATTTAAGGTGTACTAGAAATCTGCATTGTGTAGCAACTCAATTTCACTTTTATCCTCATTGGTTGTAGACTGCACTTTGAGCAGCTGAAACGAGTGCCTGTACTTGTGCTGGATGCGAGTGTTGAGTTTGGCGAGGACTCGGACGTCCAGAAAGAGTTTATCATGCAGGTAACTGTCAACCAGTGTTAGGATTATAACAGCAGCTGCCCTCCACACGAGGGCGCCATTGTTCATTGAAGGTTTTGACTGCCCACCGTTCTTGATATACTTCTGTCCTCCACAGGTCACGAACTTCTTTAATTCCATTTGAAAGAGCCAATGGTCCAACAAGGGAAACAAGTATTGGAACATTAAGCGACTGGTGGATACTGTGATGTCACTAAAAATGATATATAATGTTGAGATTTTAATTCACAGAGAAGAGTGTTACAAGATCTTTGGGAGCCAAAAACTTAGTCTTTTCTTATCTTGCTCTCGTTTTCAAGCAGTAGTTGAACCTGTAGTCTTCCCTGCTACGGCGGTCTGTATTTTTAAAAACGGTTTTCTGAAAAGGTGCACGAGTTAAATTACATCTAATTAATCTATTTCACGTTCATGCCGCCATGCGGATTTAAATATATGCATTGTATCTGTAAGAAAGTCATCATTCCAGATTCATGTAATGTTTCCAGACCTGCTTCCTGTTACTCGTCATATTTCGTATGAATATGTCATAAATTCAATAAACACCACACTTTACATATATTTAACTTACAGTATAGTATGGTCAGTTTTACCTCCCCCGGGTGTAATGGCGGCATGTTTTTGTTAATATCATTTTAATACACATTAATTTGGTTCGAACAGCAGGACACGAGAAAATTATTATTTCTCACTCGTGATTTTATAAGTTCGTGATTGATGGAATATTAGTGGGGAAAAAATGAAAATACTGAAAATAACATGAATGAATAATTCTGATGTCTTAGTTTTATTTTTACTTAATAAAATTTTTAATAAAACGAAAGATTGGATGCGTGCAGAATAAATTTCTGTTGAGCGTTTTCGTGTTGTTTGCCATTCTGCGTTAAATTCGTTCGTTCTGAATTGAATGATGCATTTAACATGTTTGAATGTTACATCTAGACTCAAACAAATCATATAACTATTAAGAAGCCCAACTGCGTACAAAGCAACAGCCTACTTAGTCTCCCGGTTACGAGAAAACTAACATCACCAGCAGTGTCTTACACGAACAACTGGGGCATTTAACACTCACCCTTTTCCATTTTAAGATGAAATAATGGGAGATGCATACTGCAGTGTTAGTTTGAATTTGTCCAAAATAAACCCATAAAATTAAGAATAAAAGTACCATTTTAACTTTCTTAATGCTTTGTTCTGTCTTCCGCAGGTAAATGATTTAAACATGTAATTTAGCCCAGTTCAATGCTGATCGTAGCATAGTTGTAACACTGAATTTATTCATCTTTAAACAAGTTGACCGTTTGAAGTTTTGAGAATTTAATACTCATGGGAAATTAAGATTGTACAGGTTATGAAGACGATGGGTTTCGGGGATTAAATTATGTTTAACGACGAAATTAGAGACGAAAATGGTAATTGGTGTTAAGACAAATTATTTGATCTATTGTCAGAACAGTGTCTTCAGAACTTCATAGCTTTCGAATTAAGTAAATATCATATTTAAGCCTTTGATATATTCAAACGCATTTGTATATTAAACAGTACAAACGGAGTTTGTGTTATTGTCCCAATCCATTCATGCTCTTCAAGTGACTGAATTGACGAAACTATATGACATTATGTGCTGTTCGTGTCAGTAGGCTGTGTTAATACAAACATTTTAATACGATCATTTTAAAAAGTACAGGCCAACAAACAGAAACATACTGCCTTTAGTAATAATGAAAACGCTCATAGTTTGATTCTTGTAATTAATGACTCATTAATATCGAAATGTCGGTTGGGGGGGGGGGGGGGGGGGGGGGGGGGGGGGGGGGGGGGGGGGGGGGGGGGGGGGGGGGGGGGGGGGGGGG
>JAODJX010000042.1:36575085-36603843 GCA_026776945.1 Isichthys henryi
ATCCGTGGGCCTCTGGGAGGGCCAATGCGGGCGCAGGCTGGGGGGACTGGGGGTGGGGGGGGTGCCTGGCCTGGGCTTTCAGCAGCGTGCGTGACATCAGACACCCAGCTTACAGCAAGACACCGAGACGGACCAACGTCTCTGCTGGCTCCAACCTGCGGGGTAGAGGAATGGGGTGCTGCCTCCATGGCGGGGCGGGGTGGGCAGTGGACAGGCCCCACCGCCACAGCAGCAATGGAGCATACATCCGTAACACGCATCAGGGGCATCAGGCAGGCAAGAGAATCAAACCCCCAGGAAAAGGCCTCTCAGATGCAGGCTTGGCAGGCAGACATGCAGGGACGCCCCCACGCTCATCCTCCCCCCCCCCAAATGCATACACCTTTATACACCCCCCCATACAGAAACACACACTCCCCCATGCACACCTGTTGATATCTCCATACACACACAGAAACACACACCCCCCACTCACACACCCGTGTATACACTCATACACACCCCCACATGCCAGCACATATACACCCCTACATACACACAGTTTTGCAATTATATCTTTGTGGGGACTCTTCATTCATCTCTACAGGGAAAACTTTAATCCTACCCAGCATTTTTAGTTTTTTGACTGCATTCAAAAACCTTTGTGAGGACCTGAAAAATGGTCCCCACAACATCAACATAGCAGGTTTTTATTATATTGTGGGGAACATTTGGTCCCCACAATGTAATATAGACATAATCTACACACACATACTCACACACACACACACATCTCTTTTACACAAACCTCTTAAATATGGTTGAGTTTTTTTTTTTAACTCAGTAATATATTACTCACACAGCACTTAAACTATAGTAAATACTCAGGGAGTTATGATTTTATACACATAACAAATTACACAGACACACATTTAACAGATACTCATGTTGCAGCTTTCTTGCAGGGGAAGCTTTTTCCTAAGTGCCTGGAAAGCTCAGGTTCTAGATCAGTCATATGATCAGCCACATGATCAGCCACATGATCAGCCAGCTCCACTCCCTGCTAGACAGGGTGCATCAGACCATCAATGGCCATTGTAAACTGTAACTCTCTACAAATGTGAAGAGCCACACCTGCACCATCCTGGCATCACCCCTACTCCATTCCTACATCATTCCTATTCCATTATTACATCATCCCTACTGCACGATTACTTCATCCCTACTCCATTCCTACATCACATCTACTCCATTCTTACATCACCCCTGCTCCATTATTACACCCTCTCTAAATTCCTACGTCATTCTTACACCATTCCTGTATATTCCAGTACTATATCGCATCTATATCGCATCTACTCCATTCCAACATCATCTGCTCCATCATTACATAATTCTTGCTCCATTCCTAGATCACCCTTACTCTATTATTACATCTTTGCTGCTCCATTCCTACATCACCCCTACTCCATTCTTACATCATCCTTACACTATTCCAGTACTTTTCTTGAATGATTTCTGAACTATCCCTACATCATCCCTGTTCTATTCCTGTAGCACACCTGCAGGAACCTCCATCCGCACTCCATGTGTATGATGATCAAGGGCCATGAGACTTCATGGATCAAATAATCCAACAACACCGAGATAAACCAAACCAAGTAAGTGATATGTTGTTTGGACAGAGTTCCAAGTGTCTGTGCAACGTGACTGATATCAGACACTCAGCGAGAGAGCATGACAGGCGAATGGTGTGTCTGAGTGTGTGTGCGTGTGTGTGTGTGCAAAGGGACTCCTGTAAAAGGACTAGACTGCCACGCTGGCTGATGTTATTCGTGATGGTGCAGTGCACGTAAATGATATCAGCTGGCTCCCACACCCAGATGGCACCTTTCCCACCCCCCTCTGCGCACACATGCCCACCCTGCTCCCTTACTGGCAGCAGCTAGGTCTCTAAATGTGTCCTGCATGAAAGGGCAAACCATCTAGCTGAGGTTACCTGAGCTTGCTCCTGCGTGTGCGTGTGCAGGGTTACTGGAGCTCTCTGTAAATGATGTGTGTGAATGTATCTAGGGTTACCTGAGCTCCGTATATAGTTAGCATGTTTGTATTTACAGTGAGCGATGGTGTGTTCGTTAAAACACACTGATCATTAACTGTTCTAGTATTTCATCAGTATGGAGAACACGCAACTCGGTCAACTCTATATACACTCAGACAGACAGCATATAATAATCGTCGGCTGGGCGAATCTGACATACACTAGGCCAGACTTTTCCAAGTTTT
This sequence comes from Isichthys henryi, assembly GCA_026776945.1. Lineage (NCBI taxonomy): Eukaryota > Metazoa > Chordata > Actinopteri > Osteoglossiformes > Mormyridae > Isichthys > Isichthys henryi. The sequence goes on from JAODJX010000042.1 coordinate 36,577,351, forward strand.
CTTTTCCACATGTGTGCACCTTAACAAGCATGCAGTCATGAGACCCAGACCAAGGTTATTACAGTAAAAACTGAAGCTGGAACAAGCAAAATTACTAAGAAATACCTCAGTATACAAAGTATAAATAACTTAAAACTAATTCTAACCCTAAAAGCCTTTAAAGTAATATTGAACTGAAAGCTTAAAAAATCAATAAAAATGACATAAAATAACAGTGTCAGCCCCTAACCTAAAAACCTAGGTTCGCCTAAATGAAGAAAAAGCAGTATAGCTACATTTTCATACAAGAGAACTTCCGGGTCTTTGGGAAATCAGTGGCTGTGGTTTACATGCCTCTGAAGGCAGAGCAGTAAATATGTCCAGAAACAGGGATGCAAAGCAGTGTCACTGACACAAATGACACAAGTTTTCCTAGTTATATGTGTCATATGTGTCCTTCTCCCTGATTGGCTGGGATGGACTGGCCCCACCCCTATTGGAAGTACTGTAGGACAGCATGTCTGACACAGATACTCCATGTGATGGGCTTTGTGTATGTCTGGGGGTGGTTTGTGTTTATCTGTCTTTATGTGTGTATTAATGAGGATTGTGGATGTTGGGGGGAGGGGTGTCGAATTCTGAGGACAGTGAAGCCATGAAGAAGGATGATGGTTAAGAAATAAGACTGAAAGCCTCCGGTTAATAGAAACACGCAGGGTCACATGCCAACTGCTGAAAGAGTCACACTGAGACACACAGACAGGAAGAGACTCAGCATAACTGCACAGTGACGGCACACGACATCAACACAGCTGCACACAGAACACGTGAAGGGCACACACACATACAGACGGGACAGAGACACACGCGGGTCCGAGCACGGATGGCTGAGGGCCGGGGAACGGGCAGCGGAGAGCTGTTCCCCGCCGAGGACATCACATGCCATTTCCAAAGAAATCACGGAAAAAAAGCATTATTGCTAACATGCCTTTTCTTCGACAGTATGAGTAGTCGTTTGAATGCATGCCATGCACAAACGGATACTGTAGACCAAAGTCAACATGGGTTACCTCCTCCATCCCTCAGAAACCCCCCCCCATCTCTGTTTCCTTGGTTACAAACAAGGGGAAAGGTGGGGGGACGTTTGGATAGGAGTATTCTGCAGGAGCATGCACACAGGAAGTGGCAGTAAGGGGTTAAGAGGGACAGGCAGACGGAGAGGGAGAGAGAGACAAAGACATTGGGGACAGGGGGTACCTCCTCCCCCCCCTGCATATAGAGGACAGGGTGCAGGTTGGGAGTTACAGACAAAGCGGCCAAAAAAAGGTGGACTTTCCAAAAAAATGCAATATTGTTTGGAAGAGAAAAAAAAAACAAAAAAAGATGACAAAAAAGGAGGCCAAGAGAAGGTCGGCATGAGGCTGACATGAGGTCAGAGGTCGGAGAGGAGAGGTGAGAGGAAGAAGTGCAGGGCGGCTGGGCTGCAGATGACATGTCCAGAGAAACACAGAGAGAGAAGGGACAGAGTCACAGGAACAAGTACTGCAGGACTGACAGGGACACACAGAGCGCCGACGCGGCTCAGAGCTACAGACTCCACCAGGGCCATGTCCACCCCGTCACGGATATCCTACACTACTGTAACGCTTTAATCAAATCTGGTACAATCTGAAAGGAATCCGTACACATACCTATATTGCTTGTGAAAGTGGTGAGAATAATGCAGAAACAGTCACCTTATCCTTAGACTCGGACCTTTGGAGTTCCTTGAAGGAACGGCCATAGCTGAGCAGTGTGAAGCCAGGGGAACCTTGTGCTGCATCTCCAGCACCTCACCACCACAAATTACCTGAGGTCTTCCAAGAACAAAATGGGACTGAAAGCAGGTTTAATGCCAAAGCCAGCCGCTGGAATCTAGCCTCCGTTTAGCAGCCTCCTGCTGCCCCTGGGCATTGCTAGAAGGTCGACTTTTCTTCGTAAACACATACCAGCAGATGCGAGAGGAACACCAGATGTGCTGCTTACTGCTGCAGTCATTTACAGTCCTGATCCTCCCCCCAATCTTGGGGGGCTACAGTGAGCCATACTTTTGCTCTACACTAACCGAATTATCGAAACTAAGTAGTATTAAGTTCTCTGTCCTTCACTATGCACTGAGGATGAGTCTGAAGACATGTGGGCAATTGGGACGGATGTTTGAGTAACGGTGTGCCTGGGGGGGCTTGGTCCTCAGAATCAGACAGGGAGGGGTCCGTCATAAGGTGGCATGGCTAAGGGAATGTGTAGAGTCACTGTACTGAGAAACCCCTGGCAGGTCGGGCTTCTAACCCACAAAACTTAAACCAAACCTAAACCTAACCCTAACCCTAATCCTAACCCTAACCCTAACCCCAAACCCAATCCAGCATGCTACTGACTCATATATTAATGGACAAACCAACATAACTGTGAGATTATGCATGAACCTTTATGCGTATGCATATGTGTGTGACATTACTGGTGCGTGAGAATGGTGCATACATGTGTACAGGTGTCCAAAGTCCCCAACGGCTGAGTGATCCAATCAGAGCACCTCTACCATTCTGTAACACGGCCACCACTCCCCCCTGAAGTTTCACCCCTAATATGATCCAAAGACATATTAAGAGGAAAATAAATGTTTAATGGTAGCTACAAGTCCATAAACCAAGGGCTGTTATCAGCCCACAGGAACAGAAAGGCCTCTTTTTAAAGTGTAGGATTCAATGGGTGAAAAGCAAAGTTAAATTATAGCACATTTTTAGCCAAGAGCAGCATATTCTGTGGTCTTACCTTTAGCTTCTAGGTTTAGCATGTCAAGAGACAACAACACTGTCACTTAGGGCCCCGTGACCCAGGGAAGCTGCAACACTCAGTGGCACACTGAAGATCAGTGTGGGTTTGCGCCACTTATAACCTCATTTCGCCGTGTGATCACAATTTATGATTGTTTTCTTTTCATAAAAAAAACTCAAATATGTTTGAATCCCAGTTTTTACCATCAAAAATAGTTAATAGGAATAGTCTACAAGGACAGAAAGCGTTTTTGAGGTCATTCATCCCAGGACCAAAAAATCACGCAAAGATCAAATCAATAACAACTTCATAACCATACTCATACAAATATGGCTTCGGTTAGTGAGAGTGACTGAGTGATTTTTGGAAATTCTTCATCTCTTCATATAATCTACCTGTAAAACACTCAATAATGAACATTACTTGAGAAATTACATAAGAATTATGGAACCGAAAAGCCAGAAATTCAGAAATCCTCACAAGAGTCTCCCCAGCGACCGTGAGCAACTGTAGTTGAATCGCTAGTGTAGCTGTGCCCTGGGTTGGGATGGTAGGAGGGGAAAGGTTAAAGGTCAGAATATCTGGGAGTCAGGGGGAGGGGCAGCCTAGGATTGTGGAAGGTTGGGGCGGGATCCAGGAAGGACGGAAAGATGAGGGGAGGGATTCAGGGTAGGTGGACAGACAGGCGAGCAGTTTCAGAAGGCCCAGCCTTACCATTGGTCATGCTAGTGGGAAGCAGGTGATCGCGGTCTCCATGGCGACGCCCCGCCCCCTCTCGGCTGCCGGGCCGCGGCTGAGGGCCCTGGCCCTCCAGCATGTTGACGATGTCCGTTCGGTCAATGCTTCTCAGTGCCGTGTAGAGACTTTCCACTGCGATGGGAGCAGAGAGGTGAAAGAGAAAGAGGGAAGGAGAGAGAAAAGAAAGAAAAGGGGACACACAGAAAGGAAGGAAAAGAGGAACAGTGGGAGACAGGATTGAGGGTGGCAGGCCGACTCTGAAAGGCCACTTGCAGGCTACAGTCATGTTACTGGGGGTCGAGACGCCGAGGTGCCCCGGAGCCTCACTCTTGGCTTTCTTGCCCTCCCGGGTGGCCCACAGGTTGAGCAGCGTGGAGCTCTGCTCCAGCAGCGAGTTGGGGTTCTCCACCCGGATCTTGTTGATGTCGTCCACACTGAACTGCAGCTCGCGGGCCAGCTCTGCGTAAACAGGAAGCACCGAATGTCACTATGCCTTCATTACCTGTGAGCGATGGTGCCTTCGTTAACAGCTTAGCGGGATGAACTAGGGCTGTGTCCACAAAGACTGAATTAACTCAGGAGAGGGAAGGTTGGTAAATTAATATTAATATAGACATTCACCTCCCCTCGTCCATGCATTCAAAAGCACACACACAAAAACACACGCAAGCACTCTATTATTTTTAGATGTGTGGGGTTTGTTTTTGCAATGGTTCTCAGTATCCGCTGCCTTTGTGGGGACATTTTTCCCAAATTTTCCCCCCAGAAAGAGACGCACCGACGCACGCACATGCACTAACCTGCCCAGCTCAAGCCCAGCTGCTCCGAGATTAAAGCCATCTTTAATTCTGTCCTTTCCATGGCGCTCATAGTGGCTGCAGACGCACATGGAAGCGCACGCGTTAACACGGTAAAATAAACACATACCTGTTAACCGGACGATTGCTGAAGCGGTCAAGCAAGAAAACAGATCGGCTAGACTGTTTTCATCATCCGTCTTAGGCTGGATGATCTCTATCAAGCATTACGGTCCACGTCATCACTCACATCTGAAAGTTTCAACTTCAATCAGTCAGAGGACTGTTAGGGCCATCAACAGGCTCATCAATAAACACTGATATCATCAAACACTTAAGACTTACCTCTGACCCAACCTGGAAATGAAGTGAAATGAATATGAAATGATTTTCCATTTGCACAACTACAAGTACATTGGAATTCTTCTTGCCGCATGTCCCATCATGCTCTCCTTCGACACGTACGCACGCATATATATAGCCAGGGGTGCAGTAGGAGTATGGATACACTGGCACATTCAGGGGGCCCAGCACTTTACAAGGGCCCTTCAATACATACAGGGGAGGCCAAGATGACAATTTGTCCAGAATTTCTAGCTACGCCCCAGCATACGGCTCAGAGTGAAACTTGGGGTTCAAGTGCAGCGCCAGGCTCCCTTGAGCATTTTGGGGGGATTGGGGACCATGCTCAAGAGCCCAAAAGAGATGTAAGTATTCTGCTGAGGCCGGTGCATGAACCGGCAAGCGTCCAATCACAAGCACAGAGGCCTAACCCGCTGAGCCACACAACACCCCCAGGACTACACTTCCATACATGTGGCAGGCAAACAAACAGTTTCCGCTTCTCAGGTTTGTTAAAATGGTGATGATGACACACAGTGACTTTGGGGTGAGACTGATGGACAGGTGTCTCCTCCAATCAGGGATCAGTATAAGGGCCTTACCCAGGGATGGTTCGTTTAGGGCACTGTATCTCTCCCTCAGGGCGAGCGGGGTCAAAGTTCGGCGGCGGTCTTCAGTACCCACAATCTTCATTCAGAAAAACACGGGGTGGGGGGGACACAGCTTTATTAGGCATGGGTAGCTAACATCAATGCTGTGTTCTTTGGAGGTCTGGAATTGGAGCTGGAAATGTGTTAATCGCATTCCAGTACAGCAAGACGGAAAGACATACAGCAATAGCAGGGGCCTGTTTCAAATAGCAGGAGTTCTTGCTTAGCTGGATATCCTGTTGGATTTTCTTTATCCCAATTTAAATGGCCTTTATCTTCGTTCATTTAGCCCACACTACCTTAAATCCGACAGATTATCTGGCTAAGCAAGAAATCCTGCTTTCTGAAACAGGCTCCAGTTCTAGAACAAAAGCCATTGATGGCAATATCACATGATAACACATTTTTCAGTATTTTGTGCATAAAAACACCATATAACAGGTACTGTGTGCACGACTGATTTAATGAGCCTCAAAAAAGACGTAAGTGCTGATAACGGACAGTTTGAGCTGCTTCAGGTTTTACAAACTACTTTAAAGCTGAAAGCTGAAAGGCTTTAAAGCTGACAGGTTCCTGTGTTTGGCTAATTAGGTCAGTTCTTCTTGTTCTGCTTTGACTAGTTTGTTTCCTTGACTGAAAGACTCATCCAACTGTTTTGCATTAGCATTAATGATACATGCATGGTTATAGGAGACTGACCACAGCATTCGGCGCTCAAGTGAAATCCAGGTCCTTGATTGAAATGGTAGTTTCCAGATCCTGTTCTAGCTCAGAGTCCTTTCTGACATGGAATAGGTGGTAATCCTTTTACGCATTCTGCTCTAGATGATGCAAACCAGGAGAAACAGAGCGGAGTGCTGATGTAGCTAACTGTGGTGTATTCTATTGTGTGTGCTATGTTACATCCGTGTGTAGATGGTCCTAGGTTGCCTCAGTGAGCCACGCGGAGGGGGGCAGCGGCGGACCCTACCTTGATACATGGGGGCATGGTGATGTTGAGGTTGCAGAGCACGTGCTGGCTGTCCTCGTACTTGGTGGACTTGCGCAGGAAAGACAGGAATCCAGAAGGTTCTTTGCTGCTGTCTCTCACCTGGGGGGGATTGGGGATGAGCGATGGGGAGTTTGGAGAATACAACAGGACATTGATGTTTACAGGGGATTGCTTTTGTCTCCTTCTGCTAGGCAGAGAGAATGTTTGAGTCCCTTTGCTGTTAAGTGGTTACCATGGACTACAGGCCACGATTAGCTTTCAGATTCCTGACAAATCATTAGGAGGCACCAGTGCAAGTGACAGCCAACCATGGGGTTAGATTTCCTAAACCCAGTCACATGACAGTGGACATCTACTGCTACCTCTCACAGAATAGACCCAAACCATACCTGGGGTGTTTTTCAATACCAAGAACGTGAAAATCGTACTTGTGGTTCTGGCAAGACCTGTCTTGCTAACTTGCCTCTCAAGAATGAGCTTGGGATGCAATTAATCGTAGGATTGTTCTCATTTGGTGAGAATGCAACCAATGCAACATATTTGGGTTGAGGATTTTTACCATCCTCTGTACTTTTGTTCTTAGTATTAGAACTGGTCTTTGGCAATGGAAGATGACTTAAAACAGGTAAGTGAGAACACAAGTACAGTCAAGCACGCATATTGAGAAACACCCCTAGACTGAACTCAAGTGTTTATTGTCCATTTACACATAGGTGCAGATGTCCAGTGGGGGGGGTCTTTGTTGAGATGATCTCTGCCTTAATCTGTAACAACTGCTGCTTAGATAGTCTGACAATATTAGCCTGACTACAGAAACATTGTGACAGACAGTGTCAGACAGATGTCATGATGCAGTGACCCTCATTCCTGATGTTCCCGGAGAGACACGGGCTGCCAATATGTGGGGGGGGGGGGGGGGGGGTGACGGGCACCTTGACGGTGACGGGCAGCCGATTATCCCTGAAGGCGTGGAAGCAGAAGCTTCGGGGCTGCTGGGTGGCCTTCCTGACAGGCAGCAGGTTCCCCGAGCACTCCAGGTACAGAGGCATGCCCTCCATCACCTGCAGGATTCGGCCATCAGGCAGGGGCCGTGACTGCTCCATCCCCACCATTACACCAACCGCCCATCCATGTCAACACAACCCTCTCCATAACCTCGCCCCATAACAGGTCAACAGACAGCAGGCCCACATTCTTAGTGCTGATCTTAAGGAATGAACCCCTTTAAAGTGCAACAGACAGGTGTAACTTTCTGACTGTAACATGGACACTGCTTTTATATTCTTAATATAACACAGACCCTGCTCAGCATTCTTGCTGCAACACAAACAGTATGATAACTTCCTGATGGCAACATAGATTATTCTCATTAACATTATTATGTCTTTATTCATCTGCAGCTTCTATGTTCCATAACCTCTAGTATAGTGCAGGGTCCATCCAATCATCCATCCATCCATCCATCCATCCATCCATCCATCCATCGACAATGTCAAGGCGAATAAATAAGTAATATAGTAATATAACCCATAGCCCCCCCACCCCCCGGCCCTTCATGTACCTCGATGTCGCGGCTTCGAGCCACCTCGGTGAAGTTCTCATGCTGCTCCAGCGTCTTATCCATCTTGTCGTCGGTCATACAGTAGCAGCGCAGGCGGCCTTCCCGCGCCTCGTTCATCTTGGCAAACACTACAAACTTGGCCATGTAAGGCACCGCCGACAACTCGCGGTACAGCAAGTTGGCGAAGGACACCGCCTCGGCGGTCCGGGGGCAGTCTGCCAGCCAGAAACTGCACCGGGGGCCAGGGCAGTAGGGGGGGTGCGTTCAGGGGTCAAGGGTGAGACAGTAACATTGGCTGGATTAGTACATTGGGTGGGGATGGAGCCAAAGATGGGGTGAGGTAACATGAGAGAGGCAACCAGATACCCAAAGAGCAAATGGATATTACGATATTCATCATATTTCCTCATTGCAGAAAAGTCAGTTGCTGCATACTATGATTAACATCTGTCCTGGATACTGTGATAATCCATTTTTCTTTCTTTCCTTTCTTCCATCCATCCATCCATCCATCCATAACTGTCAAACCAGTCCACAGTGAGTCCCAGAAATCCAGGGCACAACGCCATGAACCAGATGCCAGTCCAGAGCAGGGCTCACACAAATCAGAATCACATATTATTTAGTGGGCAGAAACTTCTGTCTGAAGCCAACTGCACATTAATTGGTTTCTCTGGTTGAATCGCCGAAACACAGTTCTGTAGTGTTTTCATGTAGCATCACTTAGAATGTTGACCTGGAGGATACGGCCCGCGAGACTTACCGTGCAGACACGTTGGTGGTAAAGCTGGCACAGTCGTTTGCATATACCAGTTTAGTGGTGCCAGTGATGTCCTCCCACTGGGCTGGGTCAGTGCCACCTGAGGGATGTTGGGTGGAGAGGGGATAGACCAATCAGAGTAGCTCTAAGTGTAGTCACCTGGTTTTTATTGGCCGGTTTTATCAGAGCATTTAAATCCAATGATACTGGGGGTATGTAGAGTAGCACAGGCAGGGCTGCATAAAGACATGGTGACAAAAATTCTACAGAATGAGCCCCCTTCCCCAAACCAAAGCTGCCATCATCCTCACTCACACACTTATGTCCCCATACTCATTCAATTTTGGCTATTGAAACCCTTGCCCTTTCTCCCCCCTTATGGGCAGCCCTGAGCACAGATATATGAAAGTGGGAGTGGGGGTTATTAATTCTGCTTCATTGTGTTCAGATTTAAAGTAGATTTAATGTTCAGGGTTTGCTGTGGGGTTTCGGAAAGGCCACAAATGCCTATTTCCTGACAGCATCCCCTTCAGTATGGCCCGGTGGATAACACCCCCCTTTTCTTATTTACTGGCCCTGACTCACACACTGGGTGCCCGTTGCAGTCTCGGCGCCCGTACCGATGACACTGCAGAGCAGACGCAGGCTGGTGGTGTCGCCCTCCCCCGAGTCACGCGGGCTTTCCCTCCAGGAGGGGGGCAGTGGGATTCGCAGGCCAATGGGCCGGTGGAATTTGCGTCTGCGTGGCTCCACGGTCACCACCGGGCTGAAGGTGGCCTGGTTGCCCAGCAGCTTGGCCACCAGAGCGTCCGGCACTGGCTGCGCCTGCTCGGGGGGGTGGGTGGGGAGGGGCCACCGCCATTCATGGTGTGGTAAAGGACAGAGGAGCAAGAAGCGGGAGGAAAAGACCAGAAACAGGCAGTGAGGGAACAGAAGAGAGACGAGGAATTAAAAGGGGGAGGGGGGCAGGGAGATGTGGGGCTAACAATGCATTACAGAGTAAAGAGGGCAGGAGCCAAAGATAGAAATCGAGGAGCGAGCCAGAGAAACAAAGCTTAGAGGGAATCGGGGCTTCCTCATCACTATCCAGACGAGGGTCGCGATGAGGGAGGATGGACACACTGGCAACTCACACGCAGGTTTGCTTTTTTGTATTTTGTTTATTGTTAAAAAAATAACAAAAAGGCATTTATCTTCATTGTCTTTTGCGTAAAAAAAACATAAAATATGAAAATGTGGTTGTCCCATTCTATACTACACACCAATGTGGAGCAGTGATTAGTGTTAGAGAGACATTGCTTAAAAACAAATGCAGAACGGCTCATAGCCTCTGCGAAATGTGCTAAGTTAATATTACGTGTAGAATAATAATGGTCCCCTGAAGCAGAGCTAAAGCTAGCAAAGATATCTCCAGCATTTTAGAAAGGTTAAGTATTGTTAAATTAATAAGCAAACAAAAGTTCTGCTATTTTACCCGCTTAGCCTGAAGCCAGGCCTCTGTAATTGATATAAAATGATGAAAAAAGAAAAAACAAGCATTTGGGGCAGTTATTGCGCAAAGTGACTCCTCTGTTCTTCCTCCTGCTCCTCTTCCTCCCATCTCACCTGCAGCCCCAGACGCACCCTCTTGGTCACCGCTGTCTCGGGGAAGGTGGACTGGACCATCGGCACGAGTTTACTGTTCAGGTGGCCACCTTCCGGGCCAATCAGCTCACTCTCTTGCCGGATACGCGACACCACGGCGAAATAGAGGGGGAAGTCAGTGGAGATGATTCGGCAGATACGTTTCTTGCCCAGTTCCTCCTCGCTCTCCAGGTCTGCCAGAGGAACATCCCAGGAACATGTCATGGACAGAGCTGAGGGTTTCGTTCTTTCAAAATTAGGCTTAATGAGGATTTTATGCTTTGAAATGGGTTTTGCGCAGACTAAGTGGTCTGCAGTAGGTCTGTTGGTGGATTTTTATGGCTCCCTACCAGTAACTGTGTTTCAATGGTCCAAAAACCCATTTGAAACAACAAAGTCCACTGGTTTGGGTAGGAGCTTCTATTCAGATTCCCTGCTCAAATGTATAATCCTTGTTGTTGACCAGTAAGAACAGGAGAATGTTCTTCTTGTTTTGGATACTTGCTGTTCTCCCTACCTTCATCCATGCCATTGAGGATGGTCTCCAGAACATCGTCGCCATAGCGATTCCGGTGCTCCTTCCAGATTGACCCATTCTCACTGCGCAGGACCACCAGTTCCCGGTCTCCACGGCCCAGTGCCGCAAAATGAGGGATCTCCACAATCACTGGCCTTCAGGAACATTCTCGAAGTTATAAATCATTTACACGCATGAGATGCCTGCTTTCATACAGGCCCATTCACCAGCTGAAACCCAATCAAAGTCTGCCGTAAAGTGTGCAGACAGTTTAGTGGTCTGTGTACTTGAGAAAAGCCTGCATGCACAGTCAGTCGTCTCTGATCACTCAGACAAACACTTAAACACCCACAGTCAAACCTACTCATGTACACACAAACACATCCTTACCCCAGGAACTGCATGCTTGCGGGGCCCAGGGAAATGATGCGGCTGGCCAGGCCCTCCCCTTCCACCAGCGGAGGGGGCGTGGTCAGCTTCTGGGGCTTGGCCAGGCGGCAGGTGATGCGCGTGGGGGCGGCGCAGGTGCGCGGTGGGATGATCACGCGCAGCCCATTGTGCCGGCTCCCACGCATAGACCCTCCTCGTGCATCCACCATGAAGCTTACAAGGAACCTGCCCATGAGCGAACCAACATTCTGTACTTAGTTCTCACTACTCAATAACCAGCTGTTACTCAAACAGCTTTTATATTTATATGGTTCATAATTTACCTGGAATTCTAACTATGGAAGGAAGCTTCTTAGATTTCCCCAAGCCTAGCTATTTGGCATTCCAAAATCCCACAAGCCTTTCTGTTTACAGTGTTAACCTGGGTCTACCAAGCCACCTAAATGACCCATATGAAACTATCCTAACAGGGGTCCAACAGCTGGCCCCGACGGCGAGGTCCCAACAGCAAGTTAAAGGTAACATCACAACCAAAACCAGTGAAGATTCCAAGTACTAGAATATACAGCCAGCATCTGTTTTATCATGGTCTTTATCACAGTCCCTACTGTGTCTCTTTCTTTACTTAACCGACTCTTTGGACAACATTATCTGTTAAATAAATGCAAATAAATAACCGTACATGTGACTGTGCACCAGTCCTCACAAAGCTGAAACCAGCACTGGGGCTTCAGTAAAACACCCAAGTGTATAAACAGGAAACCTAAAGTCCTGGAGGTACATGAATTAACAGTGTTCAATGAGGAATAAATAAAAGGTTAGACAAGGACCCAGTGTGGATGGGGCTGGCCACGGGGCTGACGTTGTCCGACGTCTCAGTGGCAGGGCTGCTGGGAATCAGGGAATCTTCGTCATACTCCTTCGGCAGAGGAACTGGAGTGTGCTGAGAGAGAGTGAGAAAGAACAGAGCTGAGGAGGCAAACAGACAAATCAGATAAAGAAGCGTCTGTGCGTTCTGTCCTGCAGCTTTGCCGTTTATGTGTTACGATTTTATTACTTTATTATTTACAATAACGTATCTATATATACCTGCTCTGTGTCCTTCAGGATGACAGTTTCTGGTGAGACACAGGGAATTCTGGGAATAGCCGGGGAGTAGTTCCTGTCAGGATAGCAGAGAAAGCATGAAGTTTTATCAAGAAGCCTTGCACGGCCTTCCCATGAGTGAGACGACCCGCCAAAGCCTTACGCTGTGCCAAATCCAGCATCGTAGTCCAACGACTTCTTTGGTGACAGGAAGTCCTCATCATGGTCCTTAGTGTCCTCCGTCTTTGAGGACTTGGCCCCATCCATACCCAGGAGCTCGTCACCTGTAGGGCAGGGGTGGTAGATTGAGTCAGACTCCGAGAAAAAGGAGAAGGGTGAAAGAAAAGCATGGAGGGGAGGTGGAAGGCTGAGAAAGAGACAGAAAGTAACAGCCAGTGGTGAAAGGGTGAGGCAGACAACCAGAGGAAAAGTGCAAGAGAGACGGACAAGGACTCTGTACTTTGGCAGGAGAAAGTAACACAAGTAGCTAAACCTACGAGCTCATGGCTAATGCTAATGCTGCCCAGTGACACAGGGTTAGTGAAGCCAAGGAGAACATGGAGGTAAGTGAGCCAATGGGACACCTGAGAAGGTTTTTCACACCTCAGGGCGTGTGACTAACAAGATCTGACTGCAAGGATATCCCTGGAATGGGATACGCTTGTTTCCCTGACACTTGGCTACTTGGTTTTCTGCTTCAGAAATGTTTCAGTCCCGGAGAACACCTCCTGAACTCGAGGTTTCAGAGAACAAAATTAAGAAAGAACCTGAGAGGAGCATTTGGGCAACATTCCATACTGGTTATTTAATACCATCCACAACATTCTGAAAATGATTGACTTGGATTGTGTTTCTAGAATCTCCTGTCCAGCCAAGGAGATGTCCCCTATAACGTTTGGATCATCTGCTGATAGGTGGAGTGGGAGCCACCTAATACCCATAGCACTATCATTGTTCACGGTGTGAAAAATGCTTTCCTACATATGGGGACTCAGAGGATATCCTGTATAAAAGGTACAAGCTCCGCAATCCACACCCACTTGCTCCACCTCAGTGACCGAACACATCCTGGTATCTCAGCAGGATTCTGGGTGGGAGCTGGTGGATCACATAGACCACGTCCTTTTTTCACAGGGCCGTTAGGTACAGTTGGCATAACATGGTCACTGGCACACAAATTGAAAAAGAACTGGTGGGTGTGATTGTAACACTACAAACAGAGACGATTGGAGGTTCAGGAAGTGATGGCTGAACAGAGATGCAGGAGCGTAATCGAGTCAATATGGACCCAAGTGAAATTCACACCATAAAGAAAAACTGAATCTTTCAAGCAGAACATAAAGTTAACTGTGAATTGGCCACAACCAGTTCAATCTGAAACATTTTACCTTTTTTTGAATAACTGTGTTTCGCTTAGATATTATCCTGGATATTAGCATCATGCAGCAACGTGTTTATCTGTTACTTTTGGAAACTGTTCTCACTTCAGATGGACCCAGTCTCACTTTACTCTTTTCCATTGCTGTCTGTTATCCTGGGCCACTAGACCCTACATTCAAGCTGGTTTTGCGGATGAAAGAAGGCTGATGGCTCTTTTAAAACCTTGGAACACCATGGTCTTACTGAGAAATACTGTAAGCCTCACTCTCACATATCATGACTCAGAAAGTGAACTTTTGCTGTATTCCAAAGTTAAATGTAAGAAGCCCTAATAAGTGACCCTCATACCCTACCAACCCCTTAGAGCATCAGCTAGTTCTGTCTCATCTACTCAAATATGAAGCTTTTTTGAGTAGCTCTATGAGTCTTCACCCAGAATGAAACACAAGGACTCCAGTCACCTCCCCCTCCCAGCCCCCAGGTTCCCTCAGACCATTTAGGCTTTTCCTACATTGGCTTCATAATCTCCATGGGGATTAAATATCCTTGCGCTGGTTGTTATGGGACCTCAAAGTTTTATGCTGATGAACGTATAAAGAGAAGAACTTAAGAAGCCAAACCATGGGGGTAAAAGCTCATATTTTCATATCGTGAAGAAATCGCAGAGCGGGCTACGTGCGACCAAGCTTAATCACAATGGCCATCAGGACTGCACGGCAACATGAACAAAGCGAAACACACACGAGACACGAGACACACGCATGAGAAATACACGTGGAGGCTGGCCCACACCAACACCAGCAAATAACAAAATACTGATGTGTGAAATGGTGTAAGGTCCCCAGCACCCGGCCCAGGAATGTGTACCGCCGTTCAGTGTGACACCTTCTGACAGGCGTGTTAAGGAGAGCGGTTGACTGCAGCGGGGAGTGAAAATGGAAATACTTACCCCCCGAGCGCTGCGTGGAGCTGCTAAAGGCACTGCCCGCATGATCAGTGAGGCCATCCCCACCCACGGGACGGCCGGCTCAGTGTGTGTCCTGCGTTTGGTGCATGTAAACAATCTCAGCTTGTGGAAAAGTGAGCGCATTTTTCTGATCTCGACACGGACTAAGTAGCGTATGTGCAGAAAGCCGTCTGTATGTCTGTCTGTGAGTGTGGGATGTGACTCCCTCAGACATCGACTTCAACCTTTTCTAAATATAGATATAGTGTTTGGTAATAATCTGCCTGTTACATTATCTGGGATAGAGAAAATGGCATTTATGGGTGGTATCGATGATTTTAAGATCTTTTGTCTTTGATATTTTTTTGCTTTGATCTGATTAACTCAAAAAAGAGAGTTCCTTGACGCAGATATGCTTCTTATTTGGTGCGTACCATCATGACATTTCTTTTTAGATGGATATATGATCTAAATAACATGATCTTACATTTGTTTGTCTGTTCCTTAATATATCTGAAGCGTTTTGGTATTCAGGATAGCAGAGACTAGTTTTAAAGCACATGAATCTAGGTAATAGGAAATTCATTTTGTGTGAATGTGTTCAGGTAAACAAAATGTAATTTGAACACCCATGTTTCTGTAGGGAGGGCGATCGGAGATTAAGTCCCGCACCATGCAAAGGAGTCTGTGGGGGCGGGGGGGGGGGGGTCACAGTGCGTCATGGCAGACTGAGTCGGGTGACATTCGCAGAGCATGTTTGTTTCCTGTATCCCGGGCCTCGTTTCAGCATTTTTGTACATGGCTCTGTTGTATGTTTTGGCAACCAGTAGACCCCGAGATGCACCCTGTCAGAGAGCAGGCGCCAGGCGAAGGCTTAGAAAGCCCTGGCCCAGTGCCTAAAACCCTGTGTGGTGCAGTTCTGCTTCCCAAGCCACTAAACCACCCCAAAGCCTGTGCCACATGCCACAAGGGCTGCCATCGCGGACAGGCGCAAAGACGGCAGTGTGTCCCCGGCCATCGAAAGCAGCACTGAGCAAATTATACACAACATCTCACACAGATATATCCTCAAAAGCTTAATCGCATTAGAAGATGAGGTGCCAGGAAACATTTAAAGATAATTACAGGTGATCAGAAATTAATGCAGCCATGATCCTTTTTGTTTTGCTTTCAGAAGATTATATGTCAAAAAATAAATCCAAAAAATAAATCTCCCCGTCCCATGATGTCCTGATGAAACAGTTGGGTATGTGTAGAGTTGGTGCATGGGGGTGTTAGGGATCTCTCTTTTGGCTTTGGAGAGGCAGTGAAACATAAACCCCAAAAGGCCCCGCATCAGCCGGCCACCTTTGTGCTAAAGCATGCCAGTTAGGTACTCTGCTAGTGGGGAAGGGTGAAATTGGCCAGAGGAGGGAGAAGCGGAAGAAGTAACTGACCAAAAGTACTTTAAGGAGTGTGGCAACGGACCCATGTCTAGTGGACCAGCTTATACCCCAGTCCAATAAAACCTGCTGCTTGAGGCTACAAACCTCAGAGCTACTCAGCTGAACTTGCTTCATTAATCATTGACAGGCAGCCCCAATGGATTAAATCTAGTAACACCGATGCACAAAAATCTGACCCTCTTTCTGAGCTTCATCCACGGTTAGCCGTTGGTTCGTCAGTAAAGTCAACTTAGTCCACCGGAGGGCACTGCTGCACTCTATGTCCTACTGCACACACCATGTTGGGGTTAGTGAGGGGCAAAGCCTGGTGAAAGACTGGCTGAGGTTAAATGTCATTGGCTGTGGTGAGGAGGGTAAAAGAGCACATGGAGTTATGACCGCATGCCAATGAATAAAACACCACCACCGTTGAAGCGGACAGAGAGACGAGGAGCAGAGGTCACTATATCACTAGAAGCTTGAGAGAAACAGAGACAGGGAAGAGAGAGCAAGTGAGAGAGAGAGCTTGAAATGAACCACATGACTGCTGACCACCAACAATTGCACAGACACATGACGAGGAGTCTTTCATACCTAGGGTTAGCTGTGCAATTCCTAAAAAAACACAAGAGAGTTAGCGTTTAGAAGTAAGCGGTTAAAAGGATTTTCATTTTCATGAATGGTTCCTTCTTGCAACTATTACCACAAAATGGTGTGAATTCCGTTTCAACAAGGGCCAAAAATTGCTACATTGAGAAGAACAATCCAAGCTAAGGTACTGACTACTCACAATACAGTTGTAACATACACAAAGCTACGGAGCCTTCCAGCACGCATTAATCTACGGCATCTTGACGAAAGTAACCAAGGGTAAAGCTTTTGGTCTTGCAGACCACACTTTCACATATTCTTAAGCCCCGTTGGCTCTACGATAAGTTACCCATTACTTTGTCATTGTGACCTTGCTTTCCACTCTGTCACACAGACTTCACACTTTTCCAGGTGGAGATGCTGCAAGCAGTGGTAGCTTACAGCATCTATGCTCATCAGCCTCCCCCCCCCCCCTCAGAAAATCGGGAGAAGCTCGGAAGGCTGTAATTGTAGGCAGGACCTCCCTCCCCCAGTTGGATGCAGTCTGGTATAAACAGCGTCCATCTCGCCTCTCAGTCCGATCCATCCATCCTGAAGATGATAAACACTTCCAGTTTAATTTATGAACCCCAAGGAGAGCCAGGGCCAGTTCTGCTAAGGTTTCAGAGTGCACTGCTTCCCCATAATGCTAAAACTCCATTTAAATACAAAATAACTGCATATTTTTACAGATCAGCAATCCAACACTGGCTCTCATGCCCATTTCCTCGTCTCCATGCAGAGTTTTTTAAAGTGACAGAGCAAAAAATAAATAAAACCCAAGAACAGATCTGTCCATTAAAAAAAAAAAAATGCATGTGATCTTTTCTTATTTCCCACTACATATATTAAATGGTTATTTTTACTACTACAGACTGTTATCATGACAACTCATGATAGCATAAAATGAAGAGAAGTATGATAATTATTTATTCCCCACAGTTGCTGACGATGATGGATGACAGACTGAAAATGCTACTTTGCTCTCCGAGTCCAGGGATGTGTGACGGAATTTCAGAGACAACGGTCTCAATAAACACAGATATTCCACAGACACTGAAGGCCCGACTGCAGGTTTCCTCATATCGATTTTCTGATTTCCTCCTGCGCCTTTTGTGGCGTAACTTGATTTCTCAGTAATGGCACTTGCTGAAAAGCTAAATCCTGCTCGTTCAGAGCCCGGGCCCCCGTAGGGCCTCCAGCACTCTCCTGCTCTCATTTAAATGTTGAAAATATCGACAGCAAGTGCTCTGCTCCACTCTGCTTCTAAGGGATGCCCTGTACTGTCTAACTGGCTACAGAAAATCAAGTTCCAAAGTGGCCCACCGGCTGGCGGGGCGTGGCCTGTCCGGACCCGGGGGTGTCTCGATGCTGTAAGGTAATTAACAGAAAAAGAATGTGTAATTCAGTTACAGAGTTCCCAGCGCAACACGAAAGCGATTAAAACGTACGATTCAGTCAGAGCTTATAAAACTCCATCCATGCTTCCTGTACATGTGGGTGAATGGAAGTGTCAGAGAAAGAGAGCAAGAGCGAGAGAGATAGGGAGGAGGACAGTGGCATGTGCCCTCCACCTCATGTGACTGCATATCACCACGCACCTTCTCTGCATGTCCCCTTACCCCCACCCCCCCATCACCATTAATCTGGGGGGATATCGATGCAGTAACAGCATCTCACTTATGCGTATACTGTATGCTCACACAGCCGCACTGCGGTGAGCCTAGCAGCTCATGACTTTCCCATGCCCCGCGACCCAGTAGGATAAGCGGTTTGGAAAATGGTTGGATGGATGGATGGACTTTCCCGTGCCAGTATGATATTCATAAACCCAGGCAAACATCATCCCAACATCCTCAGAGTGACTCTGGATCCCGTCCCAGGTGGCACAGGGTCAGAGTGAGCCTGGATCCCATCCCAAGCAGCACAGGGTCAGAATGAGCCTAGAGCCCATCCCAGGCTGCACAGGGTCAGAGTGAGCCTAGATCCCGTCCCCAGGGAGAAAGGGTGAGAGTGAGCCTGTAGCCCGTCCCAGGCAGCACAGGGACAGTGTGAGCTTGGATCCCGTCCCCAGTGGGAGAGGGTCAGAGTGAGCTTGGATCCCGTCCCCAGAAGGAGAAGGTCAGAGTGAGCCTGGATCCTGTTCCAGGCAGCATAGGGAGAGTGTGAGCTTGGATCCTGTCCCCAGTGGGAGAGGGTCAGAGTGAGTCTGGATCAAATGAAATCATATGAATAATTATGAAACACCATGCAGGAGAATATTGTAAGTGAGCAGCCACTCTTAGCATCTAGCATCAATGTGGCAGTACTGCAGGTCTGGTTTGCCTGCTCACAAAGTGTCCCTCTGGGTAATCTGGTTTCCACCCACAGTTCAAAAAGACATGCGGTTTGAAGTCCCTAAATCGCTTGTGGGAGCATGCGTGCGTCCTGTGATGGACTGGCACCCCAGCCAGGGCACAGTCCGTGCCTCCTGGGACGGACTCCAGGCTCACTGCAGACCTACACTGGATACACGGATGCGCAGAAGTGGATATAGCTCCAGGCACTTATCAAAAACCCCAACCGAGGTGACTCAGTGATACACGCTAGCGTCATACGGTCCGTCCTGTCCTGGTTACACACAATAAGCAAAACAATAAGCCTGGATACTGATACTTTAACAGAAATCAAGTACTATACTGTACCTATTACTGTCACAATACATTCAGAGAAAAAAAAACCCTAAAAATTACATCAGGAACAAAGCAAAGCGTTAAGCACTTATACTGTATAAAGGTTACTTGAAGGGCAGTGCATGCACCTACCTGTAGCTTATTCCATGCTTTTAAGCCACATAACTTGCATGGAGAGTATATCAAATAGCAAAGAACCTGGCAGAGGTGCATGATGGGATGATCAGAGAGGCAGTAACACCTGGGGACCTTGGAGCAGGCAGACATCTCAACAGGCTGCAGATCCGCAGCTCTCCGCATCAATAATACGCCAAGAGTTAGAGATGAGTGCTTTGGTTTTGCTTGCAAGGCATAAAAAGCTAAATGGCTAAATATCCGCATTCAGCAGCAGATGTATGGCCGGTGATAAATAATAATAGCCTTGTTTTAATTGCATTGTTAATGTGTCTGACTGTACATAAAACATTCATGTAAGTGAACAGTAAATGTATGTGCTGAAAACAGCTTCAAGCCTCTCTATCCAATTTCATATCCAATTAGTCCATATACATTTCTGGGGGGGGGGGATTATTATTAAAATTGTTTACATAACATAAGCAGTTATTAAAAGGCAGTCTTATGGATCATAAATGAGAATATATCCAATCCTTCAGCTCTCTGCGATTTTTTTGTGCTGTCAAAGATTGACAGACGAGCAAGTTTACATCCTGCGGTCCAGAAGTACGGATGGTGTGATCAAAAGGAAGAGAGTGTGGGTAGGGAGATCAGTGAGCTGGCACACGGCACCGTCCTCGGACCACTCGGAATCTGAGGGAGCCACATGCCGATGATCGAGCACCTAGGCATTGGTCAGGGTTTGATTTCCTTTTGGAAGGCTATCGAGGCAGAGCTTCTTCAAAGATGTGACCTCTTAAAATGGGCACCTGATGTCCAGCGCTTGGTCAAAGTCAGCTTTCTGCTTATGTCCAGCCATAACGGGTGCCAGCATTACAGGTGTTAATTTATATACTTATTTAAAGAGACAGAGCCGCCGATAGCTCACTTGTAAGGCATAAATACCTGCCACATCATGTCGGTATGTCTGAGTACTTGTCCCGCCAGCCTCTTCTGGGAGCCTGTGCTTATCATAACAAGCTCATTATCTACACTCCACTGCATGGGCCACAAAGTGCAATTAATAATGCTGATCTTGTTTATATGGGTATGGAGGGCCAAGAGCACTAGAAGCCTTTGGAAACAGACCAGAATAAGGGCCTTCGATGGGAAGTGGTGCTTTACCTCTGTGTGCACAGCGAAGACGCGAACGCTCATTCAGATCTCCTTCCCGTCACACGCATTTCATTCCGGTGGCTTTTGCGGGAATTTACGATAAATCCAGCCTCAGCATCCAGATCAATATTAAGCCTCAACGGAAGTTACACTCAAGACATGAAGTTTACAGTTTTTTCCCCCCAATTAAATGGAAAATACTGCAAAGTTTCAAAAAGAAAGTGTATTCGCACTTGGCAGAGGTAATTTTCCACTCCAGCAAAAAAACAAGGGTGTCCAGCCCTTTCAACCAAACAAAAACACTGAACCGTAAATAGCAGACAATCCTCAGTATTAGTTTTTGGCATTTTAGGCTTACATTTCTAGTTTTGTTTTTTGGTTTGACTGCAGCACGCACTAAGCGCCACTAGTTTGTGTGCACTCACTGAAATAAACCATAAATATTACTTAAAGGCGACTGAAGCACCCTTGCAGTGGTTTCAGCTGCGTACGTTATAGACTGACTCACTACGAACTTTCCTGCTCCATGCCAAACTGCTTTGGTGTCTCCTCTGTTACACAAGTGCAGGCTTCCGAGAATTTGGATCCGAATGGGGCTGCGGAACGTCCGACATCCATTACTCCATCTCTAAGTCTGATGAGTGATCATCCGCTGAGAGCACAGTCTGATTTGAGCCAGTTCTGAGCTTATCCTGCCTGGGAACTTCCGTCTGGGTCACCCCGACTCTGATTCTGGCCTCCATCCCTGTAGGAGGCGTCATACCGACAGACATGCCTGCCAAAGCGCGGCACAGCCCCACGGGCCCTTCGGAGCACTCAGAAGGCCAGTCGTCGCTACGGGCGACATGGTCGAGGGCCAGCTCCCGTAAACGCCTCAGATGTGTCATTCTGCTGAATGTCTGCCACTCTGGCTCTCTCACACAAACGGGAAAGTCGACTGTATGAAGGGCGATTCCTGTCCATTATTGTGGACGGAGCTTCAAAAAAGCTATAGGAAATTTGTGCATCATGTATAAAAATATATTTCTCATCTTATTTTTTTTCTATATAATAGAGTTAGCTTGCCTGAAGAGAATTCTTGTAACTGAAGTAAGCTGACTCTTTTATTACCAGGTTAGTCAGTATGTATACAAATAACCATCCCAGAGATACCTGATATCAATAAAGCCATTTAAACTAGATATTGATGGTGTGACTCCGGTGACCGGTGTCCTTTAGCCTAAAGGTAATTAGTCCAGTGCTAAAGCACTTGGATGTACTGTATTGACGCTGACAGTACAAGTGCTGAACATGAGAACCCGTGGAAGATTTCATTGTTAGTAGTTCAGGTGGAGATATTAGCCACATTTTAGGCCACAGCATGCCATAAGAGAGGATTAGGGTGATCCTGGAGCCCAATGACAGGAAGCAGAGAGTACAAGCTGGGAAACTCAATGGGAGAGATGCCAGGCCATCACAGGGCACACACAGGCACACAGACAGACAGGTACAGCTACACACTCACATATAGTCACACACTTTTGGCACTTTACAGATACAGAGACAGGAGAAACATGCAAACACAGGGAGAATCAGCAAATACAGAGAGAATCAGCAAATACAGGGAGAATCAGCAAATACATAGAAAATCAGCAAATACAGAGAGAATCAGCAAATACAGGGAGAATCAGCAAATACAGAGAAGACACACATGGGGAAAACATTCAAGAAAGGGCAGAACACGCAAACTCCGGACATAAAGAACAACCAAAAATGATTAAATAAAGATTAAATAAATCTGACTGATCCAGTTACGTATATTTAACAGATTTATCTATAAATGAGTCATTTTAATTTACATCCTAAAACTAATTTATTCACTTAAGTTCGTTATCTGCTCTTCAGAATTTTTTTTTAAATCAGGCGAAAGTAAGAAACTCAGATACGCATTGCCCTCCGATGAATCGGTCACACGGGACTGTGGTGGTGAGAGTGCTTTTGAGGGTAAGTGCCCTTGTTAAAGTGCTGTAACAGTGATGTAATGTCAGGCCTCCGTGGCGAGAGAGGTGTGGCGCCCTCTTCACCCTTCCCCATTTCGGGAGGAGAGGTCACAGCTGCTGTCCCCGTTAAATCACAGAAGGATCCCATCTCTTAAAGGCACATGTCCTTCATGTGCTGGGCACTGGGGGATTCCAAAGCTAATGCAGGATGGACTGTATTAATGTCTTTGTGGAGACTATTCATTTCTATGGGAAAAACGCTATTGAATCAGTATGTTTACATGCACAACTAAGTCAATCTACGCTTATAGCTCGATTACGCCTTTTAAATGGAATACTGTCCTTGTCCCAGTATATATGCACGGGAGGGGAATTGATTTACTGTATTGATCGAAGTATGTTTGTCTCTGCCACGATAGGTACCGAAATAGCTCCTTTCAGTTCGTTAGTATTGGGTTTTTTCCGACTGACCTAAAAAATAATAATAATAGAATTAACAATAATGAATGCGTGGAGAAATAAAGAGATTCAAGCTTTAATCGCCATCAAGTCGGATGAAGAGATACAATATAAGAAATAAAGTATTCTGTATAATATTCTATTGCAGCACGGTATTACAGCACGGTATTACAGCACGGTATTGGAAATTTTTCAACATTGCAATGTGATTTTGTTATAAATATTTGAATATTTAAGAAAAAAAAAGGAGTTTCTCACAAACCTTAATCTAGCTACTAATGATGTAAGAATTGGATGTGCATAACATGCGATGTTGGTATTAATATCGCACGTCGCCCAGGCCTATTGCAGCCATTTTTTGAATTCAGCACAAAATACCCCGCCTCGCATTCTGATGTCATTTGGATCTGGTACCAATTTTTACGCCAATGATAAACCAAGAGCTTGAAGTACCGTACTTCTGGCAGAGGTGGAAATTTCAGGTCCAGAAAGTACAAATTCAGACCGTGATTTAGTTTCAACCAACCAGTTGAGCATAAAGGGTCACAGTCACAGAGTACTCCATTGGTTGGTTGAAACAAAATCCTGGTCTGGATTTGTACTTTCTGGACCTGAAATGTCCACCTCTGACTTCTGGTACCTTCTTGAAGTGGGTGTCTTAGTCCGAATTTGAGAAATTCGATTTAGTACGATTTCAATCGGACTAACGTTTACATGTACTTTAAAAGTCTGGTTTTAGTTGGGCTATCACAATAATTAGACTTTCTTAGCATGCATGTAAACGAACTGAATGACAATCTTAAGCCCCACCCAGCCCTAACCTTAACCATAAGTAAACAAACAAAATTCAAGACTCTTCAATATTTTTTGGTGTTTTTGATTCCTGTCTCAGATTTTTATAAAATTGAGTTTTTGGGGACAAAAAAATGGTTCCCACAACATCAAAATAACAGGTTTTGATCACATTGTGGGGACAATTGGTTCCCACAATGTAAAATATGCATGACCACACAAACACACATACGTACGCACCATCCTCTGCAGCAACTGCCCCCACTGTCTACCCTTTGGGGTGGTGGTTGGGAGATTATTAAGTTGCATTATATTACTGAAATCAGAAAATAAACCAAACATTTTCAACAGGGCATGAAAACAACCATCGGATACAAAAGTGCATTCATTATTATTATTTGAATTATTGTTATTTTTCCTGGGCACTTGCATAAACCATCAATTATTCATGGTCACCATGTTGCAAAAGCACATGCCTTGACTCCAGACCGAACCAGGCCTTAATTAGAACTTGCCAAACCTGAGCCGTGCGGTGCTCCAGTAATTTCCTGCAGCACGGAGAGTGCGCCCAGAGAGTCTGCTCATTATTTACTAATGAGTTGTGTATTAATGAATATGGGGAACATTTATTGTGGAGTGCTCTGGGTTCATCTGGATTAATTATGGCACTAAAGTGTCGGAATGAAAGGGAAACACAGAGCATTAGCGGAACGCATATTACTCACTAGGCAACGGTCTTTAGGTATAACCACGGTCTCTTGAGGACGGCAAGGGGAGGGCTCTGTGGTGGCCAGACATGCTCCACCGCACTGCACGCTAGTGGGCGCCGTTTCACCTGGGCAGCCCTCTCCAACACAACCCTCGGTATCCCGCTGGCCCGCTGAGCCACGATGGAGACATGCATCAGATCTCCCGCCCTCCACGTGCAAACATCATTTACAAGGCAGATGATAGCCCTGTTTGGCCAACAAAGCGCAGATTTACTTTCCTGACCTGTGCAGTGCAATAAAAAGCCATTCTGAGCTAATTACATCACTCTTTACCGAAATCCAGATCATCACCCCCCCCACACACAAACTGGCAATAATCATAATACATCACTGAACAGGATAAACACTAATAAAAATTACAAGGACGACCTGGAGGACTTCAATGAAAAATAGAGTCTTATAAGAAAAAGAAGAGAAAGAGTCAGCCATGATGTTCAACCTCCAAATGAGAGCTGTTACCATCCTATTGAGCCTCTAAGGTTTGAAACTGCCCTGTACCCCCTCTCCCTCCCCATCTCCTACACTCGGTGGTCAGGGCAGACGCCTCGTGAAAGCGTGCGGTTAGTGGACTGAACAGATGGTGCATAGAGGGACATTGGAGCTCGGATGTGAGGTCACACAGCCACTCTACCTGGCAAAGTTACTCCTGTTACCTCCCAGTGGGGCGGGTGACAGGTGACCACAGGAGGGCAAGTTATAAAACCACCGGCATGGGCAGCTGTGACTCCGGGTGTCTGCTGACACGCCGGAAGTCAGTCTATAAAGGTGAGTCATCAGCATGTCATGTGACTCTAATTCCATCATTCTGACCAGTAAACATGGCAGAAGAGCCAAAACACACAACGCAGCCACTGTACATCTACTGTCCTCAACCTGATCCCTACCGCACAGCCCAACCACACCATACAGAAGCTCTCCGCACACCCAGCTTCTCATATGCATCCTCCTCTGTGAGCCCAGTAGATGGCTTACAAAATGATTCATTAGCAGTCCACTGCAATGCCTGAGTACTGCCATACCACGAACAATCATGTTTAATTCTGCTGTGATAAACATTTCTTTTTAGTGCCCAAAACAAAAATTGCAACACATGGCCAGTTTAATTGTAATAAAATAATATGACAATAATTGCACTTCAGGATTCACTTAAGGGCAGACAAAATCCAGATCTGGGGCTATCACTACATTCTTCAGTCAGCATAAAATTTGGCTCAGTTCCTCAGTGCTCTCCTCTGGCGCGCAGGTGGTGGTTTCCGCTTAGATCCCAGTTCGAACCCGAGTGGTGTGATGAGTCTCATCAGCCGATCACAATCAGCACTTAGAATGGGTTCCAGTTGGTCGGCAATCCTCAGATGGCTGCAAAAACCTAACCAGATGACCTATCAGCGTGCGGTGAAAGTTGCCTCAGTCCTCCAATCAGTATTTGGCTCTTTCTCCTGCACTGGCATGAAGGGGGGGGGAGCTTCTGCATGGCTGTGAATCAAGGCGGTGCACGATTAGCTGTGATGTCTGCATCTCGTAGATGGGGAGTGTGCCACCCTTTGGTGCCTTTCGGTGTGTTAGCGTATCGTGTGGCAGGGTACTCGCAGTGCGATGCAGCATAGAATCATGGTGAGAAAATCGAGGAGAAAGACCGATAAAAAAATAAAAATAAAAAGCCATAATGCTCAACAAGCAACGTCTGCACATCAAACATGCGAAGACGAGCAAAGACAGCAGCCAGTACTTTCTGCCCCAGGCCTTTCCTTTTAAAATTCTGCATTCACTTGCTGACATTTCCAATGTTAAAAAACATAAAAGTGTATAAACCAGGGTGCTCTTGTTTTTTTCCATGTAACTAATACCAACCAGTACAGGTAAAAGCTTAACACATGATCTTCTATCACAGACATTACCTTATCTGTCCTCTCACTCCTCACTGTGT
>JAODJX010000042.1:36644655-36661689 GCA_026776945.1 Isichthys henryi
AGAGGTAGGACAAGGCTGGGCCAAGTTATAGCAGTCAGACCAAAACTGGACAAATTTGGACATTGTTTGGGCGTGGCCCATGGCCGTAGGATAGGCAAATGTCCGAATTTTTTTATTATTTCTTGATCAGCTCAGAGTTCTGATTCGTTTGACACCTCACTTGTCTGATTTGGTAGGACAAGGTAGGACTTTAAGGAAAAAGTAGGATTTGCAAATTATGCAAATTAGCAAAAATAGGCGGAGCTTCATAGTCCAAATGGCAAGTTGGTAGGGCAAGGCTGTCGGTATCTGGAGAAAAAAAAATTTCTGACTGACTGAGACGGGTCGGAGGGCCTGAGTAGTGGGTAGGAATTGACATCTGCCTGCCAAATTTGGTAGGCCTAGGACTTACGGTATAGGCTGGGCATTCAGTTTTAGGGAAGAAAAATAATAATAAAAGAAAAAAATCCTAACAAAAGCAAGAAGGTTCCATAGCACTTCGTGCTTTGGACCCTTAAAAATTCAACTAAAATTTTTCTTATATAAAATGAGGGTGGGGGGAAATTTCAATAAAACCTTCATTCCTTCTTGATCCGCCATCTTGGACATCGTAAAACTACGTTCCGAGTGACCAGTCGTATGCAAGGTATGAGAGCTATGCGCTGAGAGTGGGATTGGGGCTTGGAGAGACACAGTTAGCTTTGAGGTTCTGGGAGAGACATGAAACATTCTGAGTGTGAGTAGATGGTTAAACTGGCTTGGCTATGCAATACATATACTTTTCAGCGAGTGGCAACCAAATGAAACTTCTGACTGAAACATTCAAGGAATAAGTCAAGGAAGGAGGGTCTTGCTGTTGTAAGTCATGGAAGGAGGGTCTTGCTGTTGTAAGTCATGGAAGGAGGGTCTTGTGGTTGTAGGTCATGGAACGAGGGTCTTGCTGTTGTAAGTCATGGAAGGAGGGTCTTGCTATTGTACTCTTGAGCAAATGCCTGACTTTCTTCAGTAAGATATAACCGCTGTGGATAAAGTGATCTGATTAGCAGCTGGTTAATAAACAGACTGGCAGATGCACCTGATTGGATGAGGTCATGTAAAGGGCAAATTTCCTCCCGGGGTAATAAAGTTTTCTGATTCTGATTCTGAAAGCTCCGCCCAAGGGGGTGACTCCAGAAGACTATGTGCCCTGTCCTCTCACAGGAGTGCAACCTAAAGGACAGAACAGAGCCCTTCTGGACCCAGTATGGGTCAGCAGGCTAGTATCTCACTCGCCTTTGCTTGTCCTTACATTTGACAAGGAAGATAATGGAGGGACATCAATGCTCATGTGTTATCAGGGAAATTAATACACAGACGGAAATTGTGATAAATGTCACTATCAAAAACAATAAACGTTCTCGTTAGTGTGCAATGCAGTGCCAGCTCATCCAAAAGTTCACTTTCACGATGTGGTTGTCTTGAGTCAGGTGACCTGTGGTGTTGCATTGATTTGATGCTTCTCTCCATCTGGCCCCCCGCAAAGAGACCTTGATTCACTTCCTGCCACCCGTCTCCTGTTCTTTGAAGTCCCCCCACTCCCAGAGTCACTCAGCACATTAGGCATTGTAAGTGGCCACCTACGGTGCTGTCTTCTGAGGGGGTGGCAGTTCAGCAAACCAGTTTCACTGTGCCTCAGACGTGGGGCTCTGTCAGTGAAGCTTTGCTAGTCAGGGTGCCACATGGGCTCTGACCTGCAACCTCTACACCCTTCCTGAATCACACAACAGTGTGCAGTTCTTCTCCTCTTGCCTACTAACCACTGCTGTAGCACCCCTCACTGGATTTGTATGTCCAGCTTCCAAAAATAACTAATAGAAAAACCTGGTACCTAAATCGGATGCTAAGTAAAATGTATCCTGTAACCTAAAGGACTGTATAATAAGCCGGCTCTATAAATGACCCCCAACTGTTACGAAATAAATGCTCTCGTCCCCGTTGACTTCTAAAACTCAACATGGCTTCAGGACCCTGAATATGTCCAGAGAGGGCAGCTGTTACACAGGAGTGCTGAAAAAATAAGAAATCTGCTTAACGCTCAGAAAACACGCGTACATGAGGACAGCTACTGGGGCGCCTGCTTGTTTTATGGTTTGGAGCAAATAAAGATGGCAGAGGATTGTTTTCATTCAAATTAAGTCGATTAAAGCTGGGGGAAGGTACATCCTCACGCTATGCAAATAATGAGAAAGGAGCGAATGGATGAAGAAGTGAGGCTGAACGGAGCAGCAAAAAAATTCCCTTGGGGGTTGGAACATTTCTGGAACGATACGGGACGATTGCGAAGGATAAACGACAATGACAGCAGAAATGGTTGCTGCAGAGGGGAGACATCAGTGGGGAAATGCTAGGGAACACGATCTTCAAAAATGCAAAGAAAATTCCAGTAAAGAATTAAACAAACATCCTCTGAGATAATAAGACAGAGGCTGCTTAGTCCCACCTGCCCCAGTGCCTCCACCTCAGCCTCCAGACCATAAGCCCCAAATTTCCTTATTTCTCGAAAGCCTGTAAAATAAAGGCTGTTTTTTGGTTTGGGGCGGAGGGAGATGCTTCAGTGCTGCCCCAGCACCAGAGCGTGTCCGATTAGGAGCGTAACCGGATTAAGGAGCAGACGGGTAGCACGATGGAGAGTGGTGTGGCCAGGGCAGGCGGAGAATGAGGGGAGCTGGGCTGGCTGTGGAGGAGGTGGACAGAGCCTGGGACATGGAGACACAGAATGCTCTCTTTGGTTGGAGATAAGGGTGTTGACTGCACTGTGGATGTGCTAATGGTATCATTCGGGGATTTATGTGAAGGATCTGATCTGAGTCTTTGCTTTCCAGCAGCACCTTCCTGCATATGTGACAAACAAGTGAGCGCACCCTGTAGTAATAACCACCTGCATTTAACCTCATTTCCACTCTGCTCAACACAGATATTCATTATCTACACTTCTTTCTACATTCTGTGGTCATATTCACGTCCTTGAGCAGATTACCTAGTAACATCGGATTTTCTGCTTTGCTGAGTGGTGACCTGGCAGAAGCTGAAACCAGGAGCCCAGTAGCAGGAGACTAGGGACTAGACCAGCAAACATTCCCTAATGGTGGATTTGGAGCACTGGGGCTTCGACAGAGCGTTGGGGGGGGGGCAGATCACCATGTCATCATGCCGGTCCTGGCAGAAGGAGGTCACACCTGGTTTAGGAAAAAAGCCTAACAGGCATCTTGCAGAAGATCCATGTGTGCACAGAGTAGTGTCTTCTCCTTGGTCACCTAATTAATGATAGAGCTCCACCCCATGGGGGACTGGAGGGTCACTTGGGAACAGTCTTTCCCAGCTGGGAAGGCTTCACTTGACCTAGCGTCAGCTTGAACAATGCAGTGCAATTTTCGCCCGCGAATGAGCGCATTTCGGAGGCATGGGGGCCCGACCGCAGCACGACACACTGGAATTGACCTGACCTGATAGCCAAGCAATGGAGGTGTGCACGGTGTGGGATCTCATTACCCAAAGGAAGTCACCCGCCCCCCCCACCTCCTACTGGAACTTCCCAGAAATGCTGAATCGCTTCCGAACAAGTCTCACCTACCCAAGGTCTGCTTCCACCTAGAGAATCAAAGTGCAGGTCCTGGACGAGGCTGCTATTACCCAGCCTCTGGCAGTCTGCTAGCTAACACACGCGACTGACTTGCTGCTGAAGCCATTGGCCCGTTGCCGTTTCCCAGTGACAACACTCGCCAGGTGTATTAAGCATTAAAGTTTTGTTCCTAGTGCCAATGTTGCATTTTTAAAATAAAATACCAGACCGATTCTCATGACGTCCCACACCACACCCCAGCCACTCACCTCGCCCAAATGTCTGGTATAATTGCTGCCAACCAGTAAGTCTCTCCTAAATGGATACCCATTAAATTATTCATATTCTGCAAGCTAAAATGCAATATACGTAAATAGGTAAAAAAGTCAAAAAATGGCTGAATATACAGGAAAACACCCCCAACCATGCAAACGCACTCGCACATTCAAAGGACTGCATCTCATACCTGCCTGTTTTTATTTCTGAACTCATGTTATTCTGAATTATGCCCTGTTGGCCAACTAAGTCACAGTGGTTCTATCATCCCTCCATTTTCCATCAAGTCCAGTGCTGTACTGCAGTAAACTCACTGCAGTAAAGACAGGGCTGGGGGACACACACTACATTGGCACAATATAAGGTCACAATTGAGCTAAATTACATGTAAGGGCCATACACATACAGCTGGGGTTAGACCTTGAACCCATGACCCAGGCAGTATGAGATTCCAGCGAGATCAGACCCTGAGCTGCTACGATCCCTAATGATTCATCCAGGAAGCATGACCTTAATATGCCTCCAAATTACCTCCATGCGGGTATCTTCATAGTGCAGTCACGCAGCTGTAATCTTCAAATGAGTTTTATGAATTTTTTAAAAAAAAATTTAAGCTGAATAATTAAGAAAAGTGGCTGGAAGGAAATGCTTCACGCACGCAGATCTGAGTGTTTCAGAAACACACAGCTTCCCATTTATAAATACAGGACTAGAAGTTGTTTATCAAATAAAACACTCCTCACTAAATACAACTCAGCCTGGTTACTTAACAGCCTGTGATTCAGGGATCAAGATAGCGCACAACCTGTGTAGGCATGAATAAGGCAGTAAATACAGTCAATGGTTAGATCAGGTATAACTCCAGAGATAGAGGGAATGAAAAAATGGAGGAAAATTACAAAAGA
Source organism: Isichthys henryi (assembly GCA_026776945.1). Classification (NCBI taxonomy): domain Eukaryota; kingdom Metazoa; phylum Chordata; class Actinopteri; order Osteoglossiformes; family Mormyridae; genus Isichthys; species Isichthys henryi. Next base: position 36,649,414 of record JAODJX010000042.1, read on the forward strand.
AGTATTCCATTGCCTCTATCCACCTCAGAAACACGAGTACTAATTTTTTCCACAATTGAATTTGATAAAGGTAAATGAGAAACTCCAGAAAGGAAAACGAGAGGGGAGGGGTACCGGCGAAATCAGGAAAAGAGAAGGGCGAGAGAGAGAGACAGAGCGAGATTCTGCAGATCATAAGCCTGATTAATAATTCATAATGAGCAGTAGGAGCAGGCCTGGTCTGTGAGGCCCCCCCTCCTTCACACAGAGCAGCTGCGCAGTTCTCTGCACCAGCAGGTGCAGCAGGTGAGGGAAGTGGGGCAGTAGCTGGCGCCCCCTTGTGGTCTTTCTGTATGATGTGGCATGGGGTAGGACAGGAAACCGCCTTTCGCTCACAAAATAACCAATGAGATTTTCTCACAACTTTTAAGGATTAATATGAATCACAATGCCCCTTCCCCCCATCACTTACTGGAAAGGTATTTTATGGGGATGGGGGGAGTGTAGAGAGGCAAGGAGAGAGGGGTTCAGATTGCGCTGTAATTAAGGGCTTTTAAATCTTTAGGGTGGATGTCAGTTACGATATGAAACACCACTCCCGGATCACTTGTCCATTTAATGCAGACTGCAAAGCAGCAATCCCAAAGAGGACGGGGGCGCAAATAAATAAACACCAAATGAGGGATGGGGGCTGTAATAATGGGGGGAAAAGTAAACAACTCATTCATCCGAAGAGAACACAGCTGTCGAGGCATAAAGTTTCCCGCATTCACAGGGCTGGATATTTTTAAGAAGACAAATATGTAAGGGTACAACAGCACAGGTCACAGGTCCCTAACTACCACACCGCCTGCTGCTTTCCTGATACAAAAAAAATCATGAAATATTAGTCAAAGGGACATAAGATGGGGAACAGAGAGGAGTTAAAGACTGTCATGGTAGCCTGGGGTCCCCCATCCATCTACCGCCATGCCCCCCTGCTCTCTCGGTCATCCTCATGCTAGATGAGGAAACAACTCTCTCAGCACCATTCTCTTGTTCCGTGTGACAGAGCGCGCACAGAGAAAGCGGGTTCACGAGTGTCCCAGCCAAATGGCACAGATGAAAGGTTGTCATCTTTTCGTCCATCGCTCCCCTTTTTCCATCTTTCCCAGGCTCCTGCCCGTTCTCTCTCCCGGGCCTGATCCCTTGCTTTCTGGGCCTGCCTTTTCCACATGGCACACCAAGCACCATCAGAGGGACAGGGAGCCTGCATCCTGATCCCTCCATGTTTTCACTTGGTGGTTAACTGTCTGATAACACAGAACAATGCTGCTGTATAATATGCAGTTATTTTTCACAATTCTTCCATGTCCAAATATATTTCAGCTTATTATGTATGCTCTGCTATTTGTTATTGCAGAAAACAGTCGTATACATGCGTATCCCTTCAGGGCTGAGGCCACGCCCACGCATCCTGCCACGCCCACGCATCCTGCCACACCCACGCATCCTGCCACGCCCACAAGCTGCTTCCTGACTCACTGCTAACTTCTGTAACAGCAGTGATGCACCAGAGAGAAAGGAAGGACCAGGCCGAAAGGGGTCCCCGAATGGTTACTATCCAGCAGAGCCAGAGTACATATAAGACAGTAAGGTAACTGCAAGGTAACTGGTGTAAAAATACTGGAGAAACTCCACAGCTGAGCATTAATTTACAGTAGAGCAATGATGAGCAGTACTGTAGTTGCAGCCGTGGTTTCCTACACAAACGGAGATCTCAGGCGTGTGATGATAGTGTCACACTTATCTAATACCTCTCCTCTGCGGCTTCACCACATGCCGTTGGTGTTACTAACACTGAGATCTCTGCCCATTTGCTGAACATCCACAGCGATTTTTCCCATGTTAGCTGTGTTTTTAGTCCAAGAGCTTCTTTTTTTTTACTCCCCCGGGTTGTGGTGACTGTGGGACAGTGGCAGTACTGTGGCCGTGTGTGGAATTAGCACCTCGCGATACAGTACTAAAAGGCCTACCCCCCCAGGTATACTGATGGACAGACACACACACAAACACACACACACACTTCATCTTTTGACTCACACACCATCCATTCCCTCTCTTCCTTTTCTCTGCCTTTTTCATTTCTAGTTGATGGTTTTGCTGGTTTTCATTTGTTTTAAAGCGAAATGGCGAAATCTCAAAGGCACTAGATGTGAGAATCAGCTCCAGCGCTCACACCGCTTGGGTGATAGCCAGCCAGCACCCAGCCGAGCCAGGACCCTCCGTAAGAAAGCAGAAGCTACAGGGGAAGGCAACAAATAAATAAATTATAATAAAGTTATAAATAAAATACAGGAGGATAAGTGTCAGCACAACAGGCAGCAAGCAGATCTATAAGATCTAGGGTGCAGACTCCCCTTGTGACTGTGCTGCAGTGGGTTAGCATGCTGTGCCTGTAATCAGGAGGTCATTGGTTCAAATGCTGCAGCTGGCAGAGTGTTTCTTTTACTGTGGGGCCCCTGAGCAAGGCCCCTAGCTGCCAGTTCCTGCAGGGTTTGGCCTCCTCTGTTTTCTCAAGTGTACATTGCTTTGGATAAAAGCATCTGTTAAATAACTACACATGTAAATGTCTATTATTAATCACCACCCTACAGTCAATTTTTCTATTTCTGCTGGATCACCCTGGCATGGTTTTGTCTTCTTTCCTGAATCACTGACACACACACACATACCCACAGGAGCTCTTTGCTATGGATGTGTGATTTTCTTTTGGGGAGGTCAGTGTCTCTGTAGCATAGTGATTGCTGGTGTATCCCTATAATGTGTCCTACACCCCCTCCCCCCATTCAGGCGCCCTGTGTGGTACACCGAAGACCCCAGACAGGACCCAACTGGCCAGGACCCCAGACAGGACCCAATTGGCTGGAAACCCAGACAGGACCTAATTAGATGGGACCCGAGGCAGGACCCGATTGGCTGGGACTCCAGGCAGGACTCCTTTGGCTGGGACCCCAGACAGGACCTGATTGGCTGGGACCCCGGCAGCACCTGATTGGCTGGGACCACAGGCATGACACGATTGGTTGGGACGCTTCCCACAGTCAGCACACCCTGCTCCAGCTCTCATTCACTCGAGGAACATGAGCGCATTTCGGCATGCCGACTAGTCCAAGGGTGTCCCAGCTGTCAGCCCTGCACACGTTGTCCTGTCCTGCTCTGTCCTTGTCCTTGGCAAGCTCATATCTCACATTCCCCCCAGTGTTTACTTCTCCTTTTCGGACTGGTTAGGCTTCTTGTTTGACTCTCCGTGCCTGGCATAAGATCTGAAAGCGAGCCGATTAAATCAGTGTTGACTAAGTACTGACAACATGAGAAAACTGTGTGCTGGGTGGCGCTGTGGGTAGCACCTTCACCCTCACACCTCCAGGTATAGGGGCTTGAATCCTTCCTCTGCTCTGTGTGTGTATAGCCTGTGTTTTCTCCCCCTTGGTGCAGCTTTTCCTTCTGTGAACTGGTGTCTCTAAATTGCTCTTGGGTTTTTAACCCTGTGATGGAGGGGCATCCCATTCAGGGCGTACCTGCCCTGTGCTTCCTGCGATAGGCCCACCATAACCCTATAGTGGATATGCACTTACAGGTTGGATGAAGATGTGAGCCCAGTACCTGGTGTCTCTAAGGCTGCTCTCATATTCTTGGCTTACAGGAGGAGTAAAAGCTAAGAGACACATCTCAAGGAAGCTGACAGGAGTGACAGATTGTGTTTTAGCACTCTGGCAGAAGCCCAACAGAACCAAACAAGATCCCAGTGCTGCCCATCACCCCCATTCCCCAGCATCCCCCAGGAGCCACAAGAAAATTCTGGCTTGGGGGGAGGGGGGCATAAAGTGTGGATGACTGATAGTCACTCCAGGGTAACTCTCACATCCACAGGAGAGCTAATCCTCCTCACCTGGTCCGTCCTTATTTAAAGACTCGGTTGCAAGCATCAATTTCCATCACGCATCACTGGCAAAGCTGCCCATGGATCGTCACGATGTTCACACATGTACAACAGCTGCCTCACGCGACAAGCAGGGAGAGGGACGAGGCGTTGATAAATCCCCGTGGGACGCTTATGCCAGACTGCCGGAGGATCGATTTACGAAGATGCAGCACTCAGTGGCTGGCGATCGATGGCGGATCCGGTGGCTGGGGGCAGTGTGATACGCTTCTCATGTGTCTGAGTGCTTTTATGGAAATTCTGTGAACGAAACATTGACTTGGTGATTATTCGCAACACACATTCTCATGTCCGTAAGAAAAATACATCTATCCTTCCATAAGCATTTACCTAGCTCACAGCTGGACACCCTGCATAGGATGCCAGTGAAATATACATATCGTATTGATTTTCCATCCATCCATCCATCCATCCATCCATCCATCCATCCATCCATCCATCCATCCATCCATCCATCCATCTATTCATCTTGACACCCAGTCTTGCCGAACCTGAGACCAATGCTAGGAAGCACAAGCATAAGGCAGGTGTCCCCCTGGACAGGGTGCCAGTCGATTGCAGGACATGTTGTTATAACACCAAAAAAAATCTGACAATGGTTATAGGAAGTACCTAAATTTTAGGGGTCTTTATGAATGCATCCAGATAGTAATAACATTCCTGAAGTTTGCATCACAGAGACGTCTCCGTGTCGGATGGATCGTTTTGTCCACATTCTGCTGGTTACACTATTGGCTCCCATTGGGCTAAACCAGGCAGTCTAACAGCGGAATAGGGCACAATAATCTTGCCCATCATGGCTACTGAAGCATTCTTTTCACTGTGAAAACGGTCAGTACTGTTCTCTGTGTGGGTCAGCAGGCAGTGTCAGGGTGTTTGGTGGGGTGTTCCCTATGTGAGTGTTCTCTGTGAGTGTGGTAGATCAGCAGGCCTCTCTGGGGTCTTTTGTGGAGTGTTCCCTGTGTGAGTGTGGTAGATCAGCAGGCAGCTCTTAGGTCTTTGATGGAGTGTTCCCTGTGTGAATGTGGTAGATCAGCGATCAGCTCTTGGGTCTTTGATGGAGTGTTCCCTGTGTGAATGTGGTAGATCAGCGGCTAGCTCTCGGGTCTTTGATGGAGTATTCTCTGTATGAGTATGGTAGATCAGCCAGCAGCTCTGGGGTCTTTGATGGAGTGTTCTCTGTGTGTGTGGTAGATCAGCAGGCAGCTCTTGGGTCTTTGATGGAGTGTTCCCTGTGTGAATGTGGTAGATCAGCGGTCAGCTCTTGAGTCTTTGATGGAGTGTTCCCTGTGTGAGTGTGGTAGATCAGCCGGCAACTCTGGGGTCTTTGATGGAGTGTTCTCTGTGGGAGTGTGGTAGATCAGCCGGCAGCTCTGGGGTCTTTGATGGAGTGTTCTCTGTGGGAGTGTGGTAGATCAGCCGGCAGCTCTGGGGTCTTTGATGGAGTGTTCCTTTTGTGAATCTCTGTAATTTATGATGCATTTTGGCTTTTTGGTCTGTGATTAGCCTTTTGCCTGCTTTTTTATTTTGTCTGTTTGTTCCAATTTCATGATAATAACTGCATTGTAAATGTGAAGTTCAAGGAAAATGTGAACTTTCTCACATTATAATGATCTATGTCTCTAGAGCCATCCATCTCCCATTACCACCTATCCAATACAAGGTTGTGGGACACCCAAATCTTTTCCCTGGTAGCATAGGACACAAGGTAGGGACAATTTGGATGGATGCCGATCCGTCACTTGGTGCACACACACACACACACACACACACACACACACACACACACACACTCACACACACACACACCCACACACCTGTGTAATCATATCTTTTTGAGGACCTCTCATTCATTTCAATGGGAAAAATGCTAATGCTAACTCTGACAACCTTCACCCCTACCCAGCCCTAACCATAAGTAACCAAACAAAATACAAGAATCTTTGCATTTTTAGTTTTTTCATTGCAATCACAGATTTTTATAAAATAGAATTTTCTCATATGGGGACCAGTGTCCTGGTCCCTATAAGGTGAAAAAAATCAGGTATCTAAGCCAGTGTTTCCCATACAGGTCCTCAGGAACCCTAGTCTACATTTTTGCTCCCTCCCAGTTCCCTCCCGGACTGGATCTGGAAACACTGCTCTAAGCCACCATGCTGCTTTCTATGTCAAACTACTGGGCAGCATATGTGATTGCAGTAACACCTCCTCTGCATACCTATCCAACGGAAGGCAGCTGAAACCTCGAAAGCCGAAAGGCGTGATAGTGGCCGACTGGATCCTGCAAACAGAACTTGCTGCTAATCACTGCCGCGTGGATACTGTCGCGACCGATAACGTTTCTAACTCATTCATCTGTCAGACTCCCAGTCAGAACGCATTCGGAATTCATACAGGGGCCAGTGTCCATGGGAACTCTCGTTCGTCGCGCTCCATCCACCCTGGGGCCGCAAGAGTGAGTGAGCGGGAGAGTGGCGTGCTGCACGATTGGGGGCAGCGCTGCTCGAGAGGGAGGCTCTGAAGGAGCACTCAGATGCAGCAGAAAACACCGTTCCAGTCACACTTCAGGTGCTCTGTCTGTCCTGTTACTTCACAATTTCTTCTCCACCTTTTGAAGGGGAGAAAATTCAAAGTGTCCCTGAACCTTGTAACATTAATTGATGCAGCTTCCTCTCTTTCCTGAAAAGTACATTTGCCCTTCTGGGCTAAACATCATTTCCTCTTTTACCCCTTCAAAAATGTATTTCTAGATAAGAGACACTTCTGATTTAATTTCCTATTTTGAATTCTGTCTCTGGTGTTTCAAATTTAGAACTAAAGTACTTTTGCTGGGGTAGAATATTATAAAAAAAAAAAAATTACAAAATGAGTTACATAACTGAACAGTGAGTGGCACATCTGGCGCCTGCAGATGTTGAGCTATTGTATGTATCATATTAAACACACTTAATGGTCAAATAATGACATCACATTTTCCGCATGCAACTGTACATTTCATCCTAAAACTCACAGAAAACCCAAGACATAAGGTAGATGGTGAAACAAAAAAAAAAAAGTATTTCTTTTGAAATTTACAGCATGAATGAGAGAGCAGGTGCTACAAAGTCGCTAAATTTCATTAAGTTGTCCCTGCTCTCCAATGCAGTCAGGCGTGAATTGGCCATGCGGAGTGTCAGTGTGAAAGCACGAGAGGGGCGGAGGTGTTCTCCTCAAGGACGCTTAATGAGTGCGGCAGGTAACAGAGGCCCTGATATCCAGAGGACAAAGTATTAAGAAAGGCTGATAGATAGATACTCCTCTGTTCTAGATTAGGAAGGCAAGTGCGTGTTTGTCTACAGCGTAAAGCATCACTGTTGATTCGTTTTTTTTTTTGAGACAAGCTGTATTTCCAGTATTGCTGCCCTTGAGAGATTTTCACTTTGGTAAATTACAGAAAACAAGCAGCATGTTCCACAGGAAAACCCCATGGGTGATAATAAAGGATGCCCACATTTTCATGACAGTGCACTCAGGTGACGAACAGTGAGCCAAATCAGTACATTCTGTTTGCTTGGTTTCACATTGCAAAGACGGGAAATATTTGAGAAATGTTATGCTGGGAACAGAAGTGAGACGCCCCTAAATCCTCTGCTAATATACCTGACACAGGATAATGTCATAATGGCCCATATGTGTTTATGCAGAGTGGTATAATGTTATTTTAATTACACAGCAAATATATTTTGCAAACTTTTATTTTATATCATATTACTTAGGTTAGTAATACAGTATTATAATGCAGATAGTATGAGTTTCATCAAGACAGAGAAATTTCAGGGCAAACAACAACAATTTAGTCAATAAAGCATAATATTTCACAATATTGCTTGAAAAACATGCTTATAGAGTGCAAGACTTAAATGCGCAAGGCAGTATTTTCATGTGTTTATGGAAGGACATTTTTTGTAGCTCTGGTTCAGTATTCAGATTTTTAGGTGGTAAAACCATAACCCAAGTGTGAAATGAGTGGGTTTGGCTAAGGGACACAGACAGCAAGCGTTGCGTGGGGTACGATCAACCGAATTTCACGTCACACCTGGTTTGTATAAATTCTGCTGCTTGTAGCTGTACTGTGTACTGACTGCGATCCACTAAGCATGATCCTTAAAGGCACAGCGTCATGGGGACTGCAGAAAGCTGGGGTGATGAAATAATCAGTGTCTTCTAATTCATCTTTCAAGCTGTAAATCCGGTGCAGGGCGACAGTGATCCTGGAGCCCGTCCCAGGGAGTAGAGAATGCAGGGCAGGGGGCTTTCAGGATGGGAGGCCATCAATGGATGTACACACTGCAGCAGGGCCAGTCAATCCTACAGGTGGCTTAGGCGGCTGCCTAGGGCGCCAACTTCTGAGGGGTCAAAAACATGCTAGTCAATTTCACTTTGCCTTAGTTGGGGGAGCTGGTGCTGATGCTGACTTAGGGTGCCACATGGGCTCAAGCCATTACTGCAATACATCCTCTACGTGTCTTTGAAGGGAGGATCCAGAGCACCTAAAAGGAGTGTGCATGGCCTGCGGTGAACATGAGAGCTCCCTTAGTGTGGGGGTGTCCTTGGAGATAACAGTGCTACTGAGCCACTGTGCAACCCCTGGACTTTAAGCACGTTCTCTTTATTCTTCTGTCTCCCCTGTCCCGGGTTGATATGCTGCTATGGCTGAGCCAGGGTTTGATGCAAGAAGCGAGGAACTAAAGTCAGTACATCTCATACCACGTAGCTGCTGCCCAGCTGTGACCCTGACCGCATTGCAGAATCCCACCTGCGGCCCGTCCATCGCCTTCCCTCGCAGCGAGCCGCTTCCTGCCGCCTCCCTCGTTGGCATCTCCGTCTGGCACAAACCCCCCATCTCGTCGCAACATCGAAAACATTGCATCCTGCCTCACAAAGAGCCTGCGAGGCTTTAATGCATCGGCCAGAAAAAATGCCGCTACGCATGCGATCTGCCGTGACTGCCCTGACCTTGCGGGATGGACTAGAAGCAGACAGATACGGGAACTATTTCTGTTTGCTTTTTGTTCGAAACAGGGTGTTCGAAATATTGATGATCTCTGCCAAACCCCTGGTGAGATTATCTGTTAAAGGAGAAACATTTGTCGTATCCTTGCTCCCCTCGCTAAAATTAGAAAGCCAGTGGGCCCCCAGAGGAGGAAGGGAGGGGGCTCGGGTTGAACCAGGGTCACAGAGACTCAGTGGGAGACAGGAAAAGTAGTAATGAGTCAGCAGGGCACAGGTAAAGAGGCACAGACAGGAAAGGGCAAGCGGAGAGTGCAGGGGAATGGAGGACGGGGGTCTGTGTGCCTGGGGGGGTGGGGGGGGGCTCAGATCTACACCTCTCTTAACAGAGCAGAAAGGAGATGCCAACCCTCAAGGCCCCCACTGGCTCACTGATCCTGGGACATTTCAGGTGTTTGAGATGACATCCCCCCCCCCACATACCAGGGACCTTGCAGCAGGGGTAAAGGGTCACCCCCCCCCCAGAATGCCAGCAGGCCAGTATCTCTACCTATGGATCGTGCAAAATCCCCAGGGTGTAAAGGGGCGAGCATGCAAATAAGTGAGGAGCAGAAGCAGCAACAGTGTAGGAGAGTAAGGATGGAGGTTGTAGCTCCTCCTCCGAAAGCAGGGCTGCTGATTGGCCTTTCCCATCTGAGCTCACAGTGAGGGTAATGCAGGCCACGGACTATAAGCTCATCTTCTGAATGGGTAATATATGTTGTCCCAGTAGGTGGCTCTATAGCGTCAGACCTCCATGGTTGTGGGTACGATACCTCCTCCAAGAGTACATGCACGTTATCCCACTGCTTGTGTGAGTTTCCACTCTCAGACATATGGTTTGGTGAGTCGGTGTCACAGTCACCCTGAGAATTTCCCCAGTAGCCTGGAAAGGGCCCCAGACTGATAATGCCCATGTTAGGAATATGGGATTATAGAAGGGTGATGGATCTCTGCATGTTTATTGTACTACATCAAGCATAATGCGATAACAATAATTTCATACAAGTTTCATTTATCAAATGCCATCCTTGGAAAATTGTCACTCAGCTGCTCTTCTCCCCATCTTGAAAATGCACCATTGCTATTAGGTATCTTGCCAGCAAAAATACTTATGTTAGTGAGTCTTTTTGAAGAGCTCTGACCATAGTCCTCCTCCAGACCTTCATGGGGTTGGGTGGTGGTCTGTGATTTGTCCTTCCAAAAACCGAGTGCCGAGCAAAAATATAAAAAGTTTTCCATTCTTTTCCACGATCTGCTTGTCGTTGAGGCTGCATGCCAGACGTCTTCAAAAAGCCGTAATTTAGTTCTGGCAGGAAGTCAGCTGGCGTTGGGTGGATCCAGCGTTACACAAAGACACCGATTTGCAGTAAGTGGCACGGTTAAGTACATGTTACAGTGTTATGTCATTAAGGAGGGAAATTACAAAACATGACTAAAGATGAAGGCAAGATGGCCGCCCGGTGGCCAGCCTGCAGAGTTCAGCCCAGATGCCTCCTGTTGGGGTCTGAATGACATCACAGGCTGGGAGGTAGGAGGGACTCACCTCAATGACTTGAGAGGGGGTGTGAGTTTGGCATACGTTCAATTGACATTTTGGCGGGGTCAATGAAACAGTATCAGTACTGTAGGGACTATTCCTAGAAATGTTGCAGCCCAAGCAATTACAGTTTTGTGGTTCTTAAAGAGCCCTTCAATGATCCTTTCCTGAAACAGGGCATGACTGGTTTCAAAGCTATGTTGGCAGAATTTCGAACGTCCAGCGTAGGTATCCACAAAGACATGTCCAAAGGAATTGACCTCCAAGGGTTGCATGACGTAGACAGGTTGCTGGGGTAACACTGCTTATACGCCTCATCCTCTGAGGCAAGGACATGGGAGGAGAGACGTTTGAGTAGTGGACCGCCAGGTGGTTACCTGCCCTTTGCCATCAGCGTGCGCGTGTATGATGACATCCCGAAGATCCTACCTCCACAGATGCCCTCTGTCAGCAGGATGCTTAAGGATGGACAAGCCAGCCCACTAATTCCATTTTCAACAAGAACTCCGATATATTTTCGGATGACCTTTGCATACTCTTTTGTTGCGTTGTTATCCCCACTGATCTGAGGCCTTATTTCAGGAGTATGGCGTACATTTGCGAGCGTTTTGATGGCAGCCACATAAGGTAGTCTCTGAAGCACACTTCATGTACTGAGCATGCTACGTGCGTGTGCATCCTCTGAGATGAGGTCAGGATGCCAACTGAGATAAGAGCGGGACTAAGATTACCACTCCAGGGAAAGGGTAGAATTTACAATAAAAAACTACGATAGCAAGCAAAAATAAGGCTAAATATAGGATAGTGATATTATACCGAGAAAAATTCAGGGATAACCTGAATCCTTGCAATTTTGTCATCAGAATGCAGCACCCAGTTTAACCTTTCAAATGCAAATACAGCATATTTTTGTGTGCCTTTAATAGGAACATATTTGCGCTAAACAATTTTTGGCGATGGGTTTCGATGTTTCTAGATGAGAGGTTGGGCAGGTGCCAAAGAATCGCTAAGAATCACTGCATTCCCATACAGAAGTGAGGAGTAATGCGACATAAATAGTCCATAAGCAGACCGGTGATTACACACTTTATATCTCAACGGCACTGTTGTTATAATCAACCTTCATGGCATCGGTACAATGATCCATAATGATAAACTGTGAAATCTAAGGTGTACTTAGTAACATTTCAATAGGAATCTATGGACACATTCATAACACATTACAATGCACTCATAAAGCATTAAAAACATGGTTTTAAATATTTTAAAAAAGGCATAACCATGTTTATCACTCATTATGAATGTTTATGAAGTTATCATCTATAATACACTACAGATATATTCATAGTGCAGTACAAAGCATAATTATGCAATTATGAATGTATCTATAGTGCGTCATAGATGAGCACTTCATTGGAGCTGATGAAGCATTTTGATCAACACTATAATGCCTTATGCCTGTCAATAGAAGATGCTCTAATGCATTATTCATTCCTATTCCAACCCATTATCCTACATAATGCATCACAGATGATAGCTTTGAGTAGTGTTACTGCCCGCTCTACCTCTTCTAATCTTATCAGCATTAACAGTGTACTATAATGTGCCTTAGGGCCTTGCTGTACGAATCCTTCATTTAATCCGGTCAACTGAGAATCAGTTTGTCCAGCCTGTATTCACATTAGCAGCTTTCTGCTTCATATTAGAAATGTGCAACACAGATATTGTCTCAAAAACTAAATAAACT
>JAODJX010000042.1:36671285-36681289 GCA_026776945.1 Isichthys henryi
AGAAGAATTTGAACAAAAGAAACTGATATAAATGCTTTTGTTGCTCTCACTTGAAAAGAGTTTGCGGACTCCCCCCCCCCCCCCCCATTTCCCTCAGTGGTACAGTCCTCCTCGCGCCAGTGTGATGTAATCTCGGTGTGATGGGCTGCTAATCAAGGGAAGTGAGTTGGGGTGGAGGAAGTCTGTCAGGATAAAGGGGGAACCATGCCAGACGGAGGCAGCCAGTGAAACGTCAATAATGAGCTTCAACAAGGAGCTCTGGCAGTCAGAAGATGGGCAGAAAATATTAAAAATGAAATAGTATAAAGAAAAAGGACTTCAATGTCTGCCTATGCACAAGAGCAAGTGAGAAAAACATTTTTAAAAGGTAGACAGGAAAATAACGTAAAATTTGCCAAACTTTTTTGTGAATGTCAGACCAGTCCAGACCAGTTAAATCAGTCCTGTGAGAAATGGGAAGTGGCTACTCAAAACCTCACTGGACACTGCAGAGACATAGACAGCAAAAATGAGAACAGAAATGATTATTTTATCATTTGTTTAGATTTATTTTATTGTTTCTTTAATTTCACCCCTTTTTATGGGATTATGAGAATCCTTCTCTGTATACTGTGATCTGCCCTGATTTTGTCATGTGAGGTAAGTCTGGCCCCATGACCCTGCCAGAATAGAAGAACGATGGATGGATGGATGACAACCGTAAATGTAATTGAAAACGGGGGTAGGTCCCGACACTCCCAGCCAATCAGTGAAGCAGGACAGCAGCACGAGCCCCATGAGGTTTACAGACCCTCCCCGGGGCTCTCTGAGACAGAGAGGCTTACAGGCAGTGGCGTTTTGCAGGGTGGAGAGACAACAGGGTCTGGTGCTTTGACTCCACCTGGCTGCTGTCTGAACATCCTCCAGTGAAGGTGACACTGACATCAGTTGAAAGATCTTCAAGGGAGCTATAAAAAGACTTTGTTTTGCTAAAAACTTTCCTAAGAACTGTTTGGACTTTTGGCATATGCCATCTAAGGTGTCCCCTGCCTTGTGCAGTATGTTTTCTGGGATAAGCTCCAGGCTCAAGGTGACCCTGTAGTGTGTAAGAGACATAGACGGATGGGTGGATGGATGGATACATGGTTTGATGGGCCAATGTGAGCCACGACAAAGCCAAGACCTTCAGCAAAGGCATTGCAAAAGCAGACCCTAAGCCTCCACAGGAATGTTCAGGATCACACCCATGTCCTTCATGAACCTATGACTAGGCTACCTGCAGAGGGCCAGGTGAAGATGGGGCTGGCCAGTACCGTGATAGCAGTCCAACAGGCCTGTGTTGCCACCTTTGTGCTCTGTATTATCAAATTCCCAGTATGCTGTGCTGGTATAAGACCAAAAGACTGTCTCAGGGGCTTTTTTTCCAGAAAGAGTAGATAATGAAACCACAGAGACGTGATGTTCGCGGCTGGCATCCGGGCGACACTGCGTCGGCCCGAGGAATCGGCTACGACATGCGCTGTGATGCCCCCTGGCAGCTGGAGAGGAGCAGAAGGATCTCGGTCCATAGAGGGCTTTGCTGGCAACGAACGCCGCACCGTTTCCCAGGGAATGGAATGAACGCAGAGGATGTACAAAAGGTAAATCACGACTGAAGAACGACACACAGTGCAGGCAGCTGCTGCAGAGGCACTCATGCGCGCTGCTGCAACAGGGGAGCAAAAACGATCTGACATTATTTATGTGAAATCCCTAAGGAAAACTTCATCATCATAAGTTACCCGGAAATAAACCCTGAGTCATACATATAAATAACTTCTTCTAAATCTATCCATCCATCCATCCATCCCTCCATTCATCCAACCACTTATCCTGTACAGTCCTGTGCACCTAGATCCTACCCCAGGAAGTACAGACAACAAAACAGGGAACACAAAGAATGGGATGGTAGTTCATTGCAGGGCACCAAAACCCACATTTCGTTTAATTGGAAATGCAGCTATAATTTCTCAAAATCTCACAACAAATGCAATCACAATCACAATTGTTATGTCCAGAGGTAACCTGCAAATGCAAAAGAATTTGGTTTCTGCAGCAGGTGTGTAATTCTGCAGTTTATAGTGACTTTATAATAATTAATTTTGCTTTCTATGCATTTTTGCATTTGGTAACTTAACTGGAATTAGACATAGAAAATAGTGTTGTAAAATCATTTATCTTTCATCATCATCGGAATTTTTTCACCATCCATCCATCGATCAATCCATCCATCCATCCATTCATCCATCCATCAATCCAGCCATCCCTGTTCGACATGATCCAGCAGCTTATCCCAGCCTGGGTGCAGAGGGAACACAGCCAGTCCACTGCAGGACACACACTCACACAGACACACACATATATTTTGAATTTATGGACATAACCCCAATCCCATCTATGACAACCTCAATCCCTACTCAGCCCTAACCTTAACTATAAGTAACCAAACAAAACTTTTGGCAAGTTTAGTTTTTTGATTGCAGTCACAGACTTTTATAAAATTGAGTCTCCCCTTGTGGGAACCAAAAAGGTGTCCCTACAATGTCAATATAATACATTTTTATCACATTGTGGGGACACAATGCAAATGTAATATATACATGGCTACAGACTCACACACGATGGTCAGTGTAGCAGCTCCAGTATACATAACTGCACATCTTTGCACTATAGGAGGAAACTTGTGTAAACATGGGAGAATATCTTCACACACAGAGCCAGTCTCTCCAAACTATAGTTTTACACATATTTAGACAATTTTGCTAAAAAAAACCCTTATTTAAGGGTCCAGCAGCGACCGTAACCAGAGCCATGCCCTAGCCCACATTCTTAAGGCCCTTCTGCTACCCCTCCCGCCCCCCCCAAAACAGCATTGAACTCTTTCTGATCAGCACTCTCCACTTTTCAGTTAATGGAGGCTCATCTCAATGCGCGTTTCTTCACTGTGCTCATCGCACTTCTGACCAAAGCCCTTGCAATCAATGGCATGTTCCAGAAAAGGACAAGCTTTGGAATGGAGATGGAAACAGGGCTTCGATAATGGATCCTAGAGACCATGCAAATGAAACAAGAAAAAACTGTGGATAGCATTAGCGTAAAGCCAATTGGACAGGACCTCCTCCAGCTTCCACAATCCTTTGTCATGTGACTGACGCTCAGCACGGGATTTTAATGACCGTTGATGGTGCTGCTTCCTCACCAGAGGCGGCCTCTGGTAGGTCCTCTGATAGTCATGAATACCAGTGGTGGAAACCAGCCCAGCTTCCAATGGACAGATGGCTTTCATAAAGGTACTTGATAAAGTTCTGCTCTGACAGTGACAGCAATGTTAGGACCTCTCCTAGTTGACTCACTCCTCTCTTCTTGTCCACTCTCCTTCTCCACAATCTTCTAGAATTTGTTGCCGCTCTTTGATATGCATGCATATGAAGTTTCAGTTGTGTGCCCCTTTAATGGGTAGAAGCAGATGATTGGATAAAATGATCAGAACTCAGTGAAGATAGTAAGGATGACCTCAAACACTGGTTGAGCCGCTTGGTTGAACCTCTCAATGATTTCTTGATGGCCAAGAATTCTGGCACATTCTTCATAGCAACTGCATGGGGTACAAGAGATCCCAAAACTCATGCAACTGGTCATTTTAGTGTTCCAGGCTGTTCAGTTCTAGCTTTATAAATACAAATATATTTCATCACAAAGAAAATTGTGAAATGTTCTGTGCATAACTGTCGATGAAAAACCGATATGCTCTTGGCTCCTATTATCCGGCACGCAGATTTGTCCACAAAACACAGTTGCTGAGTTTTGGCATGGCGTGGAAGGCTGCAGACAAAGGATTTAACTGACAAATATTTAAAATAGGGCAGAGACAAAAGCGGGGTCAGAGAAGGAAGGGTGGCACACAGGATTTCCTTCATGGTACACACTGGTGGGGGGGGGGGGCATTGTATGTCACCAGATGTGAACTTTGTTTTGTCACTGTCACTGCAGAAAGAAGCGTGGGGGGCCGATGGGGGGGGGGGGGTGTGAGAGAGGACAGAGAAAAATTGTATTTTGGATGTTGCCTTTATGTGTGTGATGGCATCTGCACTTGTTTGTCTGTGCAGGTTCTGTGTGTGAGATGGCATCTGCACTTGTTTGTCTGTGCAGGTTCTGTGTGTGTGATGGCATCTGCACTTGTTTGTCTGTGCAGGTTCTGTGTGTGTGATGGCATCTGCGCTTGTTTGTCTGTGCAGGTTCTGTGTGTGTGATGGCATCTGCGCTTGTTTGTCTGTGCAGGTTCTGTGTGTGTGATGGCATCTGCGCTTGTTTGTCTGTGCAGGTTCTGTGTGTGTGTTGGCATCTGCGTGTTTGCGCATGTTCTGTATGTCAGATCTGCGCATGTGTGTCTGTGCACACTCTGTGTCTGTGTTGGCATCTGTGTGTGTGTGTGTCTGTACAAGAACCGTGTGTGTGTGTTGACATCTGTGCGTGTGTGTTTGCGCATGTTCTGTGTGTGTCGGCATCTACACGTGTGTGTTTGCGCATGTTCTGTGTGTGTCGGCATCTACGCGTGTGTGTTTGCGCATGTTCTGTGTGTGTCGGCATCTGCACGTGTGTGTTTGCGCATGTTCTGTGTGTGTCGGCATCTGCACGTGTGTGTTCGCGCATGTTCTGTGTGTGTTGGCATCTGTGCATGTGTACCTGCACAGGTTCTGTGCGTGTTGCCATCTGTGTGTGTGTCTGCGTATAATCTCTGTGTGTGTGTGTTGCCATCTGGACAGGCATGTCGGTGCACATTCTGTGTATTGGCATCCGCATGTGTGTCTGTGCATGTTCTGTGTTCATGTTGACATCCGCGTGTGTGAGTGTCTGCGCAAATTCTCTGTATGTTGACATCTACGCATGTGTGTTTGCGCATGTTCTGTGTGCGTGGTGAGATCTGTGCTGACCCTGTTGCTTTGAAATCACCCCGATCTCATGCAGGACAGCCGCAGTCTGCTCCTTCTCCTGTACACAGACCCTCCCCAGGTCTCTCTCTCTCTCTCGCTATCAGTCTGGACACAATGTAACTCAATTAAGAGCTGCTTATGAAAGCGATTACTGAGTCGAACCTGCTCTTACCGTTACAGGGAACAACCACAGAGGATAAAACTGGCGCATTGAGGAATGCAGTTATCTGATTAATGGCTAAAGGAGAGCTCCCTCTACACTGGGGTAACATTCCCTCCCTCTCTCTCGTACTCCCTCACTCCCTCCCTTCCTCACTCGCTCCCTCCCTTACTCCTTCCCTTCCTCACTCCCTCCCTATCTTACTCTCTCACTCCCTCGCTCCCTCATTCCTTCAATCCCTCCCTTCCTTAGTCCCTTATTCCCTCCCTCCATCTCACCTCATTAACCTGAAATTACATTTGCATTGAAGTTGTGTTTTTAAGACATTTTATGTAGATACAAAGGAGGGGAACACAAAAGACACAAAGGAGGAATAAAGAATCGGGGGGGCTTATTTTTCCATCACAAAAAACTGAGGTCAGACAGTTAGCACATCAGTGGCATTGGTGAGCTCCACACTGCAATAAAATTCAAGACAAAAACCTTTAAATTGTGCAGCACACCCTCAGCCCCCAGCCTCCCCCCAGCCCATCAACCAATCTCTGCCGACTGCAGTGACCCAGCCAGCCATCGCTGGCTAACTTTCAAACCCCTCCCCACCTCCACACCCCCCAGCACAGTCTAAGCTGGTGATGGCGGTGTCGGCTGAGGGTGTCTTTGGGGATGGGCATTAATTCTGCTCCACCCCTCACTGGGGAGTCCCGCAGAATCGCCGTCGCATGCTAATTGTGAGCGCTGCGGATGGTGCCTGCTTCCATGGTGATCTCACCCCGTCATCCGCATTCCAGTGCATTCACCGACGTCACACTCAGTCGCAACACAGGGCTTTGTCCCCATCGCCTTACAAACCTCCAATGCGACTGTCCAATTGTTTTATGGAAATAAATTTGCATCGTTTGCCGAGTCAAATTCTGGCCGGATGGATACGTTACAAGCAGACTTACCGACAAATTTTTATCTTTCTGTCATTCTATATGGAATATTTAATTAAAACATCCAGGCAAAATAAACGACCGCGATTAGAAGCCATTTAAATTGCAATTAACTGGCAAACATTTGCAGAGCAACTAAAAATGTGATGTAACACTAACTAGACTTAATTATCAAATCACAAAGGATACGCAGACTCTACACAAACTTTCCTGCAGCTCTCTGTGGGCTGTGGACCTTAACCATTAACTGGGGAGGGCAAATCCCCCCCCCACCACCACCATTCGTTTGCATTGAGTGAAACTACGTGGCGCTTAGCTCTATGGAGACTCCACTGCAGCACAAAACCGAACCCCAGAGACATTGGCCATGAGCTCCGGCTAATCAAAACCCAAATGACACTAAAGGGTTATTGCTGGCCAAACAAGTAACATGCAATATTTGATGTCCTTTTCATGATCCAGTACATTCTTCCCCACCTGACTGTTTTTTCCAGAACACCATATATGTTTAAACCCATTTCATGGCTGAACAACACAAGATCAGTTGTTGTATTTAGCTTGAGGAAACAATGCTACTGTTTTGGATCACGAGTTGAGGTCAGAGACATTAAAAACCCATGTTACCACCAAGCTGCACAACTGGCCCCTACTACCCAAATAAAAGTCCAAACAGACAACCTTCAATAAATTTCCACATAGAGAAGGTCCAGCCCTCATATGGCGTTCCCATAGCAACCCCTCCAGAGTGAGCGCATGAAGCTCCGCCCCCTGGGGGCGTGTCTTATGACACATCTTTGCATGAGCAGTAGTAAACAGCTCCTCTGAATCACTTCCCAAGATGGCATGCACTGCTACTCCATCTTTAATGCTATGAATTTTAAATGCAAGTGTGTGTCACTGCGAGCAGTGAGAGGCCACCTGAAATGCTTCCTCTATCCAGTGGCCTTTCATGAGCTGATGGGCAGCTTATTCCAAAGACAGAGAGGTGGCTGGGGATACCTGAAAAGGCAAGTTGCAGGAGGATTATGGATTAAAAACCGGGGGCATGGAGGGCACCATGGCTCACAGGGGTGCCTGCTTTTGAGCTCGCTCTCTCTCTCGCTCATTCTCACTGGCTAGGCCAGCATGCACTGTCTGGCATCACGATCCCAAGGCACAGACTTAGGGTAAGTAAGAGCAGAGTGCCTTACGCACTGCAAAGGTCCCGCAGTCTTCTGTCTTCTTAACTGGAAGAAATTGTCTCTAAGGACTTTTTGACCATTACAAGTGAATAATTTATTAAATGTATCCTGCCATAGACATACATACAGATGTATGCATATGGGTATCCCTTTCACATACAGATGACTTTAAGTATGTCTATGAAAGGAGTCGGTTCCATTTGAGTCAGCGTATGACTGTTTCACGCACACATTTATACGCAATTATAGAACATTTACAGAACAGAATCCCTGCTTTTTCTCGATTTCCAGGAAATACTACTAGATGTTCTTATTTCCCTGAACCATTAGAACTTAAAGCTGGCTTTCTGGTACTTTACAAAGGGGAACTTTTACGCTGAAGGAAATTACAGGGGAAACGGAAAGCTGACAGAAGAGTTTTTTAGACGGTGAAGAGCTCCTTTCTGTGTCCCTGGGGTCTCATTTCCTGTTACATAAGGCAGCAGCATGTAAATAACAGTTTGGATTGGAAGATCACCCGGCTGCACAGACCATGATGGTGAGGTCATAGGAAACGACTGCGGGCGTTATTTTATCGTACGTGCTTCATCTTTAATCATACCTTAAAGAGAGATGAGGAGTATTGGTAGCTACAATAAACATTTGAGACATCAGCATTAAAAGCCTTAGGCTGACCTTTAACCTAAGTGTAAAAATTGAAACTAGATGCTTCCAGGATGGGCCAGAACTGGGTTCTCATTTCAGCTCCTGGCGTCAGCAGAGATCCGTTGGCAGGTTTTCGGCCAAACCCCACCCCTCGTGAGTGAGCCGTTGGCTTAGAGTGGCTGTTAGGGTTAGTTGTAGACATTTTTTGCTACCCCTTAACAAAAGTCCACAGAGCCTTTCATAAACTCAACCCTCATGGTGTGCAAATGCTAATTGCTAATGCTAAATGCTAATACTAAACAAAAACGCAGTCCCCCGTCAGTCGCTCTCCCTCTTGCATATCTCCACAGTGCTGAGGTATGGACCCAGTTCCTGGGTTCCTTCCGGAGAGCCTGACCCTTTCGGCTTGCTAATTTGATTGTTCTGCAGTGTCATTAAGCACAGAACAGGGGGACCTTCTGACATAGTGAGCCTAACATGATCTGACCGCACAGGGGCATGGCATGCTGAAGAGGGAGGAGACAGGAAGCCCGTTTGGCATGGTGCTGAAACAGCAGAACCCTCATGTTCAACTCTGGGTCAGATCGTGCCTGCAGTCTACCCTAATAAGCACAGGACACCAGGCAGGGTACACCCTGGAAAGGAGCTTTGCAGGCGGCATCATCAAATGTGTACAATTCTTCTCCTAAGAAACTGCTCCACATTTGGGGTGGTCAGCCTCCCTACGCCTCCCGACTTGCATGATTTGTAACAGAATCAGGGCGACCGCATCCCAAGTAGAAGCACATCCAGAGGCTCGGTTCCGGGGTCCCTGTGGGCTCGAAAATCGACCCAGTCTGCAGAAGTCAGCACCTCTCCCTTACCTCCACACCGTCCCACTTTCCTTAGATCCTGAGGCACCCCTCCTAAGATCACTTCAATGGCCCAGAAATTGTGGTTTTCGAGCTGTTTTAATTGCTGTCTATGATGTGGCTTTGCTGAGTCACTCATTCTCGGGTTTCCCCAGCCGGACACACCAGTGGTGTAAACAGAGCCGGAATCCCGGTGTGCCTGGAATGCAGAGGCAAGGAAGAGAGAGAATGCAAAGAGCTCGGCGCTGCTGACGGCGCAGTGAGTTGGACTGGCACCGGAAACACAAATCCCCAGACCCCTTCGCATACGCGCCCCCCACCCCCCGCCCGAAAGGTCGCCCGCCGTTTCTCACTGCTGCAGTGTCAGGCCAGATCAGTGTTGGCTTCTTCACCAGGCTTGTTGACCCTGCTGGTTTCTACTCAGGGTTTGATACCTACCCCTTGGGTCTTTGCACCCTGCCCACCCTAACAGTATAGTCACTATAACAAAATGTCATTGTCCTCGAGGGTTAATTGTGCCCTGCGTGACATAACTGACAGACAAAACCTCCAGTGAATCACATGAGTCAGTAAACACCAATGCAGAATTATTACCCATAATACA
The DNA here is from genome assembly GCA_026776945.1 of Isichthys henryi. NCBI lineage: Eukaryota > Metazoa > Chordata > Actinopteri > Osteoglossiformes > Mormyridae > Isichthys > Isichthys henryi. Next base: position 36,680,608 of record JAODJX010000042.1, read on the forward strand.
ACAGCACCATTTTAAGGTAAATTTTATAAAACTCATTATGATTTAGCAGTAATAAAAACACCTGCCTTATTGAAGGAGAAATAATTTAAATAGCAACAATACAGTCAGAATTCTGCTAGGTCCTGAATGACAAATAAGTAGCTTGTTATACTCAGATTATTTATTTAGAAGGCAGTGAAATGAGAGAGTGAGTAGAGAGGAGAAGACCGGGGGCCCTGCATAATCCCCCCAACCCTGTCAGTCCCGGCATGACGCTTCCAATGTCCCAGGATGTGAACCCAGCACCCACACCCAATGGGAGGCCCTCGTCCATTTTGGAATGAATCCCCAGAGCAGCACCGGTACCAACTGCTGGCCCCCGCTGCCTCGCTGCCTCGCTGACTTATAGCATCGCTGCCTCGCTGACTTATAGCCTCGCTGCCTCATAGCCTCGCTGCCTCGCTGACTTATAGCCTCGCTGACTTATAGCCTCGCTGCCTCGCTGCCTTATAGCCTCGCTGCCTCGCTGACTTATAGCCTCGCTGACTTATAGCCTCGCTGCCTCGCTGACTTATAGCCTCGCTGCCTCATAGCCTCACTGCCTCGCTGACTTATAGCCTCGCTGCCTTATAGCCTCGCTGCCTCGCTGCCTTATAGCCTCGCTGCCTCGCTGACTTATAGCCTCGCTGACTTATAGCCTCGC
>JAODJX010000042.1:36685105-36695544 GCA_026776945.1 Isichthys henryi
CCCCCCCCCCCCCCCCCCCCCCCCCCCCCCCCCCCCCCCCCCCCCCCCCCCCCCCGGGCAGTGATTCAAGGCCCCCTCCCACAATTTGCGGGATCCCAGCCTGTGATCTGCCTGTGAGAGTACTGCCGCAGCGTAGAGAGGAAAAAAAAGACATGGAGAGACAGCTTGGGGCTGAGAGCCAAGCAGCTCTGAAGGGGGACCCGGGGCTGGTGATGTGGCTGAGGGGGACCCGGGCTGGTGATGTGGCTGGGCTAACACTCTGGGCACTTTGCACTGAGGCAGCCTGACGGGCACACGGTTAGCGGGCAGATGGATGGCTTCCCGAGCTGCTGTCCGAGACGCCGGTCCCTCTCACTCTGCCAGTGTTTATTTATGGCGCCCGTGCTGTGTGTGTGTGTGCGCGTGCGTGTGTGTGTGTGCGCGTGTGTGTGCGTGTGTGTGCGTGTGCCCGTGTGGCTCTTTGCGGCACGTGTGGATGTTTGCGTGCACCATTCGGCACACACGGTGCCCCGGCACCCCTGCATGAAGATATGTGCATCCCGGTACCCATTCCCATCCCACCACCCCCCCACCTCACACAGACACCCGCCACCGGCCCTTTACCTTGCGCTTTCGGTCCCGGGACCGGTTCCTCTTCTTACTCTTCTCCTCCTCTTTCTCTTTGCGCTCCTGCTCCAATTGCGCTTCCAGATCCTTGTTCTTGCGGAGGTGCTTGGCCGCCTGTGCCATGGTGCCGCCGTCTCTGCCGCGTTACTCCCTGCCGTGCGCTGCGAGCTCCTAGGGCCACCCCACCGTCTCCCCCGGCACAGATGCTCAGAGGCAGGGCTGCCCTCCGTAATCGGCGGGGGGGGGCTGCCGTACCCTATCCTTTGCTATCCCCCCCGCTTGTTATCTCTCTCCTCTCTCTCTGCTTCCCGCTTCTGCCGCACGCCCGTTTCCCCCCCCCCCTCCTCTGCACCTGAGCTCGGAGCAGCGATGGGGGACAGCCGGCTGGAGTCGCGGGAGACCTAGGATTCTCTCACTCCTCTCTCCGCCTCCTCAAAAACTCAGCGCCCTCCGCAGTGGGGCGAAGAGGATTTGGGGAAAAAACAAATAGAGGGAGCGTATGAAAAATAAACTGTCAGACAGGAGCCGCGGGCGCCTCTCTCCTCACTGCGCGGCTGCTTGCATCGCCGCTGCCCTCATAGGCTGCGAAATCCCTCAGTGGGGCTCCCCAGCAATGCTGTCCGCCGGTCATCTATGGGTCTAAGCACGCCGCCGGGTATCCGGGTTCCCATGGAGGTGAGACCTGGCAGGAAGACGCTGCGGAAAGGACGATCGTACGAGGGCCATCCTGTCGGTGTGCTTTACTAACACGCGTGAAGCGGCGGAGGGGCAAAAATGCAAGAACGTGCGCGTGAAAAAAAAAAAGAAGTGCATGCACACTCTTCCACTTCTCTGTCCCAGTCCTCCTTGGCTCTCTGAACTCCCAGGGCTGTACAAGCAGGCAGAGGCACGACCCGTACGGAGACAGGGGTGCAGTCTGTGCGTGTGTGTGTGCTCAGACTCTACCGAGTCTCAGAGTGCCACTAGCTCTCTTTCTCTCCCTCTCTCTCTTCCTCTCTCTCTCTCTCTCTCTCTCTCTCTCTGGAGCCTTCAGTAAGGCAGTGAGGGAATACCACTGCTGTGTTGGGGCGGAGCAGGTCCACGTCCTCGTGGTCCTGTGGTGCGTCGCGTGCTGGAAGAGAACAGGGAGCCAGTATTGCAATAAATCTTCCCTACAATCTCTCTCTCTCTCTCCAGTATCCTTACCTCCCTCCGCAATGCTGCTGATGCAGGCACAAAACACCCTTTAACATATCTGCCTCTCCCTCGCTCTCGCTTGCTCACTAACATACACACTCGCACTCTCCCTGTCACGCCGGCTCCCTCTCGTTTGCCTCCAATCTGGGAGCCAGCGGCCAATCCCTGGAGACCACAGGGGGCATCAGACGGGAGGAATTAGGGGAGTTTGAGGCGAAGTGACCACAGCAGCCACTCTCAGCTCTACCACAGGTGCCAGCAAACGTGTGTTAATAAACCATCATCACAGCTAAAGGCTACCCTCCCTCCACACACACACACACACACACACACATACACACACACACTCAATTATTCCAGGAACATGCCTTTGTATGTATGTATATATACAACATATATTACCTGGGTACTACAGAACTGTTTACTCATGTTTGCTTTTGTTTGCAGGTTAATAATGCCAAACATTCATGCTAAAATGGCTACTGTCTCCATACGCTGACCGTAGTTTTTATCAGTCTAAGCATGGCAACAATGAAATCGCACCCATGTGGTCACATGTTCACTTTACAGACACAGAATGTGACGCCACCCCTGCTCAGTTTGTCATTCATTGCTGAGAATAGTGAAGGTTAGCAGAACAGTTTGCCTGACAGCTAGTTAAGCCGAAAAACGCCATTTGTCTGTTTCTTTGAGGAATTACCAGTGATGCAGATTTTCCCAGCGTTTCATTTGTGCTGTGCCTGTTCCACTGTGTCGTGTTCTACTCGGACCTGGGACAAAAACATGCTCCACAGAGCAGCAGGTGAAGCTCTTGGATTGGTAACAGCGTGATGATATCGGTGGGAGCCTCAGACTGCAGCCCAGGTTTTACCCTCAGGTCAAGGCAGGACAGCTTTCGGGTTAAAAACAAACTCTGGCCATAGGTGTCTTCGTAGGCGAGTGAGGGCCCCTGGGCGCTAATCTCCTGTTTGGTGATCAAACATTAACGCCCTCGCTTTGGATGATTCAGAGCCATTGAGCCAAATAGGACAGAAAGGAGGGGCAGCAGAGAGCGTTAAGCCAGTGCCAGGAGGAAGACGAGGATGGAGGACACCCACAGAACTGAAGATACGTGGATATTTCGTGATTTCTTTTTTTTTTTTTTTTTTGATTGCGTCAGCATTTCTGCAGAAAAGGTGGCTCCCAGATTCCGGGATGTTTCCTGCATCATCTGCAGCCACATTTTGTTCCTGGACTGTCACGCTACAAGCGTGCGTCTCAAGCCGCATGCATCACCCGTCCAGGCACAGAGACCTTCTGTGTCCTTTCAGGACGAGGCAATTTCACAGCATTCCGACCCGACAAGCTGGCCCGTATCGCTAAGTAAAACAGACGTGCTAATGAACTTAGCTTATTACGACGATCCATGGACACGTCTGGCGATGATACTTGTGAGGGAATTATGCGTAAATGTAGAAATGTGATACACAGAACATTCACGAGAGGTGATTGGCAGGTACCCTAGTGCTTCAGGAATCATAAAACACTCAACATCTCAAAGGGATTAGATGTTGATCCCATGAAACTCATCAATAAAATTCTTGCTGTACCGGGGGACAAAAAACATAGAAATTGGCGAATCGCTATAGAGTAAGAATAATAACAAACAATTTACTAAAATAATAATCCTGGATTGCATGTTCTTTGAAGCAAATGAAGAACATGTATTGTTAGGTGCCATGGGGAATGTATTCCGTCTGTGTCCCCCAGCTTCCCAAAGGCATCTGCATTCTTCATCATCATGCAGTCCTTGCTGCTGTCACGTTCCCACCAAGCCCAGCATCCATCCAGTCAGTCAGTTTTCCCTAATTAGCTGTAACTAATCAACCGGATCAGCTAGTGCAGATTAAGATGCCCCTGGTAATGGTTATGGTGGCTGAGCCCATACTGAGCCTTTTCTTCATGGTCTGTCTATGGTCATCTGGGTCTTTGCCCTGCATTCCCTTTACCGACTTTTTAACCTGCCTGCGTTTGGTTTTGACCCTTTGCTCCTGGACTTCACATTTATTTTTCACCTGGACAAGGCAGTCATTACAGCTGGCCATCCTCTTCCTCTTTTGCTATCAGTTTTTCCAAGCATTATAGCCTTTTCCAATGAACTGACTCCTCTCCTAATAATATTGACCAAGAAGTTGCATGTTTAATAAATGCAGCAACCCGGTGACCCTGAACAGGGCAAGATGGATGAGTAAAAGTAATAAAGATGACTGTAAGCAATATAAAAGCTAAATAATTCTGCTCGCTAAGTACAGCTTCCGGGTTAAAAACATCATTAGTTCTGATGTTCAGATCTTTATTTTTTTCAGATACCTGGATTAAACTGAATGAGATACTCTGAAGGTGATGTGTTTGTGTGTTATGTGGGGGTTTAGAGGTATGCAGGTGTCCTCTGGTAATGCTGGTTCTTGCACAGCTGAGGCGTTATGTGGGTGTGGCCTAATCTGGGTGTGGCCCATTGGGGGTGTGGCTACAGTGAGGTCATAGACATGTGCCCTGATGGTTTGTATTCTCATTCCCCTTGAGAACGACGCAACGGCCAGATGGGCAGCGAAACAAAAATGCCCTGGACTGCTTGTTTGTGTCAAAATAGAGTGAAGCTTTGCTATATCTTCAGTCGTCAGAACGCTGCACAGCTATCAGAGTGTGGGTTTACATGCAGGGACAGATTAACACTGGTGAAGGCTGGAGGTCACCTGCAACACACACACTCCATCTATGAGACGATGACAAGTGGCAGCTGGGGACAGAACCTTTGAAGCCACATCTAATTAAGTGTGAAGTCATTAAGCCCCCAGAAGATAACAATCCATCACGGCCAGAGTTCCTGTTGATATGGAAAGTAATGCCATGTAAGGCCAGCCTCAGTGTTCCTCATCCACTGCATCACCCCCATGGGCTGGGGGAAGGGTTTGGGGGGGTTGCCTCCATGAAGGAATACGTCTTAGTTATCCATTCAGGAATAGCTGTTTAGCCTGGCCCTGTGTGCATGCGTGTGTACTCTGTGGGTGTTTTCTTATTGACAAACTATATTACGTGTGTACTCTATGGTGTGTTCTTAATTACACACTACGCTCTGTGTGTACACTGTGAGTGTGTTCTTAATTATACACTACGCTCTGTGTGTACTCTGTGAGTGTGTTCTTAATTACACACTACGCTCTGTGTGTACTCTGTGAGGGTGTTATCGTTAACATATTACGCTGTGTGAGTACTCTGTGAGGGCGTTGTCATTAACACATTACACTATGTGTGTACTCTGTGAGGGTGTTGTCATTAACATATTACACTGTGTGAGTACTCTGTGAACGTGTTCTTTATGACACACTATGCAGGGTTTAAGTAGTGTGAACTCAGGCCATTTCACAAAGATGGACTCTCAACGTGATGATCCTGCACAGCACTGTTACCATTAAGAGAAAATAAACAGCTTACTCCTACAAGACAGGTAAATCATTCTGCCAGCAGCTATAATATCTGTTGTGTCCCAGAATGTAAAAACCACAATGATTCAGCCTCACCTCTAATAGCAACGTGTCTGACTCTGATGCTACAAATTTGTGGAAGGATATTTCGCTAATCAGCCACTGTCACAGCTGGCATCCTCCTAGCTATAAACATGGGCGTCTTTAAACAGCAGCCAGACACTGCAGATTGAGAGGATGCCGCAAAGGCCCACATGCTCTTGTCTGGGCCCCGTGGAGCAATTTTACTTAGTGGTACCATTACGTTTGCAGGAGTCTCACTAACCAGCAAACCTGATTAAACTCCTGCAAGCTGCCGCTGCCCCCTGTATGCCGCCGGGAAGTTACAGCGTCTCAGTACGCAAGGCAAATCGCAGTGGGAACACAACAGATACCCAGGAACACAATGATGCTGACTGAAAGTAATCACCACTGCTGGGGATATCGCTGATAGACAACCAAATCAATGATTAAAAAACAGACGGCTCAATCAATCTGTGCTGCAGTAGTATCTAAGCTGATACTATTGTTGGTATTTTTGGGATTATGGCAGCAAGCTTTGTGATGCTAATAATAATATAGGCTGCATTGTGACGCACACCCCCAAGAAATGAGAAAACTACGGTTCTCTCTCTCTCTCTACCTCACTCTCTCACACATAATTATACTCATACGCAATTGGTTTGCTCAAAAGAATCAAAACGTACTCAACTCCCCCTAGTGGCCATTTGTAGTCCTACAACCCAGGGACAAAAGGAATGCGGCAGAAACAGGTCGATGTCAGCAGGGAGCATATTATTCAGCTGCTTTTCAGCGCGTCACCGGCTTGGGATCTTTACCTCTGATGCACTTTTAGACAAGCCAGAATCCGCTACCTAAAATCATGGGGAAGAAGCACAGAGTCATTGTTCCGGAAAAGCCGCGGTTGTTAAAAGCTTCGTTTAAGATTAAATTACTGAAGGAACAAGCAAATAAGTAAAAGGACGCACCAGAAGCATTTGATATGGAGCAAGAAAACTGGCAACATTCTGCCTTAGCTTCACAACATACACTATCTTACGTAAAAAAGGGCTTAAAGGAGAAAGATGAGGTCCCAGGTGGCGGCAGTGTCACGGAAACGCCGAGAGGACGTTCTGCTGGCACGGGCTGCCGGTGGAGGCGGCACTGAGAGTTTAGGGAGCAGCAGGCAGTGTGGAGACGGGAGCTCTGTACCCTGGTGCCTGCTGCTGTACTCTTGAGGGAAGCACTGTACTCGATTATGGGAAGGAACAGACGCACCTGTACACAAGCAGACACACAGCAAAGCTGCTATCTTATTAAAGGCACAAGTAACTGGCATCCAACTGGTCCTCAGATGTAGGGAGACCAATACTGTTAACTGGAAACAATTCAATACCAGTTTTCATCTCTGCCAGCATTATTTATTCTCTGCAGAAACAAACCAATGTAAGGTTGTTACGAAACTCGAGTAGAACGATAGCTAATGTACAGCGCGATGACCTCCCATTACTGAAATGCTATGCATCTGGGGGAATATCTGCATTTTCAGAGAAATATGCTGGGAATATACGTGTTTGTGCCGGTAAGCAGGAGCGGGCTGAAACGTGTCTCGTTACTGCCACCTTGTGGATGTCCATATTTTTTCCATTTCAATTAGCTTGTAATAACGGCTATAAGAAGACGTTTGGGTAGGTACTTGGATAGATAAATGTTATTTAATGTAAGTGTCAGAGAACAAAGTAGTGTCATTCCTCAAATATTAAGTAAAGAGACCCATTGTTAATGCTTCTGAAAACCTCACAAGCCGTTTATGTCCTTAAATGCCTCACATGTGACCTTTACAGTTTCTGTATTAATGGTTCTTGGTGGGAAAGGCATCCATGCAGAAATTACCCTGGCCCGCTGCCCTCTGCTGCCTGGGAGAGGCTCCAGAAACCCCCACGACCCCAAGGAAGGTTCCAGGCTCATTCCCAGCTTCCTCAACAGAGAACAACAGCAGCGACTTATTAATCACTTTCTGCAGTTCTTTGGGGAGTTCTAAGTGCACGAAAAGAGTGCCTTCTGAAAGCTGCAGCGCGGAATCGATGATGCTGCATTACAGAAATGACATCTTGACGTCTTTTTCAATATGTGTTTGCACCTGTTCAGGTTCACAGCAGATCAATCACATCTAGCACTGACAAATCACAGGGTAGGTAGATGTAAAAACGTTACAGTACTAAAGAAATGAATAAGAAAATAAGTACATACCGAACAGAAATATTCAATATTCATTCATGATGGTGATCAAATGTGTCAGAACTTCTCCATGTTGTTATGAAGGTGATGTTTCAAGTATTTGAGTGGAAGTGCAGTGGTTGCTGAAACGCATCTGACAGGAAAAGTCTATCAGTGCCTCAAGTGTCTGCGAGGGGCAGGATGTTACCTACGATCCTCACAAGCCTCTCCAGGTTGCTGTGGAGTCCATCCTCAGGGCTGCCTTGTCATTACCCGGTATTCGGGCGAACAAGCAGGAAGCAGGGAAACAGGATCAGGCAGCCGGTATCGCAAATATACTGGGTTTTAATAGGAAAGCACGGACAATACGGACAGCATGATACAAACGTCATAACACTACAATGACAGAATTGGGGAAACAAACTCTGACCTGGACTTAAATACACCAAACTAACAAAGACAACCCAACACAGCTGGTAAACTGGGAATACACAAGATGTAAACGAGAGGGGGGGGCGTGGCACAGGAGGATCGGCACGATCGGGGTGTGACATGCATAACATCCTGATAGGGCGACTGAACCTCAATGCCTGGCAGAGAATAGTGAAAGAGATCATCACTGGCCCTCCTCTTCCAGCTGTTCAGGATATTTACTCCATACATGTCCTCTGAAAACTGGATCACATCCTGAAGGACTCCACACGTCCGGCACAGGCGCTGATGAAGCTCTCCCCTCTGGCCAGTGGTTCAAGATCATAATCACCCAGACATCAAGATTCAGGGATGGGTCTTATCTAAATGTCAAGAGACATCCTAACAGGCTCTGATCCATGCTACACTTTAACTGTGACACTGCTGCACTGTTACTGTTACACAATCCACAGTGCTGCTGCAATCGCCTGCTACCTTTTCTCACCTTATGCTGTAATGTCTCACATATTATAGTATTGTACTTAGTATGTACCGACTGCTGTGTTGCTGCTAAGCTGTTGTTGCTGCTTATATTTATTCATTGTTGTTTCCAATGTTGTTCAGAGTCAAATGCTTAACACACATGTAAGATTTTCACTGTGTCTGACATGACTTGAATCAGTCCTTGAATCCTGATTTTGGTCCATTCACCAAAACTTGTGGTCAAGATCATAGTTGCAGATGACCCCCAAGAAAGGTCGTGGGGGACTTATACTCCTCCGGCAGCGAGGTGCTGACTTTTGATATCACATTCCATCCCAAACACAGCAGGATTTACCAGTTATTTCCCAATTTCTGTGCAAATCTCAGCGTGTGAATCTTGGCTGGTAATATAACTAATGGTGCCGCACCTCTTGATCTCAAAACTCACTTAATCGCCAGTAGGAACAAATATTCCAGCACTGGTTGTGGTTTCGTGCCAAACATTAAGTCAAAATTACAGGATACTCAACAGAAACACTTCACAATATACAAAAACTACATTCGAAACTACATAATGACATATTAATACACTACCATTCAGATGTTTTGGGGTCACTTAGAAATTTCCTTGCTTTGGAAGAAAAGCGAGTTTTTTGTCCATTAAAATAACATCAGATTGATCAGAAATACTGTGTAGACATTGTTAATGTTGTAAATGACTGTCATAACTGGAAACAACTGTTTTTAATGGAATATCTATGTAGTTGTACAGAGGCTCATTATCAACAACAATTAGTCCTGTGTTCCAGTGGAATGTCGTGTTTGGTAATGCAAGTTTGTAATTTTAAAAGGTTAATTCATCATTAGAAAACAATTATGTTAGCACAGATGAAAATTGTTGTGCTGATTAAAGAAACAAGAAAACTGGCCTTCTTTGGACTAGTCGAGTATCTGAAGCATCAACGATTCTGGGATTGATTGCAAGCTGAAAATGAAACAAAGAACTTTCGTTTGATACTTGTCAGTCTATACTTGTTCTGAGAAATGTGGGCTATTCCATGTGAGAAATTGCCAGAAAACTGAAGATCTCATACAATATGCTGTGTATTACTCCCTTCACAGAGCAGCACAAACTGGCTCTAACCACAATGGAAAGAGGAGAGGGAGACCCCAATGCACAACTGAGTGAGACGATTAATATATTAGATTAATATATATTTGGGGAAGATGGTGGCGCAGGAGGTAGTGCTATTGTCCGGCAACTGGTGGATTGCAGGTTCGAGCCTTGGTTCCTCCTGACCCCATCAAAGTGTCCTCGAGCAAAACACTGAACCCCAAATTGCTCCCGGTGAGCAGGTTGGTGCCTTACATGGCAGCCTTCACCACCGGTGTGTAAAAGGGCTGAATGTGAGGCATGAAATGTAAAGCGCTTTCAGTACTCATAGGAGTAGAAAAGTGCTATATAAATGCAGTCCATTTACCATGAGTGTGTGTAGTTTGAGAAACAGACGCCTCATAGGTCTTCAACTGGTACCTTCTTTAAATAGTACCTGCAAAAGACCAGTCTCAACATCAACAGTGAAGAGGCAACTCTGAGATGCTGGTCTTCTAGCTCAGACTGGCCAATAAAAAGAAGAGACTGAGATGGGCAAATAAACACAGATACTGGACAGAGGAAGATCAGAAAAAAACTGCTATGGATAGACTAGATAGATCAAAGTTTGAAGTGTTCGGATCACAAAGAAGAAATGTTGTGAGATGCAGATCAAATGAAAAGATGCTGGAGGAGTGCTGGACAACATCTGTCAGGCATGGTGGAGGCAATGTGATGGTCTGGGGCTGTTTTGTTGATGGTAAAGTGGGAGGATTGTACAGCGTAAAGGGGATCTTTAAGAAGGAAGGCTATCCCTCCATTTTACAATGTCATGCCACACCCTGTGGACGGTGCTTAATTGGAGCCAATGGACAGTGACCCAAACACAGCTTCAAACTATGCAAGAACTATTTCGGGAAGAAGCAGTCAGCTGGTATATATTCTGTGTATAA
>JAODJX010000042.1:36710248-36722748 GCA_026776945.1 Isichthys henryi
ATCTGCTGAAAACCACGAGAAGGTGATTCTTTTGGCTTTTTTTCTCCGTTAAACATAACTTTTGGATTCAGACTGGTGACAGAGTAATATCATCAGTACTCATATCCACAACAGGAATGATGAAGTTATATGTGTTGCATAAATGAAATACATAATGTATATCTGTATCGCTTTGCCATTCATACAGACACACTGAAGAAAGATAAAAATATTACCAAATGTGGGGGCTTTATGCTGGGTACCCCAGCCTTGAATAATGTGTTTCAATATGGGGGGTGGGGGGGTGTGCTGGTGATGGATGGCCCTACAGCAGCAGGGTCAATTAGCCAGGGCCAGTTCCAGTCTGGGCCCCAGCTCGAGCCCAGCCCCAGCCCCCCTGGCTGTCACCCGCAGCAGCTGTAATTAATCACCAGGGCCGGCGTCTGCCCACCTTCATGGCGTGTCTTCAGAATGAGCTGGTACTCGGGACTAGACTAAATTAGACCTGTTTCATAGCTGATTAAACACATGATAAAATCCGTTGGATGGCACTGCACTGAGTTAGTTTAGCAAGAAGGTCCGGTGTGTCGTTTTGGGACATCATGTGACGTGGTTGCGTTCACGTGTCACACACTGTGACCTTCTCTGAGGCCTGCTGGCTGTCCGTCCAGCAAGGCTTTTGCGGAGGAAGGCAAGCTGAACTCTGCACTCGGACGAGATTGTGCTGTCGTTATGGCACAGTTGGCAAAGTGTTTATTAGCTTGCTAGCTTGAGTTTATGTTTTTAGCTTTCGTTTGTTAGCTTTTTAGCTTGTGTTTGTTAGTTTGAGTTTGTTAGCTTGTTAGCTTGCATTTGTTGTTAGCGTTTGTTAACTTGTTAGCTTTCGTTTGTTAGCTTTTTAGCTTGTGTTTGTTAGCGTTTGTTAACTTGTTAGCTTGCGTTTGTTAGTTTGAATTAGCTTGCTTTTATTTCCCCGGCCATCGTTGTTCGGTTCTTCAATTCCTGCCACTTTGATATTTATTTATAAATTTTTCTTTCCCTTCAACTATACATTGTATTTTCATATCTTTCATATGGCTGAATAACCGGACGGTCTCTGGTAATGAGTGTGTATTTGTTATTTAAGTGCTGAACTGAGGCCAGCAGCTTGGCCCTGATCTCCGAGGCCCGTGTGGATGTCGGAGGAGGCCCATGGTGGCCAAATTCTGAGGAGCCTGGGGGGGTCCTGCTTACGGCAGCGTGGGCGCTGGCAACAGAAAGGGACTTGGGGGGGGGGCGATGTGGTACAGTGCAGCTGGCCTCCAGTGAGCGTCGTCCCCAAATTCTGGGCACGAGACACAGAGGCAGGGAGTGCCACCTTTTGTCAGGACGCTGTTTCACTGAGTAGAGGGACAGCACACAGATGAGGACCGGGTGGGGGTGTCGGGGTCCCAAGGGGCAGCTCTCTGTCTGTCCCATCTGCCACCCCACTCTCCAGGCAAATTGATACCCGGGGGACGTAGGGGGTGGGGCTCTTTTAAGATGGGGAGAAGGGTGGTAATGGATAATGGACAACAATGCAGGGTATTGTAATGTTATTTGCAGGAAGGGTTGGGGGTTGGTCCCAAGTGAGTATACAAATATATGCTTATATAGCTTCCCCCTGCCCTCAGCGCGAAAATGGCTCTCCTGTCAACCAGAAATATTAAAGTCGATCCCCCCACCCCACCCCACCCCCCGACACGAGGCCTAATGTCAGCTATGACCAGGCCATACTAGAGTAGCCACAGGGCTAATTGGGTACATAAACACAACATTTCCCCTGAGAGGGCACCGTAATTGTTGAGACTTTTGCAATGCCCCCCCCCCAGACCCCCCCGCCTAACGGCCAGACTCTCCTAGACTAATTTCTGCGTTTTAATTTGTGGTTATCCACCTCTATAAACTGCCACACTCAAAATGCAATTATCTCACCCTGATTCACCAAAAAAGACTTGTTTTGCAGGCAAGCCCTCAACCTGTACGTTTTTTGGCAGCATTTTGCAGAACATTGTGTGACTGCAGCACATCAGAACATCCCCTCAGAATGGCGAAAGATGACGGGAGCAGACCCGATGCCACGAGCAAGCATATGGCTCCTCCTGACAACAAAGCCAGATTTAACTCGTCACATTAGAGTGACATGGACGTATAGACAGAGAGAGGGTAAGAAGAGGAGGGAGGGAGGAACAGAGGGAGAGAGAGAGAGGAAGAGAAAGAAGGACAGAGGGAGAAAAAGAGTGATAGACAGGAAGGGAGAGAGGGAGGAAGTGAGGGAGAGAGTGGGAGAAACAGAGAGTGAGAAATAGAGGATGAACGATGAAGAGAGAGAGAAGGAGAGAAAGTGAGGAAGAAAGGGAAAGGAAGAGAAGAAGGATGAATAGATGAGAAAGAGGGAGAGGAAGAGAAAGGAGGAGAGGGAGGAAGAAGGATGAAGAGAAGAAGGAGGGAGAGAGGGAGGAAGAGAGAAAAGAGAGGTAGAAGAATGAAGACAGAAAGGAAGAAGGAGGAACAGAAGGGGAGAGAGAGGGAGAACAAGAGGAATGAAGAGAGGGAGAAAGGTAGAGAGAGGAGGAGAGAGGCAGACAAAGAGAGGGAGAGGGAGGAAGAGACGTGGGTTTGCAGCTGGGGACCAAATCAAGTGCCGCTTGAAGGAGACAGAATTCTGAAAAAAAAACAGACAGGAAAAGGAAAGAGGCTCCGTTAACTTTGTGAATTTGCTTCCTGGGGGGCCTGACCGTCCTCTCTGCTCGGCTCCAGTGCTGTGCTTGTGGCTGTCGTATGAGGTGTCGACACATTTCGTGGGCGTTTTGAATGCCGTCTGGCCTCGTTTCAGGCACGCACACCGACGGACACGGCTGCCCGGACCGGCATCCCCACTGCATGCAGCCTCGTGCGGATTCCAGTGTGCTGGCACGCATGTTCAGATGTACACACACACACACACACACACACTCATCCCCCACCTCCCACTGTTAATGAAACAGTTGCCAATTGTTGGCATAATATTATTACTTGATCCAGAAGACCTGGTAATTAAGTGCCCTCCTTTACCAGTGCTAATTACACTAGCAAGGAAAAGCAATTAGAGGGAATGAAAGAGTGAGCGAGATGGTGGAGAGAGAGAGAAAGAGAGGGAGAACCGGAGAGAGAGAAAGAGAGGGTAGCTATTAACATCACACATTGCCTGACCACTGTCTTCCCAATACAAATAATGGCATTTTCAGTGAAGTGGAAGTATGGTGTTTTTTTTGTTCAATCTGTCATATTAAGGGTGAAATGTTCATACTCCAAATATTCTATATATATTTATGTATACACAGAGCAGCTGACCTGCTAGTGTTTGCTGACCCAGCAAAGCTGGTATAGAAAAGAGGAGTATAGATGGACTGGTTGATTTTTGAGAATAGCTGCTGAAAAGCAGCTTCAATTGAACATTCTTCTGTTAATTCATTGGCTCCTTGTACCTGTGGATAACAGACAGGGGATGGACAGGTGACGGTGCCGGGGTGCTGAGCATGGAGTAGCACCTCAAGCAGCAGAATCACAGGCCCAGGGACTCACGTATACGCTGTTCCCAGCGGACTCCTTCACCGCGGCCAAGATCAGTACGAATGATGGCCGCAGAGGATGGCTGAAACTCACTTAGCTTTTGCAATATGATTTGAGTTTTATTGGGTGAGAAAAATTACATTATTACGCTATCAGACTTAGAAACCACATCCTGACCATCTTCGAGCGGCGTTGTACCACCTTTGTGTGAAAGATTTCCTGAAAAACAAGTTCTTGCTTGTGTCAGGTATTTTAAAAACATACTGAAGAACCGGGACCAAAAATATATAATGACGATAATAAATGCTTTTCAGGAATGCCTTTTGTTCTACATAAAATGAAACGAAACGAAACATTTTTAAAAAGTGTCCTGAAATATCATGCATGTAAGAAAACCACCCAGAGATATACATCTTATTTTGGTATATGTTCTGTTTTAAAGGGAAAACCAGGTGTTTAATGTCTCGTTTTTTGCCCAGAACAACCTGTGACCATGAATTGATTTTAGTGTCACCCAAAGAAGCTTTTGATAAAATACACATTCAAGTTTGTACCCTTAATTACCAATGTTCTGACTGTCCTAAGATTTGCCCTTTTCCTTTTCCTGCTATAGCATAAGAAATAGTAATTATAATGGCAATATAATAACATAATCATAATATAACAATTGCAAAAAAAGTTTATATTATTACTAAACCTAGCTATAACAATAAGTTAAATTGGTTGTGTTTTTTTTCTTAAATAAATTGAATATATGAAATAAACCATCTGTGATGTTTTGAGGAGTTCGTAGAGACGGGAAGTACACCAGGGGGCGCTGTTATCTGGAATGTAAATCACCCGGAGACACGCCCGGGAATGGCCTTCATGCTTTGATAGAGTCCTCTCACGAGCACAGACCAAGTCCTTCAAAAAAATCACCCCAAGTGCAAGATATTTGTTGGTGCATTGGGCAGCCTGAGCTATGGTACAAAAGGGGCTTGGTGAGTGACTGGAAATCTGCCCCCCTTTGCATCATGGGAAGGAGGAGGGCATGCTGGCCCCAGTTGGGGGTTACTTGAACTCAGAGGATAGCTGTGTTCAGTGTCAGTGAGGGGCACAAACGACCCCGTCTGAGAAGTCCTCTGCCTTCCATAAGAACATCCTTCAAGCTCGCCCATAGCCACGCATCAAGTCACTGCTCCCAGCCCCCCTTTGTGGGTGAACAGTGCGTCCAGTAGTCTGGAGGACTGTTACAGATGTCCCATTTTTCCAGGGCGAGATGCAGCCCGTCAGTTCATGCTTTGGCCGTCCAAAGCATGTGGGTACTAGGAAAAGGCAAGGGGAGACTGGAAGAAAAGAGCAGGTCCGTGGAGTGATGAGGAGATATGGGCATATCCTGCTGCCGTCACCGCCTCCCTGGCTGAGGGGGAACGCTTTTTGGTCTGAAGAAGGCAGGAGGGAAGCTGGTGGTCCTCTACATGGGGGGGACGACCAGGCCTGTCATTGCTGAAGAGGAAGACAAGGAGGGTCATTAGATTTATGGATCTGCTGCTGTTGGTCTTATATACTGAGATACTGATACAGGGAGTCATAGAGGAAAACAGCATCAAAAGGTGTCGCTGCTTGGCTTAAGCAACACAGCTTAATAAAATATGCGGTGCTTTTCCACTTCCACCAAGAACTGAGATTTACCCGAGCCGTACCCGAGTCATACCCGAGTCATACCCAAGTCATTCCCAAGCCATACCTGAGTCGTACCTTAGTCGTACCTGAGCCATTCCCAAGCTATTCCTGAGTCATACTTGAGCCGTACCCGTGTTGTACCCAAGCCATACCTGAGTCATACCCAAGCCGTACCCAAGTCATACCCAAGTCATTCCCAAGTCATTCCCAAGCCATACCTGAGTCGTACCCTAGTCGTATCCAAATCATACCTGAGCCATTCCCAAGCTATTCCCAAGTCAAACATGAGTCATACCTCAGCCGTACCCGAGCCGTATCCACGTCGAACCCGAGCAATATCCGCGCTGACATGGCCCTGCTTACTAGGGCTGAAATTGTGACCAAACTAAGCTGGTTGCATCATCACCATCTGACGCATGAAAATACTGGTGATCTGCACATGGATTATCAGAATGCATATCCTACATATTATTCATTGTCAGTAGTATTGCACATCTCAATGTATTTATGCATTCCTCATATCTCAGAACTTGAAAATTTCCAAAAATTACTACAGAACAGATGAATGAAATGAATTCACAATGCAAATAGTAGGTAGTAAACCATTTTGTACCCTACATGAACAGTAAATAAGCATCTCTTCGGTTTTACATTACTGTCGCTCTCCAAACCCAGCAATGCCTTTGCTGAGCCGACCTGTCTGCAGTGGAAAACGAAAGTGAGCTGGAACCGCGCTGTAGCTAGTCTCTCTTCATGGTATGGCTCAGTTCCTGCATGCCAGTACCATTCCAGATTTGACAGTACACAATGTTCCCAGCATTCCAGCATAACTCAGTAAGAAACACTCTAACCTCACATCTCCATGGCTGTGGGTCTTGTTCCCACTCTGTGTATGTGCGTGTGTGTGTGTGTGTGTGTGTGGACCTACATGTGTCTATCTAAACAGTCTGAGCCACTACAGTGATGACACCTGCAGTGACAGAAACAGTCACCTGATACCTCTGCATCCGCTGTGATTGGCTGATGTAAACATGATATTCTGCGTGGCTTTGGAGGAGGTTGTATGGGGGGGGGGGGGTCAAAGTGTAGATGGGGGAGGTACCTCTGAAGCCGTTGCCCCCAGAGGCGGTGCAGGCCGGGGAAGGTGAGCCCTGGGGCCTCAGCACAGGTGCGAAGGCGCTCTTCTGCTTGGCGGCAGATGGGAACGTGGAGAAGGGCAGCAGGGAGGAGGAGGAGGAGCCAGGGATTGTGGGACTGGAGGGCATGACTGCATGGGCGAAGGGGAAGGGAGATGGGGGCAAGCTGTTAGTCACACATCATCGTCACAGCACCATCGAAAAAGGAAACCAGCCTCACATCCAAACCGGCCCCATTTGGGTTGGGGTGGGAATCACTCGTGTCAAGTGCTGGAGAGAATTACTGGCTTGTTTTAGCTCTCGGCAGCCCGGGCAAGCGGAGTGGCGGCTTTAACAAGGCACTTCCAGGCAAAGGCTTTCATAACATTTAATTAGCTGCTGCCTGATTAATCAGAGTGACAGCGAGTGGGAGCAGGAGGCAGGGAAGGGGAGCGGAGACATGAGACGGGGGGGGGGGGGGCGGGAGGACTACGCTAGCAGGCACTTACTTCCATATGGGGAGCCCGTGGGGGACGCGTTGCTGAAACTGGGCGAGCTGGGTACTCCCAGACTTGCCATGGGTACGGAGCCATAGCCCCCACTCATGCCCCCGCTAGCCCCATACCCGGACTGCTGGGGGGTGGAGGCCGACGGGTAGCCTCGTGGGGACAAGCTGCTGGAGTTGCGGATGTAGCCTGCAGGAGGAAGGTGGAGGTGGAGAGATGGCATGTTAGAGATAGAGGCGACCCAGCTCCTCAGACCCCAATGAGGACGTACCGACGCCCCGAGGCTCGATTAGTCAGCCTGCTGCCATCGTTGTAACTCTTAGTCTCCTATGGGAGCACATTCTGCTAAACCTATCCTACATGAAAGGTCGGGTTTAACACCTCAATGGAGAGTCAGTGTTCAGGCCTAAAGGAATCAATGTTTTCCACACAGGAGCCTTTGTGAAGGAGCCACTGTCTGCATTGGGACACTACTTGGAGATCCTTGCCATGGCAACCCGAACACCAAGTATGGACTGGAAAGCATCAGCAGTGCCCAAGCCTACAATAAACCCAAGTCATAAAGCCAAACAAGGTCCAGAGGACTTTCCAGGACTCCACAAGTCACATTTCCCAGGCATGTCCCTCCATATCTGTTCTGAAAAATCCTGTTGACATCCGGGAGAACCTGGCCAGTTTGCTCACTGGTTAGACAAGAACCTCAAACTACTCTCAGGGCAGCCTTTCTTGTCAGCTGCTTAATTTTCCCCACATTACATCTATGAAACAGTTGCAGAACATTCCAGATACACCTGGAATCGTCTGCACTGTGAGTAGGTCCATTTGCAGTACCTGGTGAGCCACGCTTACCCTGAGTGGCCGCCTGTGCTGGTTCCCCGATGCTGACACCCAGCTGAGACGGGTACGAGCCCAGGCCCATGACGCTGCCGTGTGCGGGGGAGCCAGGGAGCGCCTGTAGCTGGCTGTGGGGGCGTGGCACACTGTACAGGGCTTCTGCAATGTCCGCTGCACGCTTCAGCAGCATGTCCTGTAGGGGGCGCCAGAAACGGACAATTACTCCCGCAAGTCATGTTCATTCTTCCCATTCAAATTACAGTCCACATTTCTGTTGTATTAGTACAAATATCTTCTAAATGCTTACATCCAACATTCTGGAATTTGGAAACTCTTGAAATATAATTTTTAAAGAGCTGCAGTCTTATGGATCCGGTGTTTTTATTCACGGTGGGATGCAATGCATTGTGGGTGTTACCTGGTTACCATGGGGGTTCCCATACAGGGCCTCAACCAAATCAGCTGCTCTTTTCAGTAGCATCTCCTGCAGAGCCAAAGTGAAAGAGAATCAGCTGACCGTCTGTGTGTGTGTGTCTGCGTGTTTGTATTCATATGTATGTGGAGACTCGCTATTCACTTCTATTGGAAAAACCCTAATCCAAACAATAACACCCTTAACCACTACCCAGCCCTAACCTTAACCATAAGTAACCAGATAAAATACAAGACTTTTGGCATTTTTAGTTTTTAGATTTTTATAAAATTTCCCCTTATGGGGACTGAAAAGGTGGTCAAAATAACAAGTTTTTAATACATTGTGGGGACATTTGGTCCCCTGAATATAATATAAACATAACCCGTGTGTGTGTGCATGTCTGTGTGTGTCTGTGTGTCTGTCTGTGTGTGTGTATGTCTGTCTGTGTGTCTGTCTGTCTGTCTGTGTGCATGTGTGTGTGTGTATGTCTGTGTGTGTGTGTGTCTGCCTGTCTGTCTGTGTGTGTGCGTGTGTGTGTGTGTGTATGTCTGTGTGTGTCTGCCTGTCTGTGTGTGTATGTCTGTGTGTGTCTGTCTGTCTGTCTGTGTGCATGTGTGTGTGTGTGTGTATGTCTGTGTGTCTGTCTGTGTGTGTGTATGTCTGTGTGTGTTTGTCTGTCTGTCTGTGTGTATGTCTGTGTGTCTGTCTGTCTGTCTGTGTGTATGTCTGTCTCTGTGTGTGTGTGTGTGTGTCTGTCTGTGTGTGTATGTCTGTGTGTGTGTGTGTTTGTCTGTCTGTCTGTGTGTGTATGTCTGTGTGTGTGTGTGTGTGTTTGTGTGTGCATACTAATATCCCGCCCACATGTGTGTGTGCCTCCTATTAGTATGCGTGAAGCTGGTGTTCGCATGAATCCTCACCTTGGCCAGTTTCTCGGGGTCCCCTGGGTGTCTGGGAATGACCTTCTGGAGGCGCTGGAAGCCATAGTCGATGGTGGGCTCGTTTAGAGCTGGCCGCACACACATGCAAACACGGATGTATCATATTAGAACAAACACGTTGTCTCTGTGAAAATTAAGCTCAAAGATCCATCAAAAATCCACCATCCTCCTTCTGCCAGCTGAACACTCGCAGCGCTAAGGAAGCGTTTGAAAATCCGGAATTGTGTTGCAAAAACCAACAATGTGGGATGACTAGTAACTCCGCAACCTTTCTCGAATCATGCCAAACATTTAATCAATCACTCCTACCATGTTTGTTAAACTTTACTTGTCAGATTGGATGTTGGATCTATACTGTTGAGTAAGTTTCGGCCCTTGACAATAATTTCATAAATGATCACATTTACACGGTATAAAATCAGCGATCATCAGCTACAGTCTTCCAGAGGTACAGTGTGAGGAATCATTCAGCTGCTCTGTGATTTCGACGATTATTATGGCAATGCTCACCCGTGTAGATAAACCGGCCTGGCGCCCCCTTGCAGAACTGCTTGGATTTGTAGGAGAGTGTGACCTCCACAACCCCGGGGATGTGCCGAGGTGGTGTCTGGACGCGGATGGCATGGGGTGTTATCAGCTGTGGGGGTAGGTGGGGGGTGTTAGGGCCAGTCACTTAGCAAAGTGTTTAGCCAGCCTGGAGGTTTATGTAGTGGACACTCTACAGAAGAAGCTGTCGATAAGTGCGTAGCTCAAGGGTGCAACAAAGGGTCCTCAGCAGGATGAGATTTGATAAAATACAGGTGACAGTTATAAGGAGAGTAGCGATCCACGCTATACACTCTGCATGAGTGCTGGCCTCTCAGCTTTCTGTGATGCGGAAGGAATAGCTTGGTGCATTATGGGTACTGCACACTGCACTGAGGGCCTCAAATGGGGGAGGCCTCAAAGCCCTGAGGTAACGTGTTTGTCAAGCACACGGTGTTGCCTAACGCTGTTGCCTTTGACCTGTAATCACCTCGACTCATTAGCTGGCAGGGATAGGGCTGGGCAGAAGGGTAAGGTCAAAAAGAGGGTGAAACTGTACACTAGAACAAGAGATTTTTGTCCCAAATTTCCAAGCTGTCAAGCATATTTGGCGTCAAGGAACAGATTTGAACAGTTTGTCTCTTCGTGCGGCCTATAGCCCGACTTGGCCACTCACCTCGCTCCACACAAGCATGCTGCCAAAGACCACCTGTAAGCCGTCGAAGAAATTCTCCCCGATGACAATGACCATGGCGCCCCCTGTGGTCCAGCCCTCGCTGGGGCTGATAGCTTTGATGCAGGGTGTGGCTGTGCGGGGGATTAGCAGTTAGCACCACATCCTTTACTCAGTGTCACCACTGCTAATCGCTAACCTGTTTCTAGGACATATGGCTCAGTGTGAAATGGCTATTAGTCCATTACCTGCTGCACAGTCTGCAGTCATTAAGACCGCCTTGAAACCGTCATGCCCCTGGTTCTGGCTCTAAACTCCAGCTGTGACCCCTATCCCCCCCCCCCCCGGCGCCCCCCCCCCGTAACGGATTACAGGCCCCGGTCCCAGGGCTCGCCCCGCTCCACCCGCCGTGCCCGGCGCCCATGCTTGGAGTTGTTGTGCACAAACATGTTGTCGGACACAGCCAGGACGTGGCCGTCGACGCTCACTGTGCTGGACAGGACCACCTGTGTTGCACGTGGTGGTGGTGGGGGGGGGTTGGTCAGCGTGTAACACAGCACTGGGCTCATTCTCCAGCGCTACGTGCTGTTGCCATTCTCGTCACATCTTCCGCCATATTAAAACACTCACAGACAGGATTTCTTTCCTAAATCCTGGGTTTCACACATTCAGCAAAATATTGCAGCCCTATATTTTGATTTGATTTGATTTCCATTCGATTTCCGGTGCCAGTGAATCTCTCCCCTCCCCTAGTAAATCTCCCACCCGGTTTTTGCTCCCACACGTGTTCTTCCCGTCTCTCACCATCTCCTTCCTTTCCCTCCCCCATTCTTAGCCCCATTCTGTCCTTCCTGTCTTCTCTTATATTTTAACTGTACAACAGAATCTAGCTGACAAAAGACATGTGGAGCAAATCTCCTTTTCATGTTTTACTAGGCGTCCAAATAGTCTGTAATATCTATGGGAGGTATTTTATTACCTGTGTACACGCTGCAGGTGCTGCACGTTCTGTGTGGATTCGTTTCCATTTCTGTCTCTGTGTGTCTGTGTGTGTTTGTCTGTTTATGTGACTGACATTCTCTTAATGAATATAGCCACTGATCAGTGACTGGCAACAGCAAACTACACAGTGTGTGGTTGTAATGTCACTCCCAGTGCATTATGGGCACCACATGGCCACAGGCAGTACTACAGCCTCCTCAATGAGAGCCCTGCGGGGAGACCTAAAGAACCAGCATTATGGAGGAAAGAGATGCAAGAGTGATGCAGTATGGACATGGGTGAGGGAGCGGACTGCGCTGCGGAATTCCAAAGCAAATAACAGTAAATTATCAATCTCGCTGGAACCTCAGCTTCTGTCCTGAGCGAAGCGCCGTGGTCCCAGAGGGGAGCAGCCTGCAGCGGGGCGGAGTGGCTATAATTTTTCGCCTTGTGTCAGAGCGAAAGGAGTTAAGGCAAACAGTGAAAGAGACAGGGATCATGAGCGAGGGAGTGAAGGAGGGAGCGGAAAGGATGCCAGAAGGGGCTCCGGTGCTGAGAGACAGCCGAGGAAGTGAGACAGGAGTGTCCCCTGTGACCACTTCCTGGGTCATGGAGACTGACCTCCCCCATCTGGAGCCAATCACTCAATTTTTGACAACTTCCTGAAACACCTCACTCTATTTCCTGCCCCCTCCACACCATTTTTCTCTCTGCTACTCCTTCTTTTCATTTTCCATTTTCCATGTCTTGAAAACGGCCTGATATGTTTTCCTTTCTCCGGGACAGCTTGATAGTTCACACAATACACTTACAGTGTCCTGATCGGTCAGAAACTCAATCAAATCAAATCAAATCAAAATCCTGAATGGGAGACTGACATCACAGTACAGAAGGCTGCTGTTGAGCCCTGGTTATCCATTTGCGTTGCTTACAGAGACAATATTATGTGTTATTGCTACCCTGACCTGTGTGCTTGTTGACCCATGTGTGTGGACACATGTGTGAGCACAGAGTGTCAGTCGGTCAGACCTGGGCTCGCACGCTCTGTACCTGAAAGCGTCGCATGTCCCGAGGATTGCCGGCAGTCTTCAGGCAATTTTGGTTGCATTTGAGGAAAAACTTCAAGAAAAACCTGCAGAGGAGAAAAAGGAGAAATTCATAAATATACATATAAAAAAATTAATAATGAAAAAAGATGACTGGGCCAGGAGAGCACCGGGGAAACAGAGAAAGATGGAATATATACATCCGGAATGCTTGAATTCAGGTGGAAAAATGTCACGTGTGAACAAAGTGTAA
>JAODJX010000042.1:36737131-36752241 GCA_026776945.1 Isichthys henryi
CTCCCCAGCTGTGAGCCCTGCCCCCCGCCTCTCCGGCTCTGTTATTAGCCAGCTGTAAGTCACATTTGGGCATCTGCTGGCTACACAATGGCAAATCCCAACCAACCCACCTCTTAAAACTCAGGTCACCCCGCCACCCCGACCCCCTCTCAGCGTGTGCATGCTGACAGGGTGATGGCCACAGCAGTGTTCTTTCTCCTGCTACATCCCCACATCTATCTCTGTTCTCATTATTACTTCTCAGCTGGGATTTCTATGTTTTTCACGTTAATTTCCAGGTCCTCTGGGCTGCACCTGAGATGTTCGGTCACAACCAAACTTAATTCAGACTTGAAAACGTATGCTGAAAAAGATGCTTCAACAAAAGCCCACAGCCCAGAGAGCCTCCAGACGGACACATCCACCACCCGCCATCAGCCACCCCCCCCCCCACCAGAGGCCTGGGCGGCCCCAAGTGCCAAGCAGAAGGCCAGCGGGACATGGCCAGATTCCCACGGCTGCGATTGCGCTGGAGGTTAAGGCAGGCCCAACATCCCGATAGGATATGGTAGACGGAGGGGGACGGGTCTATTTAACAAGAGGAATGACAGACAGCATGTCCATCCAATCGTATTTTACTTCACCAGAGTTCCATACGCTGAGAAAGATTCCAGCTATGGGCGAAGTTGCAGTCTGGGAACAGATTATTCCGGAAATGTTTTAGTGTCCCTCGGTGTTTGTGTTTGTGTGTGAGAGGAAGTCTCACCTGCACATGACCTCATGCGTGAGAAGCACTCTGCACATTTCGGGATTCTTGTTCTGTCCTTCATACGAAATTGGCTGGAAGGTGGGCGGGGGGGTGGGAGACCTTAGAGTCAGAGGAATCCTACCTTTGGTTAAATCACAAAACGGAGAGAACCTACGACCTCTTACCTGCTTGGTGACGGAGTCGATGAGCCGTGCATAGAGGTCCTGCTCGGTCCGCACCCCTGGTGACACACACACACCGAAAGGCACACAAACACAGCCAGCCTTGAGAATGCCTCTGTGCACAATGCATTCTTTGATTCGTAAATCATTTTTAAAGCTGCACGGACATCACTGACCTAATAACTATACATATTCTTAAATCCTTGACCAGTTTTGCTAAACTCTTTCAACAATCAGCGCCAATCAGAGCTCAAGTTTACCGACTGATCCCGTCCTTAAAAACAGATGACAAAAAAACTGCTGTCCGACTGCTGCACTTATCGCTTAAACAAAACAAAAAAATTCTCTGATCAGATTTCAAACTGAACTGAGCTGCGTTCGATCTGCTCGCCGCTTTCAACGCAGGTCAGGGGTCAGGGACGCCAAAATGGAGGAGGCTGAGTGAGACATGTATGCTGTTATTGTTCCTGAGGTCCCCAACCATTGCATGTATGGTCTTCAAAGCTATGGACTCACCCCACCCCCCACGTGCTTATAAAGAAAGAAAGTAAAACAAGGTAAACTGTAATCAGTGAAATGTGCTGTTTCACCTGAGGACTTTACTGAAGTTATCAGACTGCATCGTTTGAACAAGTTGTATGTGCTGCATCCCTTTCATATTTCTGTATGGGGGGGTCTAAAGGGATGCTATGGGGTGAGATAGAGTAGTGTGGGGGGAGGCAATCTGGAGCATGTCTTTTATCTCCTCTCCCTTGGGTGAGGTGGGGGGCTCTGGGGGAATGGGAGCCTTTGAGTTGTAACACCATGTGGGGGGGTGGACTCATGTCCCTCGATCCCACTGCTAGGATGAAAGCAGCAGCAATCTTTTGGGGTACACCTTCAACCCCCCCAAAACTGCGGCCAGAGAGGAGTGGACAGGCAAGACCCCCATCTCAGGGATAGCAGTTCCAGGGAAAATGATCTCTTATTCACCCCAACACTAAACACATCACGACCCCCAAGAGGAGGAACACGTGAGATGCCTGAAAAACAGTGAGGTCACTGCTCCTCCTTGCACTGTCCGTGATCCAACAGCAGGGCGGCGCCAAAAGTTACAAGTGGCTGGCCATCAACAGTATGCAACGCACAGGAGGGTGGTCAGATGACCTCAAGGAGAGTCTAAGCACATGTGCAGGCAGGCTGCAGGACAGGCACAGACTGTAGGATGGCAACATGCGACTGCAGAGTGGGTATAGTCTGCAGGGTGATGATAGGTTGCAGGGCGGTGCCAGCACTCACCATTGCTGTAGAGGAGCTGCAGCTTGTAGTGTGTGCCGTTGTTGGTCTTCTCTCCCGTCTGCTCCTTTGTAGGAAAGCAGAGAGAAACGAAAACGATGCAGCTCAATACCGATTGCGACCAATCATCCGGTCAATTCAATCGAAGCTAAGATCCAATGAAACTAACAGATAGCTATCAATGAGCTAGAATCCAATACTGCTGTATGTGAACATTAGCCCGTCTTGGCTGATTTACTGGAAGTGCAGCATGAATGTGGTACCAACGTGTAGCAACAGTCACAATGAAATGTGTGTGTGGTCACTTTTTTGGGCGGAAGATTGACACGAGGCTCAGAGCGGAACTACCTGCCTGAGAGTATATTTGGGGGGGTAAAAGGCACCCCCTGTGGTCAGTGTATGAATTTGGGACGATGTTGGCTGGCTGAATTAGGAATTAGAAGAGCAGTCTGCATTGTGTGTGTGTGGGGGGGGGGCGCTTCCGAGCTTACAGCTCTATGGTGCTGAAAGAGAGCAAACAGCAGTCAATCTTGACTGGGAAGCAGCCCCCCATCCTCCCTCTTCAAGGTTCACAGTGTGCCACTTTCTCTCTCTCCCCCCCCCCTCATTTTTTTGTTCTGACTAACAAGTCTCAGAGTATCTCTCATATCCAGTAAACTTGGGGTAGGAGGATGGGGGGGGGGTTTAGATTGCAGGTTGGTATGCTGCAGAAGACCCCCCCCCAAAGAAAAAAAAAAAGAGGTCATTAGGAAGACCACTGGCATAAGAGCTAAGCTGCTGACTCTAAACTACTGGTAACTAGGATGTTGTTGTGTGCAAAGCTAAGGGGCCCACATGACTATTCTTAGTGTTTAACACCACAGATTGAGCAACACTTGTGTAAATGTAGCTATGGACAGGCACTGCCTATAAGGTCACAATGCTTCTATTGCTCAAACGTGCAAGTATTCATTTGTGTTATTTTAATCTTGAAGCTGTTCATATGAAAAATGCATTTAAATCTTTTCACTCGTTTAAGTTGGTGGGTTGAATTACTTTTACTTCCTAACATCCTCTTTCAAAACGCAGAGTAAGTTTTGCAGATTTGAGTCTATAATTCTTTACCATCTGTTTCGACTTTTGATCAGCACCAAAAATTATCGGATAACTTTTGTGTTCTTCTCCTATATTTATTATTATTATTATTATTATTATTATTATTATTATTATTGTTGTTGTTGTTGTTGTTTCCCACACCTTGTCGTGCTCCACAAAGTCGACGAAAGCCGCTCTCTCCACCTCCACCGGCTGCCCGTGCCGGTCGTACAGCGCAAGGACGAAGTGGAAGAAGTTGGACTTGCGCAAGTTGGACGGCGGCTGCTTCTCGAAATGGGCCCGCGACAGAGCCACACCGCTGTGGGAAGAACGAGTGGTGAACTGGGGCTGGGGCAGCCGTCAATACGCTTTCATCACTCCGTGTTTTGCTCTCCAGAACCGTCCTGTGTCTTGAAACCTTAAATCTGGTGCCAGCTGCCCTGTCAGTTTGTTACTTGAAGACACCTCTAGGAAAATGCATAAATATGTTAAATATATTTTAAGAATTTCTACAGGCAGGGAAATAAATTAAATTGCTAATGGAAAACTCATGTTGTGCCTAGTTTAAAATAAAATGTTTCCATGCAAAATCAAATCAGATTAATAATTTCTTTGAATAATGCGTTTGATAGGGGAACTCGTGTTATACAAATGGTAACTGACGTGTCCTACTAGTAATATGGTATATAGGGCTATTCATAGGCAAATATAAGGAGTAGAAAAACGAGTAAGTCTAAAAAGCGAATGTGATGTAAGAACGGCGTTATAAAGTCAGGCCCTTGATCAGTAATTACTGGCAGCTTTGCTACTTCTGTGGCTTCAATACATGTTTATTTTGTGAAGAATGTAAAATATTCATATTTTGATGGTGCGTTACACTGAATTAAGCACTTGTCATAACAAATTATTTCCGGTTTTGTGTTGTGATCGTGCACGGAACATCGGGAGTTTTGTTGTATCAAAATGGTAGATTTGTCCATTTATGCTTTACAGTAGCATAATATTAATTTGGTGCATATGTAACAACTGTCATTAGGGTTCATTTAATGTAGATATGAACAGAATATACAGAATATATACATACACACAGGATTTGGTTGTATAGAATTTCTTGCGATCATGTGATTGGAAAATTAATGGATGGATGGATGGATGGATGGATGGATGGATGGATGGATGGATGGATGGATGGATGGATGGATGAAAAATATTGTTCTTATTGTCCAAGTTGTCTGTTTTGTCTCGTGAACGCCCCATAAATACCCATTACGTTTTCATTTTACGTTTGAATGCTGATTTTTACTTCAGAGCCGTGATTTGTCCTTTAAAGTTTCACAAACGACAAGAGCACAAAAAAGAAGTGGGATGGATTCCAGGAAGCATTGTAGCATAAAATAGATTACAGTTGATGAATTATTTACTACATATCACAATAGACTAATTGAAACGACAGAGTAGGTAATGTGAAATGATTTTGGAAGATCTCGTTGTTTTTTTAAGTCTCATGATTGAAAGTTTGATTATATGGCGAATGTGTTCCTTGCTCGGTAATGTAACTGGTTATCTTGTGTAAATATTTATGAAGAGTTTGAGTTGAGCCTATATTGCGTTGTAGCGTAAATCACTCCTGTGATTGATCAGATGTTCTAATTCTGTATAAGTTATACTAGCATAATCTTAAATTTAACTTTAAAAAATTACATATATTGTCTTTTTTGAGTTGTATGGCTGTGGAAAGATACAGAGACAGAGCAAACATATTAATAGACCATTTTTACTTTTTGGAACTATATATATATATATATACACACACACACACACACACACACACACACACACACATCAGACGCACTTACCACTATACTTTAATACACACCTACCACTATATACTTTAATCCCAATTTTTAAATAGGCTTTACTTAAAATGTTGTTTTGTTGCATGAAAGTTTCCTCGTGGTTTAAATTAGGACTGAATATGACTTAAGAATGCGCTTTAAATACTTCGGCTATTTCCTTTATTTTTTGCATGCAGCAAACAGAATTAGACTATACAG
This sequence comes from Isichthys henryi, assembly GCA_026776945.1. Classification (NCBI taxonomy): domain Eukaryota; kingdom Metazoa; phylum Chordata; class Actinopteri; order Osteoglossiformes; family Mormyridae; genus Isichthys; species Isichthys henryi. The sequence goes on from JAODJX010000042.1 coordinate 36,742,444, forward strand.
ATTTCGTTTTATTATTGATATTTCGTTTCTTAAATTAAAAATGCAAATATGGTCAATATTTAGATTTCAGCTTTTAGCGAGAAGGATTGTTTTAACCACTGGTATAAAACTTGGTAGAAGTTCAGTTACGACTTTTGATTTTACCATTATCGGTCGTTCGGGATTATGAAATTCGTATACCGAGTTCCGGGAGATCTTGAAGGGGAGATTTCTTTCGATGCAGACCATTAATCTCTTCGTTGTCTACCGCCTAATACAACCAAAAATGCCGTTCATAAAGCTGAGGTAAAGCTGACCATCAGACCAGCCTCCAGACCCGCCATTGACTAGCGCACAAAAAGGATATCCGACTGACCTGATGGTCTCGTCAAACAAAAACTTTATCCATGAACGCATATAATTTTCTTATTATCTGTCTGAATGTAAACAAATTGGAAGATTAAAAAACAATCGATTCTGTGTCCTTATTGCAAATGCTGTTTCAATATTCCGCAATTAGCGCAATCAACTCCTGAGAAACGGGAACATTCCAGTGTAATTTACTTCTGCGTAAATATGTAGGGTATACGTAAATTAATAGGTATTCTTTCCTATTACTGTTGCGGTAAGCATTGTATATGCTTGTATGTGAAACAAATATTTGTTAGTAAAATAGAATTAAATAACATTAAATATATATCTAATGGAAATATAGTTCTAAAAAGTAAAAATGATCTATTAACATGTTTTCCGTATCTGTATCTTTGCACAGCTATAGAACTCAAAAAAAGACCAGAAAAGCGTTTAGTAGGCGTATTATACAAATAGCATCATCCAAGCAAACATCTCGCCTACATTACGCAGGAACTACGGTGCACGACGGATCTGAAGCACCGCAGAATTTCTTCATCTTACATAATTTGTGGTCTTTTCGTAGCAGTCCACGGCGTAGTCGGACGCTATTTTTCTATTCTGAGCAGACCATAAAAACTGTAATCCGTAGGACGGGCTGTCTGTTCTGTTGAAGTTACCGAAATCTGTGTAAGTTAACTTACTGAACTTCTCGTCGTTTTTGTGGAAATTCATACACAAGAACAAAATCAGGTCATATTTCTGCCAAATTTGTCCAAATGATCATCGGACAAAACAAACACAAATAGGACAGAACTTCTAGAATATTCAAAACTAAATACGAGTAAAAGGTAAGGCGGTAAGTTAAGTTGTTTTAATTACTACTATAGCATTAACTGCAATTAACTCAAGCTTTAAATTTATGATTACATAAACAGTCGCTCATGTTGGTTGCTGTCTTTTTATAAAACTTTACCTCACATATATAAATTGCATTTAACGTGTTGGTCTTCATCAGCAAATTTGATAGTATCACTGGTAGTAATAATAATAATAATAATAATAATAATAATAACAGGCCTGATAATAAAAATGCAAGAATTAGTATTACACACACAATTTACCATGAACGTTGATATACGATTGGTCATGTCGCTACATTTCTCCACGTTAAATGGTTCTCGGGAAACGAGAATTCCCGTCATTCGCTACTGCAGGCACGTTTAATTATTTTTTAGGAGGCGAACAAATTCAACTACATGTGCGTGGCGCACGCACGCACACGGCGCCCAAGCGTGCCGGTCAGCAGCACAGATAACATTATCCCAGACTGCCCCAGCGTGACACTTCTCTTTCATTCTTTTATGCGACTCGTCACACTGCCATCTCCAGCGACTGGCGGCGCACGGCCAGGACACGCCGCGCAGAGCGTGGCCTCAGTCCTGCTCCTATTTGTTTTCAGCACGTCAACTTTGCAGCTGGAGACACTGACCTGTTGCTTTTTTAATTTCAGCTGTTCGTATTGTTCACCGAGGTTAGATTGGCATTGTTCATTTAGGTTGTGTCCTGGACACGGGACGAAAGACATTTTCAGTTAAAAATATACATTGTTTACGGGCGCACGCCGCATGTCGAATATATATTTAAGAACAATACAACACTACAATGCCACAAACTGGCGTATAGTTTGTTTTCGGACTATTTAACTGATTTTAGTGTTTTTCCAGTTATCTTTAGTTATTATGTATTATTACGTTATTATATAAACCATAACGGAGCTACAGCGATTAATTCGTATTCTTATGATTTACATGTTAATATATTTTATACATGAAAAGATATTTTAACAATTAAAATAGGCCTAAATATTTGGAAATTTGGTTTGATGAATTATGTCACTTAAGCAATCCAGCAACTAAAACAAATAAACTGCACCATCTCTGACTACGTTTAAGAGAAAATAAGTAAAATGTGATGAATCCTTATTCCGTATGTAGATAATTTTCTTCAGTTAAAATGAAAGTGTATGTTCATATTTAGCTGATGGAACGATAACGTGGAGATGTGGCAAGTTCAACTCGGCGATGGCAATACCGTTGACGGAAAGGTCCGTTGTTATATCTTGAAATCGTTATTTTTGCAGCATTCAATGTAAACTCATTTTTCTCAAAGTACATTTTCGATCTACTTTTCACTCACGCTATACATCGATTGAAGATCAGATTCGAGACTTTGCAAACGCGTATTGCAATAAACAGATATAAAATTCGAATGCATGCAAAATACATGTTCAATGCATAATACGAATCATCACACTATGTTAAAATATTGTGGTCTAAGTCAACGACTCCTACTTTACCTTTGAGCTGCTACGTTCGCATCCACCACTCCGACATTCCGAACCCAGGACCGGACTGAATCCATCTCCGCCCCAAGAGCTTTTTCCTTTATTCCACTCGCTTCTCCGTTTAATTGATTTTGAATCCCGAACATTTAAAACTAAAAACGCAAAGCTGTCGGTCCCTTTTTCTAAGACAACTTGTAAGTAAACTGTAACAATAGTGAAATACAGCAAATCGCTTCTTGAAACTTTAGTTCCTAAAGAAAATGCTATTCCACTTTTAGTTATGTGGAAGTAAACGCAAAGGCAACGTGAATTACAGAAAAGCCCGTTTTGTCCAGCGTCTACAGTTTTTCCTTCTTGGCTTTAAAATACTCCTCGATATAAAGACATTTGCAGGTGATGCATTTCTCTTCTGGTTGTAAACATTGTTCAGTAGATTGAGGTAATGTGTCCAACGTAGGTTCGACCATCAGTAAGGTTCACCTGTTCAGCCGTAAACACACACTTGCGCATATGCACGAAACACACACTTATGCACCACGGATGAGACTGAGTTATGAAAACAGTCTCTCTAATTCAAATTCAACCACACCCACACATAAGTGACCTGGCGGTAAGTGCTCCTCCCCTAATTTTGGATTTAAAAGGCTGATAGCCCGACACTCAGTTACATGAACGCATGGATCAAGTACTAGAAATGATGCTTAAAGGTCTTAGAGTATGAATGAGTTACCGAGGCTGGCCGAGATGAGTAGGAGGAGCTGGAAACCAAATTTGGTGCTGCTTATCTGCATCGTCATTTTCATAGGCGTAGATTTAAATATGGGCGGGATTCTGGGCAGTTTTAGTATACAGCTGTAGCCAATCAGCCTTTTCCATGGCCAAACTTTTTTTGAAATACCGACCAGCACTTCAAGCTCAGGTGTGAATGGACATATGTTTACATTTCACATATTCAGCATATATGTGAACAAAACATTTTGATATATTGGTATTTCCACAAAGTACCAAAATATTTTTAAAAGCTTAGTTTTCACCTAAATACGTACACATTATCAGCAGTTCTCTCGGTCTAACAGGAAACCATGCAGGCACAGAAACAGTAGAAAAATTACCATAATCTTTACTGAACTACACAGTAGTTGAGATCCATGTTACCAGAGACGGATTACGGACCGGACCAGCGGGGCCGCTGCCCAGGGGCCCTTGGGGTGCAGGGGGACCGTGGGGCCCCCAGCCCAAAACAATTTGCAACGCTTATCAACAATGTATTTTCGTTTGTCTATTTTAGAGGGCCTACATTCTTTGATCCTCTGCCTACAAGGGCCCCTGACCCTATAGGGAGGGCATTTGGCTGCCAAGGGCCCTTGAATTGTGGTGGTGCTGGTGGTGGGGGGGGCCCTCGCGAACGTTTTGCCCAGGGGCCCACACAACCCATAATCCGTCCCTGCATGTTACTTACTACGATTTGTAGACATATCTTGTTTATTACGATGTCTGTTTAGTAGTCTATACTACAAATTAAAGAAATGTATTTTTTTCTCGTTTAATTTATGAATTCTATCATGGGAGAATGTGTGCTGGAATGTGTGTTTATCCATTTTCTATAACCGCTTACCTTATGCAGGGTGCAACTACGCCTATATTTTGCAAAATCAATTAAATTTACAGTTCTATTACACATATTTAAATTTACTAAACTAAGCAATGTGTATTCATATTTTGTACAAATCTGCGCAACAACACCATTTGGATTCATTTTGAGGACGTTGATATATGGTTGATAAAGCGTACTGTTTTCAAGACGTCCGGGTTGTTTTTGAGTTGTTTTTAAATTCAAATCGTAAATCATGGTCAGTTTTGCAATTAGACGTTGAGGAACGTAAACGTCTCTGTAACGAGGTCATGCGCACTGTGACACCTCCCACCGGCCGCCCTGAAATAACGACCTTAAGTTCCCATCGATGACGGAAGAGTGAAAGAACGCAATGTAGGCCTACATGCAACACACAAATCCGTTCTCTGCGATTTAATAATTTATATTTGCACATAAGGTGACCTAAGTTGTTTTAAATTAATCGTGGCCGATGATTCAACTCTTCTTGGAGATTGTTTTTACAAGGCCACATAACCGATTAAGGTTTCTGCCCCACTTTAGTGGACTATTTAACCGTGATTGAAATCCCGGATTTAGCTGAAAACACTGTCGCATATCAATTTCACAAGGAACAATGGTAACCACTTCAGCCAATTAATCTTCATTGACACGGTCGCAAAAACAAGCAATATATGTTACAAATCTATAGGATGTACAACCTGAGCCTTGAACAACAGCAAAGTCATTAACGGACGGTTTATGTAATATAAACTCTAAACTCGTCTATTAAGATATAATTTAGGGATTCAAAAAAATACTGGAGCAAAAAAACGTTTTCCAACATAATCTATTGCGGTGCAGATCCTAATGTTTGCCATAAACATTTAAACCAAAATAATACACCCTTTAACAGCTCGCTAACAAAACATCTCCATCATGCGAAAGCCTTAAAGTTGTGTATACGGGACCAGGTTAAAATAACATTTTGTACGTGGAACAGCACTTTGTGTTCAGTCCGTGTGGACGGAATGACACATTTATAAACTTCATTATAGCCCAGCTGAACAAAACAGGCAAATGCTTGAGTGAATTCAGCGTAAGCCTCGGATTAATTTCTCAAGAACTTTTTTTTTTCTTGCATTAATTTCCGTTTGTCCCCTTCACCTCCCCCCTTTTCCAAAAAGGAAAGTTTTTATTATTTTCTCTTGCTCCTGGTTGAGGTTATTGTTTCTCGGACGACTTCGGGGCTCCGGAACAATGAATGCAAATCTCCCCTCCGCGGACCCCCGCCCTTCACAGACCATCTGCCAGCGTGCATCGGAGTCAGCTGTTCCCCCAATTACAGGGACAGTCTCGCGGAATCCCTGCCACTCATTTCCCCCCGCCCAGCACCCCACCCTCCTTCTGCTCCTGCTCCGCCCCCCGCACACCCCCCATCTCAAGTTGTTTGACTGGCATGTCTGCTTAACCCTGAAAACGTTAAATGGGTACAGATGTTAGAGACGACGGAAACCAACGCAAGGTTTCGCACCACCCCCACTAAGCCGCACAGAGGCCGCTTGCTGTTCCATTAACCCGATCATTTATATCGATCATACGTTTTTAAATTGCGGATGAAGTAATAGGTGTACTGAACTTTTCTTTTAGGTTTTAAGATCGTGGTGTAATTTCCAATACTACCAATCAGCGTTTCGCAGAAGGTAAAGGACTTCTGCTTTGGGGTCGGACGTGACGTGTTTTAAACGTGAAGCCCGAAGCAGTAACATATAGACCTACAAACCGCAGCTTACTCTTTAATTTAAGACAAATAGGCGGAATTTGATGCTAATCAGAAGAGCGCATTAAGGCGCACTGGCTTTGAGCGTCTTTCCTTAGCAGCTGGGCTAAAAGTTACCCAAGATCCATGTTCAGGCTGCCCGGCGGAAATAGACCCACTGTTTACTTCCACCTGTTCGGTTTTTTACCCTCCCTCTTGAACCATACTAAGATTATTTTTATACTGAGCATAGTCACATGTGAAACAATGAATAAAACAACAGATAATATGAAATGAAAACTCTTATGAATCGTGTTTCTTCAGTTCTCACGCAGCCATCCGTATACAATTAGAATGTAGGTTTAAAAATGGGTAAATTATAATCTCTTGACGCTTTTCAGCCCCATAAGATTAAATTTATCTAACAACAACTTATTAGTGCAAAGGAATTGTTTGCAATAATTTGTTTTTGGTTTCGCCTGTTTATATGTTGAATATATGTAAACCAATAACCAGGGCCGCAGGAACCGGGAGGCGTGTCCCCCCAATATTTAATTTGGCTTCAGTCACTTCCTAATAAACCGACCTTGCGCGTCACCCTCCATCTCAAACTCTCTCCACGGATCAGATCACACTTACTATAGTTTAACAGTCTAAAACGAGTTTTATTGTTAAGTTTTATTTATTATTTATTTTTTTATTGAGTTTTATTATTAAGTTTCCCAATGAAAACTTCGAAATGTTTGGAGAACACGTTCAGCTGGGACCGTAGACAATGATGATTGTATCACTTGCACTACATAGTTTCTTGGAGGAGATATCTTCATACTGCCGTTTACCCACGGATTCTGGTGTATATCCTGCTTTTTTGTTGTATTACTGTGTCAGAAACACCCAACGGTAAGAGAAAGGCCAGGCAAAGTTCAGCTATAGAGAAAAAACGTATCTTAAACAGTAGGGTAACGTGAAATTGCGTTGGTTCCTCTATTGTTTACGGTAGCTTATACAGCGCAGCCAGGAGCCGGACAAACGGCTTTCTAATCAATTTAATTCTAAACGGCGGGCAGCGTGTGTTAATGGGGGGTGGGGAAGGGGATCAGTGACTGCTAAAACGAACAATGGGGTATCGTGTGCCACTAACTTCCCTCCCGCACCCCCTCGGCCCCTCGGGAGCACGAACGCCACTCTCTGGCGGCAAGTCCACGAAGGTCACGGGGGGCCATGGAGAAGAATGGGTCAAGATGCAGCAGCTGGTCTTCGTCCTTTCGCATGCTCCAGACGGAAGAGCGGCCTCACACGGGCCACCACCATCCTATCGATCGCTGTATATTCATCTAATTTATTTGTTTGCTTAGTAAACCAAGCCGAGTGAGTCCCATGGGGCAGCAACCACAATTTGACTGCGACTTCAATTGGTCCAATAATAACCACTCTATATCTATTTTGATTCAACATCATACAAGTAGGCCTAGATTAAGTTTAAAAATAGTGCCAAATTCAGCAATTAAATCATTCGCGGAATACGATTCACTGTCTGTAAGGGTGGGAAAATATCAGATAAAGAATAATTTAGCTGTCCAGTCATATGAAATTTAGCTATTCAGGTATCATTTAACTATTCAGAGGGAATATAACCTAGTATTTATTGTGCACTTTTTTAATAGTCTTAATATGCCTACATTGAATTCATTAATAAAACAAGTTTACTAGAAAGGGGTTCAAATTGTATTTCTCAGTAGGATTTCGTTAAAACAAAAGTTTTAAATAATATAAATTAATAAAACGCGATCTGTGGGTGTGAAACGTCCGATCACAAAAAACAAAAAAAGTCACCGCTGGGGGAAAAATGTTTTTGATGACCCTGGGAACCTTTGTTTTAATGTTAAACGACAAAATGTGTTTTTAGTGGCATGTGACGTTGACAAATCTGTAAACTATATAATCTCATATAAAATATTCAATAAAAAAAATCTCCGTTCCGGAACCACAGCTGGAAAATTTAGTTCCATAACTTCTTCCTTTATCTGATGGAACGTTTTACTGCTTTATACGGTAAATATTTTACTACAGCAATTCGTGTTAAGTACCTGTTCAACGTTGCTGTTTCTCCTGGGATTTCAGGCTGTACGCGCATTTTCTGAATTAGTATAATACCTGCTGTTGGACAATATGGCATCGTTATGACTTTACAAACTATTAGGCTATAAACCGACCGCAAACTTGGTATAATACAATTAAATAGGCGTGGTAATCTTGACTTGTTGCATATTTTTACTTTATACATCTTACATACAGCTAAATTTAATTACCAGAAATATTGTATTTTAGCTGAACTTACATGTAATATATACGACATATAGGTTAAACGAGATCGTTTCAATTGCGAACAATTTCCATTGGTCGAAAATGTAATATATAATATTTATATATATATATTTATGTTTAAATTGTGGCGTTTTCGTATTCAGTTACCAAATTGGCTCTTAGCTTCAAGCAGAGTTCTTGCGCCACCAAGTGACTAAAATGGTCTTTTACTGCTTTGCTTACTTACCTTGGAATTTTTAAATTCGCACTCATATTCCATCTCCGGTCACCAGTTTCTAATTATTTTTTATAGTTGAAGCAGTTTAGTAGATTAAAAAAATAACACATGAAGATCGATTTATAGATCGATCTTTTGGGCTAATATGTATTTTTTTTAGGTTTTCTAGGTTAATTCCCCCAATGGTTAAACGTTCTGCAACAGATTTCGATGTCACTTAGATACCTGAGCTGTGTATTGAAATATTCGCCCTCTGGTGCTCAGGCAGCGGAAGCATGACTGCACCTCATACGTCATCGCTAGTTAACATTACGCGCTCTCATATCAGTAGACCACTAACGTTAGCTAGTCATTACCTTAACTGCGGTTAAAATGCCTAAAGCTAAATGGTCTGAAGTGTGGCTGTATTTCACCCGAAAGGAATCCGACACCAGGACGTTATGTAAATGTGTTAAATATTTTGTATTTATTTATAGTTATGTATTTAACCCTTGTGTGCAAACCTCAGATCGGTTTGAAGCTCTCCTGATGTCATATGATTCAGTGGGGTCGCTGTTCCCAGTGCGCGCCACGTAGTTTTCATCCGCAACAATTTGCTACCAAATTTATGTCAAAATAGCTTAAAATTATTGTTTTATAGTCATTATTTTTTCCAATAAATCCATATTAAAGTATAGGCCTAAATAAACTATTTTAATGTGCGCTTGTGTTTGTGAACAGCGCTCGATAAAGCGTTTTTTCCCCTTCATCCGTCATTACTAATTACTTAGAATATCACAAATAAAAAAAATATATATCTGAAGTTTACTCATTTTGATCTCTTTTACCCTTATTACCCCCACTCTTTGTCGGTAAACGGCCGGGTGTAAATCGGACATTATCGCTGATTTTTATCACTGGGCCTTTGCGGAGGTACAGACACAGATATCAGTCTGTTATACAGGTGAGAGCAAGCTTGGTAGCGAAGGGCAGCCACCTGTGGCGGTGCCCATGAAGCTGGAGGTTAAGGGGTTTGCAAACTATTCTTAGTGTTCAGGGAAGAGATATTCAATAAAAGTTTGCACGGTTATTTGTGGCTTGAATTTTATATAGGTAGTCCTATGTAATATTGCTTCCTGAAAGCATCATATACACAGGGGTTACGATGTTAAGTAATATACAAACCGGATTCCAAAAAAGTTGGGACACTATACAAATCGTGAATAAAAACTGAATGCAATGATGTGGAG
>JAODJX010000042.1:36752341-36764657 GCA_026776945.1 Isichthys henryi
GGCACCTCCACATCACTGCATTCAGTTTTTATTCACGATTTGTATAGTGTCCCAACTTTTTTGGAATCCGGTTTGTAGTTAACATGACAAAAATCGGTAACTATTTGATGCAACATCATCTGGACATGCTGGTGCCAACCCCTTCGCCAGTGCATGTGGATCTTCTCTTCAGGCAAAATCACAAACTGTAATTTATGTTTTAGCACGAATCTTTGCCCTTTTTTAGTGTTTGTCACAAATTGTTTCCAGTGACTCTGCATTTGTAAATTTGCTCTCCATTTACAGCTTTTAAAACATCTCTCCAAATATGGAAAGCCGCTGTATAATATTTCATATCTCATTCCTATCAAATTGATATTGAATCAGAATCTAATCAAATCAGATTGAATCAAATCGCTAGCTTGTGAATTGAACTGAATCAGGGCATCTGTGCCAATACCCACTGCTTACAACAGTTTAGTCTTGGGATTATCATCTTTCAAAATCAGCTCTTAAGCACCAGCCCCATTTCAAGAGCATCTGGTGGTCTGCTTTGAAGACTGCAGTTCAAAAGCACAAACCGAAGGCTGAAGAATCTTGAATTATTCAGCACAGAAAGGTGGTCTAAGATCCCTCCAAAGGGGGCGCTATGCCTTTATCATGCATCACCAGCAGAGGCTCTGGGATCCTTCAGCAAATACTGTAAGGATGTTGATAATTTAGAAACCTTTGTTTTGAGGTGAATAGGCAGGATATTAGATAAAATGTGCATGAAAAGTATGTGCTTTCCTGAAATATCTGGGAAGAACATTTGAATCAGTATACATGTATTTTTATATATATATACAATACAATCATTGTTAGGAAGATGCCAATAGTTCTTCAGCGGACTGTATTTGTCATTTGATACTAGGATAAAACTGGAGTAGGCAGCCCAGAAAATGACTGTTAATTTTGTAGGTTTACAGCCAAAACGGCTTGTTGCAGCAATGTGGAAATTTTTCAAATAACATTCGAAAAGCCAAACAGGTTAATATCAATTTGTAGCCGCCTTCTCGTAATAATGTCAACATCCATATATTCCAATTGAATTCATTTGATGAAATCTAATATTGTGTGTACTGTTTAAATTACTGTATGTTACTTAATTTATTTTAAACAATTAAATTATTCAATAAATCAATAAGCTAATCATTAAATTATTGATTGAATTGCATAATTTTTTACTGGACCATCCTGTCACAATCTGATGCATTTAATTACTTATTTCATCCAGAATGGCTACACAGTATACCAAATAAATTAACCTTACCATTTCAAAGTCATTTTACCAGCCATCAGTAAAATTTCTTCTAATTATCCTCAAATTATTCAGTCAGACAAGCGCTTAGATTTGGGTATGAACAACAGCGGCACATTCTTACCAATATTGTTGGAGTACCGTGTGTGTTTGGGGTGGGGGGGTGGGTATTGATTTGGTTGCCATCAATATTGAAACCAAACCTACACTCTGGCAATCAGACCTTGGTGTCTGTGGTGAATGTCAGCATTGTCACTGCAAGTGATAGATATATAATCAAAGAAGTTATTTATGATTATATACTCATATTAAATAAGAGGAGAGGGTGTAGCTGGACATTCTGGGCCCCCTGATGAAATGTCACCCCTGAATCATCACTGAACTGGAGACACAAACGGAATGGGAGGTTTTCCTCTTTATTGCTTTACGTTATATATGCAAAATAAGCAACAGGCAATACGAATTCTTATACTATAAAATAAAAAATACAGTCCCTGTGAGAACAGTATCAGGGTGTAACTGCAAGGGCTGAGCGACACGGTGGTGGGACCTCAGCCAGTGCAGGGCTTCATAGTCTGTATCTAAGTAAACTGATCCATAAAGATATTTTTATCTCGCATATAAAAAATCATCATGCTAAAACTTTATGCCAAACCTAAAAGCCCAAGAAGTGGAGCCTGCAGGGTATATAATGAGGTTCAAGCGAATCGACATTTTCACAAACACAGGGTGAAAAAATAGGGCTGTTGAAGTCTTGCAGATTTATATGTCTGGTAGTTTTTACTCCAACTTTTCAAATTCCACCCAAAATAAAATCGAATCAATGCTTGTTTATGAGACAGAGTATTAAATCCAAACTGCTAATGAAGAAATGTGGCGACCCGATGCTGCACCGCGTGTGCTTCCAAAACATCGGTGTTTTGCTGATGAGGGTGTTTTACTTAGTGATGTGTCAACCTTTTAAAATAGCATTATTATTTTTAGATGTTAAAATGCCTACATGTTTGTAATGACCAAGTTGCCATAAATTCTTGCTGATATGACTCAGAATGATTTTAAAGTACTAATTAGTGACTGATTCACATACAGGCAAACAACAATAACAATAATCTTATTTTGTTATGTAGGAATCTTTATACATATTACAATTTTTCCATATTTATGGATTGTTAGCAGTAAATTCTCTCATTCAATTTTGCTAGCTGTCCTCCAAAAATGCAGTATGCCTTGTAATTTATGCATTTTATTGCTAAGTATGCAATTATAGCAGGGTACTGGAGCAAATGGCGGCAAATGCCGGTATGCTTGTAGCATCAGACAGCAAAGAGCAGGCGGCCCGTGAAGAGACTGTCATCAGCCAGGCCCCTACCTCCCCTGCTGCCCTGTAGCCACACCTTGTCCCCCCTTTTCAGCAGAAGCACAGCGCCCCCGGAGGCCGTAAGATAGCTGTCCTGCCGGGCGATGACGGATGTGGCCTGCGACTCCGTGTTCCGCATGAGTCTAACGTCCTTCTCGCTGTCAAGCAGAATGCAGTTGAAGTGGAACTGGTATAGGCCAGGCACTTGGCAGGTGAATCTCCCCGTCTGGGTGTTGTATGGCTGCGATCTGCCGTCTGCGGGCTCCCGGAAGACGATCACCTGAGCGTCCGGGCCGGGACGGACCAGGCCGAGCCGCACAGAGAAATCATATGCCTTGGTGGTGTTGGTCGGCAGTTCTGGGTGAGTTACATTGAGACAGACTTGTTGAGAGAAACCAGGAAAAGTTGCTCTTTCACCCCAAACCTGTACTATACACTCGACTGCACCTAGATATCAGCCATACCTGATTCATCTATTCATATGTAGTATTGCTGTGTTCTAATGTACAGGAGATTATTCTTGAAAAAGAAGTACTGAAGATGAAGGGAGTGGTAACATAATTACTTTACAGTCTCATTACAATGCAGAGAATGTATTATGGTAATCTCACCTTCTTCATAGTCTTGATCCTCTTTTTCTGAAATACAAAATGAATAACAGATTAATAACCTTATAATGAGGCTTAATTTAAGTGTTAGATTGAAGGAGATTTGCTGAATGCATTTAACGGAAACAACCCTGTCCTTTTGGGGACAGGAGATGTATTCATCAGATGCTTACTGTTCTCCTTCCAGGGCTTGAGGTCGACAGTGGGGATGTTCTGGCATTTGGTAAGTTTGACCCCACTGGCAAAGAGTATGAAGGGGTTTACGGGAACGCTGGTGATGCCCGTGTTGTCGCAGATGATGCGTGACATGGAGACCTTGGACAAGGACTTAACCTGCTCTTTGGTAAAGACGCCTTTTTTCTGCCACCAAAAACTAAGACACACAGAGATTAAACATCATCTGAAAAACAACACAGCCTGTTTTCAGTCAAAGGCCACGTCTGAACCCAGCGAAGGCATCACAAGGTGAAACCGCAGTCCGACGCAGGAGGGATGAAACCTCATAAAGAATCGGTTTGGTTTTTGGAAGGTAAACACATAAGACCTCGCTGAGATAGTAAATTAACCACAGCAAAGCTGACAGCTACAGTTAATTTGCAAAGAACGTATAAAAAAAATCTCCCAGGGTTAAATCAATGCTCCCAATTTTATGATTTCATCCAACCCCTCAGTCAGAGATGCGTTCCATTGCTTACGTTACTGACTGACGTTCATCGACAGCATGCGATAAATCCGCCCCCGACAGTCAGAAGCCACACCCCTCCCATACAGCGGATGACTCTCACCGGTCACCCTTGCGGATCTGGCTGAATTGCTTCATGATGAGGCAGGCGAAGAGGGGCCCCACGCGGCCCCCGGGGACAAAGGGCTCAGCCAGGCCCCCCAGCCACACGTCGATATTGTCTGCCGTGCCGTATAGCTTGAACAGGTTCTGGGCCATTGTTTTGTTCTGGAGCACGGCGGCCAGCTGCTCCACCGTTCTGGGTACGGACAGCTTGCAGAACCGGCGCCACGCGTTGTAGCCTGGGGGTGGGGAGGGGGGGGGGGCGTCAGTGCTGTCAGCAGGTTTAGAGGAGTGACACCCCATATTATAAAGAACGACAAACAGCACTGCAGTGTGGAGTCTGGGCTTGTGACTGACAGGCTGATAGTTTTGTTGTGTAATGGAAAATAACAATAAAAATGACAATAACAATATTAATAAATATTGTTCAACATTCATCATCATAACGCTTCCCCTGAAAAATACCTGCTTACTATAACAGGAAGATACTTGCTCTGCTGACAAAATCACTTTCCTTCGGCTTGATAAATGACAGAATTCAAAAATGAGTTTATGTGGAATTTGCATGTTCTCCGCATGCTTACGTAAGTCTCCGCCCAAAATCCAAAGATACTTGTTTGAAAGTTTAAAGTCATTTCAGTATAAATACAGTACCAGTATACTCTGTTGACAGTATTTTGTTTTTCCCCAATATTCATTCTTGTGACCCTGAAAAGGTGCAGAAGCTATAAGATGAAGGGGCAGGGCGGGTCCCTCACCGGGCAGCCCGTGGTCACGGCTGCGCTGCATGTTCAGCGAGGCCAGGTCCAGCGCTACGTGCTCAGTGAACTGGAAGAGCTTCTCACGGAGCTCGTCGTGCATCATGTGATCCTGTACATTCAGCTTGGCTGGGCGCCCAATCAGGCCTCGCAGCACTGGGTCAATGCCTCCTGTGGGGGTGGGCAGCAGGGGTGTCGTTCAGAGGCGGGAGATGGCATTAGCAGCGAAACCTGATTTCTTACATGTCTCAACACCAGCAGACTGGACCCAGGAATGGCCCTGATCTCTGAGAGTTTGGCTGCCCTACCTCCCCAGTGTCTGTACTATGACCTCCCATAACAGTGTCCTCTGCAGGTGAATCAGTGATTCTCAAATGCAGTGGTGAGTGATTCTGTGGGCATTTCTATGCAAACGTGTAGATTTGCGTTAAGGACAGTAGGGACATGCTCCTACCAATATTGTGGGGGTACTGTATGTAATTAGCGAAGTGGGAAATTTGGGCTGATTTCATCCCTAACAATGTTAAAACCAAACCTACACCCTTCTATGCCAGGTAATGGACTGTTGTTCCCTCTGAGGCTATCTAGGAATATCTAGAATTCACCATAACCCATTACTACACTAGCACTTATGCAGAATAGATGGATGGGCAATTTGCTGATGAATGCTGATAAGAATAAAGGCAAACCTTCAAAGACCACCCTCCAGGGGGTGAAAAAGACTTTGTGCAGCAGCACAGACTTAAACTGCGGGTGTTCATTGTAGTTCTCATCCAGTCGGAAGATGAAAGGCTGGATAGCCAGATGGGCAAAACGGTAGGCTGCTGTAGCAAAAACGTTGGAAATGCTGGGGTCCACCCTGTTACTGTAACCGTAGTATTGGCGGAGCTTTTGGGCATTTTTCGTTCCAACGATGTGTGGCAGGTAGTCCCTGAAAGCTATGACCTGGGCATGGGCAACAAGAGCAGAGTGTGGCATGTGAACCACTAGGAGGTGATACAGAGCCCATATGTGCAAAACCTGGAGCAAAAAACCGTGGCCTTTTTTGGAGCCTAACTGCATGTTTATGGATACTAAACACCGAAAAAAAAATACAGATCTGATTTTGATGTATTATCTGATCTTTTTAGCTTTGTCTAAAATATTCACATTTCTAAAAATCAGACAAGTTAGGATTAAGAATGAATCAGCAATTACAGCTTACATTTTGAAATTGTAAGTACAAGTGATACACAGACCAACTTATACAGTATTTAAAATTTCAGAACTTCCTTGATGTATCGCGTGTGATGTGAGGTGGTACATATGTTTTCTGTGGCCTAAACGCCCGTAGTGATGAACTACAATTAACCTGCAGCAGAAGGCATCTAATACAAGCAGTAAAACTCTTCGGCAGCATCTTTGCTCATGATCATATATGTGACAGAACAGCATGAGAAAAATGGAAATATCAAACTTGTTTCACCACTGATGTACAAGTGGTTGACATTTCTTAAGTCTGCATTTGAATCCAGTGCCGTGAATATTTGAAACCTATTACTCCTGCTACTACAGTTTAAACACATCACAATTCGTTTATGACACGGCGCCTGTTGCATGAGAGCAGTTTTAACGGGTCAACCGTTAAGGAAGTGAAAATGTAAAAGGAAGCGTTCCTGGACATGCAGCTGGAAATGGTCAGAGTAAATGGCAGTGTGAGAGCAGCACAGGGATGGCGTCACCTGGTGGAATGCTCCCAGGATTTTGCGAGCCTCCTGATAGACCCTCTCGCCACTCCATTTGGGATTGAGTTGGCGCAGGGCCAGCGCCAGCCTGTTGTGCTCTCGCAGCATTAGCGTGTGCAGGGAGGTCAGGGCGATATTCTCATCCACACGCGTGTCACCTGTGGGGAGACATATCAGGCCCTAACAGTGACACCAGTGCCTCGCATTACAGTCACCTAGGAACCCGGTTAATCTAAACGCTCAACTGTGTAGCAGTATGCATATTAACTTGGATTTCTTACTGGTTTTCCTCACTAAAGGGCTAATTTTACCCCAATCAGATGCCTTAGGGTATCTTGCCTGGTGCCCTGTGATTTCTGGAAAATCTACCTGCAACAGATTTAGTTTTAATACAATATATGTTCGATACCCAATTAAGATTATCTGTTACGCTACATGAGTAAGAAACCTAATACTGTTTTTCAGCATTGAGTTCCCCCCTACAGTCCTCAACAAAAATCACTGTACCTTGACAGGTTTTAGCCCAACAGCACTGCAATAATAACTGTAGAATAACAATAATGATAATAAGAGTGATGAGTAGTTGTCCTAATGTGCTTCCACAGGTCAATGCCTGCTGAGATCCTCACCTGCCAAGAAGCAGGGCACCTCTTGCAGACTGTTATTCCCAGTAATTTTCCCTCGTGTGTTGCAGATATGCAGATTAGAGAAAGGCAGCAAATCCCTGCCTTTATCACGGTAAATGCTGTTGACCTTCATCAGGCCCGTGTCACAGTCCAGGTTGCGCAAATTGCGTGCCAGAATATCCTCCGACCCATAAACCTGACTGGCGTCCACGAAGCACGTCAATGCATTTATCTGCTGCCGCACATTAGCCGCGCCAAACCAGGCCCCCGCTTCCCCGCTCCCACACGCTGGTGCAGAGCGGATGAAGGGGAGACACTTCACATTGGTGTTTTTCTTGAAGCGGGCATCATTTGGAGGTATCTACATGGATAGAGCAAGACAGCAGATCAGATCCCATCTGCCATGGAATTCAAAGTCACAATTCAGGCCCTGAAGAATGTGGACTATGCTGGTTTTCACTGAAAGGACTGAAGAAATCAAAGACTTGAAAGACTCGCTACTTGTCTGATGAAAGGAAGAAGAGTTTTTAAAGACTCTTTTAAGTTCATTAGTATTCTACAGCTGAACTGAAAATCCTGCAGCTTCTTGCAGAACTCTTACTACAATCCATACTTTGCAACATCGTAAGGGCATGGATTTGGCAATAAGTCATACATACAATGGCATCAAATCACCTGAAAGTCGTATCAGCTTCCACAGAACCATGGAAGAAGCACAGTGCAAATTCCTCTCTAACCACTGTGAAGAAAATCGATAAATGCTTGTCAAACTTTGTGGCACAAGACCAGGGCACTGACCATCATGGGGAAGCAGGGATTAGTAAAAGCGCAGGTATTTTCACAGTTGACTCCATTGCTGAATGAGCGGATGCTGGGAGAGAAGGGCGTCAGGGTCAAATCATGGTCCATCCATTGGCCAAAGATGGTCACAAGATGGGAGTAGACTTTATCTTGCTTCACATCCTTGTTGTCTGTGTGCAGGATACGATTAGAGACCTCCCTCACCTTGAGATGGAGAAAGAGGTGGGATCAAGAAGATTAACCAGTAAGGAGAACCACATGCTGAAATCAACAATTGATGGTAGTCTCTGAAAAACTAAAGATGGGTGAATTTACTTTTCCTGATTAGGTTTGCAGAGGACCTGGACATGATGCCAGTTCATTACTGGGCACACACATACACATACGTAGAAATGATTTACAGCATATCTATGAACTATGGGAGGAACCTGGAGTACCCAGAGGAGACTCACATACTACGAGGAGAACATGCAAACTCCACCCTCAAATAGTGAACTCCCAAGCCTGGAGGTGGAGGTAACATTGCTACCTACTGAACCACCATGCCACCTAATACAGAAAAAATAAATATTACTGGTATAATAATCAAAATACCAAGGGGAGAAGGAAGCCATTGACTTTCAGTTTAGGGTCCCAGCCTTTGGGCAATGATGTTCTATCCTGGTACTGAGGCGGCAGCCAGCGTGTAAACGGCATGTTTGAGGATCCCAGACGCGTGTCTCTCCTGGTGAACCAGACACAAGAGAAACACAAACACCTTCCTTTGCATGCCACTTTCCCTTATCCATGCCCTTGGACCAAGCATGCTGAGAAGCAGGTCATCGCCACACTGCGGCAGGTCGATTCTGCGCAGCCTTGTTTTTTGTTTTGGGTTCAGTTCAGGTCAAGAACCTCAACAAGAGAGGACAATAGGAAGGTCTCCACCCATGACTTGAAAAACTCAAGTTACAAGTCTGGGCCTCCAGGTGGTACCTGCTGCATGCTAATATGAGCACTGAGGACTTACACGTTGTTGCAGATCCCGGTGATGGTACGGAACTTGCTCCTTAATATGGTTTTATTACATGGAGCAGGACTTTGGAGGGCCCTACATCCTGTGAGCTTGCCGATGGTAGCCAGGTCTTCAGCAGTAAGCAGATCTAACGTACGGAAAGGAAAATGCTACATCAAGGGAAGTGGTACTACAACATCTCAATCTAATGTGTCAATAGTCCACGTATTTGCTTCCTTCCAGCTCCCTAATGGTGCAAAAATGTGGACTGTCTGGCAGGGAGCTAGGAGGGAGCAAAAACATGGACCATTTGGGGGTCCCCGAGGACCGGGCTGAAAAGCAGATAAACTGGCAAAACCTGAAGCTGACATCAAAAACTGAACATGAGCAGGACTGCGCACATTTGTGTGCCAGTTTTCTGTGCATGTATGTGTGAATAGCTGCACATGTAAAGCATTTGTGGACTTAGTGTTTACTGTTTGTTGTGTATGTGCATACTGAATGAGAGTGTGTGTATGTTTTTATGTTTATGAGTATTGCATTTGTGTGTATGGGGCAGAACAGCGTGTGTGTGTGTGTGTGTGTGGATTAGGTTTATACCATATGTCCCCCACAATGTCATTGATGTTTTTGGGGACCACAAAGTTAATGTTAGGGCTTGGTAGGGGTTAAGGTTGTCATGTTGGGATTAGAGATTTCCCCACAGAAATGAATGAAGAGTCCCCACAAAGATATAATTACAAACTGTGTGTGTGTGTGTGGGGGGGGGGGCATGGGTGGGATACAGATCTGCTCCATAACTGACCTGTGGCATTGAGGAAATTCTTGTGATCATGGCTGGCCTTCTCCCTTAGCAGCTGCAATGTAATGTCCATATACTCTGCAGCACGCACGGCAGAACGTGTGCCCCCTACGGGCTGCTTCATGAGGAGCCGGATGTCTGTATGACTGGCCGTGCTCCGAACATGGTTCAGGCTCCTTTGAGAGAGGAGGAGGCAGACACAGGGCACACAGTCAGGAATGGCGGGGTACAGAGTCACAGACACAGTCAGAGATTAGATATAGGGTCAGAGAGAAGATTCACTGCTCACTAGCAGGATGGAGAATAAGAAATGCAGCATGGTCTGAGGGACAGGACATGGCCTCAGAAACACTCCTCACAGACACGTAACAGAGTCAGGGAAAGACACACTCCTCACAGACAAATTACAGAATCAGGGAAAAGACACACTCCTCACAGATAGTATGCAGTTGTATTTCTGTTGAAAGACTAGAAATGGGAAATGTGAGTTGGTTTAATGGTGATTAATCCATGGTTAATTATTATTACAATACTAGGGCTATAGGCTTCATCTGTGTAGATTTGCATTCCGATTGGAGTATAACTATTATACTGGTTCTGGTGTACTGGTTCAGTGGGCTTCACTGTGGCTCACACCATAGAGTTGTGGGTTTGATCCACACCCTAGTTATGCACTTAAGGAGTCTCTTCATTTTCTTTCTGTTTCAGGTGGGATTCTTCTAGATACTCTGATTTATTTCCATCATACAAACACATGGAATTGCACAGTTTGGTGAATTTGCATCTCTGAGTCACTAATCAGGCATTGATGGACTCTGACTATGACCACAGTTTACAACATGCTTTTATTAAAGCGGGGCCATTTTCTCTGTTTTCAAAATATTTTTTATGTTAGCGTGCCTGGGGGGTGGGGCGGGGGTGGATCATGGGCAGCCAGTGGATCTTGGCCCCCCATATGTTTTTTGCTCCTTACGCATGACATGAGCTTTTAGTTCTTCTCCTCCTTCTGACATTCATTCTTTCCTGTTCCATTTCTTCCCTCTTTCATGTGGCATTCATTCATTTCCTGAAACGCTTATCCTATTCAGGGAAAGACAAGCTCCTCACAGACAAGTGTATCTTGGAGGCTACGGGTGCAAGGCAAGGAACAGCCCAGGATGGGACGCCAACCCATTGCAGGGCACACTCACACATCAAGCATTCACACATGCACACCTAATTTGGTAATTCGGTAACTCCAATTAGCCTCGGCGTGTTTTTGGATTGTGGGGGGAAACCCCATGATGATGCGAGAAGAATAAAGAACAACAAAGAGGTATAGTCATGCTCAGGTCATGCTTACTGTTCTCTGGAGAACTTATAAGCTTCATCAACAATACTCCTGGCCTCCTCAACTGAGCTCAGGATGTACGGTTTGGCAAAACTTTCATCTGCAGAAAAACAAAAATTACTTAAACCCATCCATCACCGTAAACACTCAATCCCTACTTGGGTTGCTGGGGGGACCGGAGCCTATCCCAGGAACAAGGGACACAGGCGGGAACCAACTCTGGGCAGCCACCAACACACTGCAGGGCACACACACAGGGCCAATTTAGACTTGCCAATCACTCTGCCCTGCACAGTTTTGGACCGTGGGAGGAAACCAGAGCCTCTGGCGGAAACTCACGCAAACATAGGGAGAGCATGCAGACTCCACACAGATAGGACCTACGCCCAGTAACGGTCCTAGCCGATGAGGCGCCCCAGGTGGGCATCAGCGCCGATGCCCCCTCTCCCAGGCATAGGGAAATTGGCTGGCAAGTCGGCGTCCCCTAAGAAGTTGGCGCCCTAGGCGGCCGCCTATGTCTCCTGTAAGATCGACCGGCCCTGAGTTTATTTAATTAATTTAAATATAAGAATAATTTAAACATAACTGAAATCGCAGCATTATTTGATTTGAATGAAGAATTTAATAATTAACATAATTATAATTAGAGACATATGCTTGTAAGTATCTTTCTAGTATTTCTATAGCGGAACTAATCTTGCGTTTGGTTTGGGGTCTGGTCAGTTTTGCTGGTAACATTTTCGTTTTGCTCAGTTAGGTGCAGTACTTTTTATGCAGCTGAGAAAGTGTTTTAAGTTATAGTGTCAATGTTCATGGAGATTGGAGTTATTGTATGAGCTGCAGTCATAAGCCAAGACATTGAAGCACAATACAATTTCACAGGTGAGTTTTTCTTTAGCACTTAACATTAATTTGTAACTTCAAGTGTTACTTTCTGAATTTCTTGGGTTACTTTGAAATATTCATTATATGATTGATGCAAAACTACACAGTTTACTATGCAACTATGAAGTTTAGTAATACAATGTATACCTGCAAGGGATCGTTATAGATATATTTTGCTTTTTCAGAGCTTAATTTGCAAAAAGTTGGGAATCATTTTCCACGTTGATTGTGGGCATGATCAAATCTCTGAAGGATGGGGCATCCCACAAGCCAAACTGACCTCCACCTTGCAGACTTAAGGCAGAAATACACTTGCTGTGAGCTACGTATGCGTATCCGTACACAGTTGCGTTGTTAACGTTTGTGCTGAT
>JAODJX010000042.1:36770844-36780971 GCA_026776945.1 Isichthys henryi
GAAAAACCCATTTCCAAGATTTGATCCAATCCGTGATCCAAAATCCCACTGCATTACTTTTGAAAAACTGGGCCCAGCAGATGGCACCATGCTACCGGCATGTGGTGTCCTAGACGCCTCCCTCACCCGTCTCCCAACCGCCCAGCAAACCATCCAATGTATGTGTATGAATCTCCACCCGCGATTCTAACAAGTATAAGTGGTAGAACATTTATTCATATTTTAAACAGCTTAGTTATTTCCGCAGTAATTGTATCTATGAGTAAGTACAAATACCTATGCGTGCATTGTCTCATACAAATCAAAAGCAGCTCGTATCATACACTGATAAACCGCATTATATGCAAATGACCAACCACACATTGGCCCTGCCCACTCAGATGGTTCTAATCTGCGATTGGCTTAGATTTTGGCAGCTCTTCCGGAAACTAAACCGTGTAAACGCAGCTGATTCCTAGTACTAACAATAACATTTATTTGGCTTTTTAATACTGCTCCTGAAACTGACTATGCCTGTCTCGAAGGTTTTATTCCTGCTACTTTTTGCTTCTGTGACTAGAGGTAAACACCTTTCGATTGTACGGCTTTTGTTTGTTGTGTTTTTAGCAGCCAGAAAAAGAGTGCTGAAAGAAATCACATTTACTTGTTTTCTAACGCGATTATAAAATCACAATATTAACACGTGGTCGTTTCGTTTTAATTAACCATTGTGTTAAAAAAGAGAAGGCGTTGCTCGGTGTGCGCATATAAGGAGACCGATTAGTGTGACGCCGTATTAATGTTTTTGTAACGTTAGCGAGTTTTGGGCAGGGATTTGTAACTCACGCCATTTTACAGAGAGATAAACACTCCCCGATTCCTTAGATTCCCTCCCTGGTCAAACAATGTGGCATTCTGTCAGACACGCCAATACATTTTAATTAACTGCCTTGTTTAATGACCACAGTATTGATAAAGCCTGACATTCTTATTAATCGCCGCATTTATATATTAAGTAAACGCTTTTCGAAACGAGTCACAGTGACGCTGCAGGGAAATAACATTACTTTCAGTTCACTGCCTTTGTAGGTGGTGGGGAGAGGAGGCCGGATTTTATCGTTTTCATAGTAGTTTGCCACTCTGTAGTACAATCTGCATAAGGCACTAGAGCCGTGATTTCCCACGATTTTAAACGCTTCCTCTACTGCTCCTTTTGTCCAAAAAAGTGCATCATTGTTAGCATTAAATGGGGACCGCTTGTGGTTCTGTGCTGATTGTAAAGATGATGTGTGCTTTTTCTGTTCCCCCTTTTAGGCCTGGCCAGGTTTGTTTCCCAGCCGGATCACGATGGCGCCGGTTTGCAGTCGGTGAGCTGAAAACGCCGCGCACCCGTTCAGCCAGCGCTTCGTTGTCCCTGTGAAATTAATATTCATTTTATCCGACTTGGTAACTTAGCATTTCCGTGAAGGTGCCCAGCCAAAGTCACAAGACGCGGTTGTTGTTATCCAACCATCACCATCATCTATACGTGCTTGTCTTCTGAAGGGTTGCTTTTGAAAACATACCTGTAAGGGCTGTGTCACTTTTGATAAGCGTTGCATATTTCATTGTAAAAGGGTAGTGAGCGAGTAGTAATTGTGTAGCGTATAAACTATGGATAGTATATCTTCACCAGTGTTGTAGGATCGAATCCCGTTCCCAGCTCTGTGTATATTCCGTTTGTATGTTTGAGTTTTTCCCACAGTATCAAAACGCATGGTGTCCTCGTGGTGTCCTGCCTTACATGCGGGCTGGTCCCTGCCGTATCCGTTGTGTGATTTCTGATAGACTGCGACGGTGTCCTGGATAAGCAGCTATGGAATATGGATGAATTATGAGTATGAATCGACCATATCAGATATTTGAGGATTCTTTGAAGCATAAATGCTGCTGTGCAATTGTATTTAGTTTTGCAGATGAGTGGTTCTTCACATTTGCTTGCTCTACAGTTTGTCTGCCGGAGCATTTCTGTCCTCAGATGAAATGTTCATATACAGTCACACAAAGTGGCCCCTTCCATCTGTTTTGGTTGTCAGCAGTAAGTGGTATAAGCTTAAAAAGCACTGTATCCTGCTCACGCTACTTCCCCCCTCCTTGGTTGAATACCTCCCGGACATTTGTCATTGGCTTATATAAATTTAAAAATGGTCGCCGCAAAGTTTCCATTCTAGGCTTGGTCTGCACATCTTCATGACATCCAAGATGAGCATTTTGTTACCATGGCACTATCACTTAATCAGCCCCAGCTTGGCCGAGCTTCAGAAAAGCAAGTTCTCAGGCAATGTTTCTGAATCTTTCGGTTCTGTTTTTCTATCTGTACAGTAAAATCCTGTTATAGCGGACACGCTTATAATGGAACATTGTCTATAACTGACGAGGTCCGCTGGTCCCGGCTGTGCACCTTTACGAACATGCAGGAAAAGCATCGGATATAGCAGACTCGCATATAACGAAATTTCGCAGATAACAGACAAACAATTTGGTCCCCAGGGCTGCTTTTAGCTGTAATTTTGCTTCGGCTACAATAGACATGCAGGCCCCACCTACAAGGCGCGTGGCGTGCCGGTGATATCCAGCGCAGATATGTAGTCGGGATTATTAATAGTCACGCAGCTGGTCAGGTAAAGTTGGATTACTACATGTACAATATAATAATCTATATACCACAAGTGTGTCTGCTGGGGTGTGGCATGAGCAAATGGTGTCCTGTAGTTATGTTCTGGGCATACAGCAACTCTGGATATAACAGACTGTTTTGCCAGGTCCCTTGAAGTCCATTATAAGTGGATTTTTACTGTACAAGTCTTACACAATGTTTTGATTTCAAACCCTGGATCAGCTGCTTATCACGTGCATGTGATGGGGAAGCATCTGTGGTCCTGACCTCCCTTTCCGCCATCTGACTGGACTCTGGTTCCCCTTCAATACAGAGCGAAAACAGCTGCAGTGACTGCACCCAGCTCCTGGAGTTCATCACCAACATGCATCCCCGCAGTGGCACTCAGGTGAGCCCTGCCCCGTAACCCAGGGGCTTGTGCTGATTGGATGCTAATATGACTTGCAGTCTGTGGCCTGTCCAGTGCTGAGCCTCAGTGCTGAAACCATTTGTAGTTGGGCTGCAAGCGTGTCTGTACAGTTCTGGAGTGACTTTTTCCAGTCTTGGTGACATTCCAATAATGTGGCATCACTCAGTAAGCTTTCAGCTGTGCCACTGCTCTCTGTTTGGGTTGAAACTGCCGTTGATTGGTTTGTGCTGGCTGGAAATGTGTTCTTCATGTGTGTCTAAGGAAGTCACGAGTTTATGATGTCAAGATTTCAAGCTCCACTATTTTCCTCATCAGCCCTACATGAGAATATGCCCTTATTAATAAAAGGCATTTTAGCCCTAGGAATGTGATCCCTTTAGAATCAGCACTCAGAGGCATGATGTTTCTGGCTGCATGTGCTTACCACTAGGGCACGCTCAGTATGGAAGATTATCTCCAGTGCAGATTGGATCTCTCACTGTTGAACACATAAAATTGTATAGTTCAGTAACACAATCAATTCCCAGTTGATCACTGGCAGCCATTTATCTGTGTCAGAGTTTGCCTCAGACTACCTAGGTTTTTGGTGCTTAGGTATTGTTAATTTAGTAGAAGTGCACCAATCCTGATATTCAGATAGAGGTATTAGCACCTATCTATACATATGGCCGATACCCAATCCATTTGATATGTGACCTATCCATGTACGATGCTTAGTGTTCGGCAGTCTGTAAAAAGGTAGCTATTTCTTGTTAAATCGATTTGTACAATCAATCGCATGACAGCTCTTTCCCGGTTTAGATGTTTTTTTGCTGCATGCAAGCTGAACGCTAACACTTCTTCTCAGTTTATTTGCCACTCGGTGGGTATGAGTGTAGTGATTTCCACCTGCTGTGACGTGAAGCTCTTTACAGCAGGAGGAACGGGAGAGCATCAGATAAGAGCGTGATGATCTGGAAGTATTTCTACACTTTTAACAATAGCTAGTAGCACGACGATTGGCAGTGCTTGTAAAAACAAAGGAAGTAGCGGTTAATGGAAAATCCCACTAAACTGCATGCAATTGTGCGGGACAACGTAAGTAATATAAAAAGCAATGGATGAGTTGGAGTCGCTATCTTGGGCTGCAGCTTGTGATGCATGAGGGGCTGCTATCGCAACGAAGTGTAAGTGACGCTGTTGCCAGTGGGAGAAAAATCGTGGGGCACTTTAAGCATGGAGGATATTCAAATCGAACTGCAAATAATGCAAAAACGCTTAAAACAAGATGTACAAACGAGTATGTTATGTTTTACTAGCTAAGATTTTTTTGCCATGCATTTTTTCGCTTGCATTTAGCTAAACATTTTAATATAATCTATAAATATATAAATATTGAAATTAAAGTAGAAAAAGCCTTTGCATCGGAATCCCTATAATTTAGGGATTTACTATTCATAGGTTACATTAATCTATCCAGTGCTGGTTTTTGGATTAAGGCACTAGGTCTCCCCCCCTCTAAATGTTTGGTGTAGGGATGCACTAATTGCATTTTCCTTGGCTGGTCCTGAGTTGCAGAATGTTTATTTTAAACCCGACCTGCAGATATCAGTCCTGGAAAATCCGACTTTCTTGGTATTATAATAATAATAATAATAATAATTAGCAGAACTAGCTTTCTGCAAGCAAAATATTTAAAATAACCTTTTCAAAGAAGTGGCTCTGCATCTGTCAAATTAAATTGGTTGTTTAAAATGTTTTTTCCTCCACGGACAACTTTGTTCACATCTTGCACACAACAAGTCTGCTTTCCACTCGCACTGTGAAGAATCTCCCAATGGCAGACACTTTTCCTATAAGTGCTTTACCTTACTTATCACGCAACATTAGTGGGAAGAGGGAAGCTGAGGGGAGGGGGCATGACTGGATGGCAACTGATTAGGAAATAAGGGCTGGGTCATATCACCAACATGTCATATCACGATGCTTTTGGTTAATCACAATCCACAAAAGTCACAAATTTTTTTTGTGGAATGTATGTAGTACACTGTCCTTACAAGAACTGCTGCTTGTAGCATTATAGTAAATGTATGTAAATTATAATAAATACCGTACATATAAAAGAAACTCACTGAAAGTTCTTATTTTTTATACTATGAAGAGTTTCATGTAGAACTAAACATTTATCACTTGTCAATAATGGCATATTTTTAACTCATTCTACAGCAAATAAAAGAAAATGGGGAAATAGAAATAATATGAGTGAGTTTTTTCATAAATAAGAAGCGTATGGTTACTTCAGAAAGTGTAGAGGGCACTCCGACTAGCCAGGCATTCTGCGTGTTCAGGCTGCTAACATTTTAAGGTGGTTTAAAAAATTGGTTGCGTTAACACTTGTTATATGAACAGTGTCTTTGCATAATTCGTAAAATGCAGTAGACTAGCCCGTATCGGATATTACAAATCGCAAACCATGTGACCACACTAAGTAGAGCAGTTTTTGGAACCAGTTTTCCCTCATAAGCGATTCTGACAATGGAGTCGACCCCTCTGTGGACAGCGTGTTGTTTACCGTGAGTATTATTACAGTACAGTATTGTTTTTTTTTTTTTTAGCAGTGGTGTATATAAAGTTCATTTTAATCAAGTTAACTGACTGGTTTAATTGAGATGAGCTGGTGTTTCATTTGCCTGAGGCTCAATCTCAATTCAGAGCTGAGCCATATGCTGTGTTCCACTCCTAGGAGCTCATGAAAGACGCCCTTGCAGCCCTGTGCCAGTCACTCCCTGAGGATGATGCCAAATCCCTCTGTCTACATAACGTGGACAAGAACGTGCCTCTGACTGTTCACTTCCTGACCCGCGTCCTGGTGAGTGTTCACCTTCCAAAATGACCAACCATCCCCACTGTTAAAAGCATGGTGGATCTGTTTACTGGCTCGCTAAATCCAGTGATTGACCTGCTTTTTCTTCCTGATGGTCTCAGAATCCTGGCCAATTGTGTGCGGCCCTGGGCCTGTGCAACATCCAATCAGAGGCTGCCAAACAGGAGATTCTGACTAATAGCATCGTTACTGGTGTAGCCAGTGGGATTTCAAAGAAAGATGCCACTCTAGAAGTAAGATGTTTTCTAGTAATAGTACTGCGGGACCACTGACATGTGAAGACTAACTGGTGGTTTGTCCCTTGCAGGTGCAGATCTCTCCTGAGTGTACCTTCTGTGTTTTCATAATCAAGAAAATAGAAAGCCTGTTGCCTAAGGAAAGAACTGAGGTAATGAGAAAAAATCTCATCAGTTTCTCCTTAGGATTCAAAATGGTTTTATGGGAAGATTAGAATGAATTTCTAATGGTGAGTGATTTCCAAAGCATTCGTAGCTATTTTAAAAAGCGGACCAAATTTGGAAGTTTGTTTTAGTAATAAGGTGAACATTTTAAAATGCTGCTCTTGATTTTTTTTTTTTTTTTTTTTTTTTTTTTTTTAACTTTCTGAAATGCTTTCTTACTTCATAACCCATGTATCCTGTCACCCTTCCTAGGATGCTGTGATGAAGGTTATGGGTGAGGTGTGTGACCTCCTGCCTTCCAGTTATAAGGATGAGTGTAACAACTTTGTCAACAAGTATGGGAAAGACGCAGTTGAGTTCTTGCTGTCCTATGCCGCGCCCCATACCATCTGCACCTTGCTGCATCTCTGCCTGTTCCTGGAGAGGCCTGTTCTAGGTAAGGGCCCCTCCTGCCTTGGCCTGCACCCCAATCTCCTACGTCTGGTTCATATCTGCTCTGGGCAGCTTTCATCAAACCTCTGTCTCTGTTTCAGCCCTATTATCTCAGTCACTCTCTTTGGCTCTATCCTGCCCTGCAGATGAGACCATCCCCTCCGACTGTGACACTTGTCGGACTCTGGCGGCCCTGACCCGGGTCCAGCTCGGGTCCAATGCTACTGAGACCGAGACCTCTGGCTTCCTTGGGTCCATCTGCCTGCTCTACCCTCAGGCCATCCCTAAGGTGACTCTGAAGTGCTTGCACATATTTTTGGGGAGACTGTAATGGTCGAGTTGCAAGCTGTAGGGTGGCTAAAGAGCTGTACGTTTTCTCTGTTGCTTTCAGTGTGAGCTGTTCATCCAGCGCTATGGCTCAGTCCTGCAGGGGGTTCTGGGAAAGGAGGGGAGCACCCTGGATAACTGTGGGGTAAGGTGAACGTCACGGCCACATTCTCTGTATTCTACTCGGGACTGATATGAGGTAAATTGCAGGATTATGTGTGACCTTCAGTGAGAAGTGGTGGACAGCATGTCTCACTGTCTGTAGCTGCAGTCACCTTAACCTGGCTGCTGTCTGCAAGACTCATCAGCTACACGTGTGTTTGCCAAAAAAAGAGAAATTCCAGGTCCACTTATCCAGCTGAGCATTGCCTCAAAAAAGTGACACTACGTGGTCTGAGTGCTAACTGTCCCTGCCCCCCCTCCCCCTCAGCGTGCAGACCTGTGTGTCACTGTAAGAAGCGTGGAGCCTTTGGGGCGTAACCACTGTACCTGGGGGAACAACTACAGGTGCAGAGATGAGAAAATAGCACAGGAATGCAATGTGAGTACATCTCCTTTACAGGTATTAACGCTCTTTCCCACTGAGGCTATGTGCACACTAGGGAAGCCAAATGCAATAGAAAGCGCAGTGTGTGTGTGTGTGTACACACACACAAATTTCTGCATGCATTTCTCTACATTTACTTACCTGCAGATATCAGTCCTGATTTTCTTGCATTTGTCCATGTTCTTGTGTGTCTTCATACGTTTTTAATGTTGTGTTGTATTAGCCATTTCTGTGATTGTGTATGATTGTCCCTAGTGTTTGTGGGGGGAAATGCATTGACTTTGCAATGCATTCGTATCCATTTTTCATTATCATCAATTTGAGTGTGCTGCGCAGAGAAATGCGTGCAGCAGTGTGTTTTCTACAATTAACACAACACAGTAGTGGGAACATCATACATTTCACTTGTACGGAGAAGTGTGAATCAGCCTTTAGTTGTTTTATTTATTGGGAGTCTGGGGATCGATTTGCATGTTCTGAAAATACGGGACAAAATGGGACACACTTAATTTGCATACTACTAATATGGCTCATTACACATTCATTAAATCTGGCCTGACCAGCAGATGAAGAAAAGGACCAGGAACTACAATTGGCCTGAGTTCCTGAGGTGGGAAAGGGCCTTTAGTTGCATGGGTGTGATCCCTGGGAACTTGAAGCCTTTAGCCAGTAAGTATATGTAAATAGAGCCCCAACTGAAAACGGTCTGAAGTGCTTCTTTACTGTCCTGCAGAGTGTGGCATTCTGCCAGAAATACATCTGGAAGTAGACTGGACTGCAGCATCAGTGTGCTTCAGGACTGGACCTCAAGCCGTCCGATTGGGTTATGAGCACGTGGTACCTTTTGCACTGACTAATTTGTGCTGTTTTTTGTTTGGGACTGTTATATGGGTCATGGCTTCATGTTGTTTAGTGAAATGTGTAAATTGTGCCCGTAGTCTGGCTATGGCAGCTGGCTGAAGGTTGTCCTGCTACTTTTAAACACATCGTTTTGTGGGAGTGTATAAAAAAGGGTGGAGGTGTTTTGTTTTTATATATAATTTGTCCCTCTGCCTCTATATTGCTTGGGCTTCTTAAAGTAGGATCAGTAAAATGAGGGAGTCATTGATTGGAAAAAGTGCAAAGTAGCTGAAGGCAGACATTAATCATGAGTTTATTTACACATTTCAGGCATACAAGATAAAAAAAATTAAAAAAAAAAAATCCAAGACTATAGAGAACACATTTAGCTCCCCGTGCAAGAGAGATGGGGAAACTCCCTCTCATGAAGGAAGGTCCAGGCTTCGCTCCCCCCTCCCTCCAGAGGGGCATCAGGCCCCTGTGCGGTTAGCAGCGTCGTCCTCCGGGTCTCTCATCTTCCAAATCTTTTTTTTTTTAAAAAAAAAAAGGCATTTGATAAAGCGCCTTGGGGAGGTGGCTGGTATGATGCACAAGCAGCATATTCCCCCCACCTTCAGCCATAACAGCAGGTCAGCATTTAACTAACGCCACAGTAGGGCTGTACCCACCCCATTAATTTTTACACAAGCTTGTTTGCACTATTGTCATTATACATTTTGTTCTTTACTGCTGTATTACAAATGAATTTCCCCCCTCCAGTCAAACAATGGAAACGATACTATGGTCTCTTGCTTGCAGTCTTCTCACATGTCCAATAGAATGAGCATTCATCATGCATACTGAGCCAGTAGGAGCATTACAAATGGCAGCACGTACCTGGATGTACGCCTCCGACAGTGTGATCATCTGCGGTAGGATGTCCATCACCTGCAGGTCTTGGAGCTCGTACCACTTCCCAGTGCCCTGACAGACAGACAGTCGTGTCTCTGGCAGTGGGCACTAACCTTCCTGTGCATAGCGCCACACACACCTAACTCGTGTAATGCTGAAACCATTCATTCTAAAGTCTATCTCCCTGATATTAAGCATGATGTGACTCACATGGTGCAGCACATGAATCCTGTAGGCCCCTTCGGACGGCTTCCCATCATGCACCACGTTGGCCACCAGGTCATAGGTGGTGCTCCTGGCGGTGGCCTGAGCCTCTTCGGTCAGGTACTCACGCAGGTCCACGTTCCTGGGGAGACGGGGAACAGGTACAGACCTCAACCAGAGCTCCCTGGATAAATGCCACCAAGTCTGGCATCAGGACCGGCTGTTGAGAATTACCATGAGTCAGCTAACAGGCCAACAGAAAGTGAGAGGAACCATCTGCTCACAGCAGAGGACTTTGGTTTTTAATAAATTCTACTCAACCATGGGGTTGGCGGGGAGCATAAACTATTTCTGTATGCTGATATTTTGGTACTGAATCGGGATCCAGGCAACTCTATACCAGTGTTGGAAGTTATTGAATTATATTCTAAAGTATCTGGTTATTGTGTTAACTGGCATAAATCAGAAGCTACGTCGATATCTCAAATTTGTTCCCCTAATTTATCTAATTGTCAATTCAAATGGCTTTCAAAAGGAATGAAATATTTAGGGATAGAACTTAACCCAGACATAAAAGA
>JAODJX010000042.1:36781134-36800202 GCA_026776945.1 Isichthys henryi
TTGCTATTGAGATATAACAAAATGATAAAGCATTTTCTTTGGGATGGGAGAAAACCTAGAATCCGTATGGACAAACTCAGCCTAAACAAGGAGGGATTGTCACTACGGAACACATCATTATAGTGTTTCATTTGAAAAGGCAAAGCTTGCCAGGCATTGGGAAGGTATAAATAATGATTTGGACTGGATCTTAATTGAAAGATTACACCCGTCAGCCCTCTCACAAACTTTAAAAAACTGAAAATTTTAATCTGAAGAATCCCATTTTAATACACTGAAAAAAAATTTGGCAAGAAGTGCAGGAAAAAATGTAAAATCTCTCATCATTTTCAAAAATACACATCAATATGGCATAATCCTAAAATAAAAATAAACAAACAATATATCGGGCGCAGTGGCTGAAAAAAGGTATTAGGATATTAGATGATTTATTTGAAGGGGACTGCTTTCTTATTGCAAAATTAAAAAGAAATTAATTGGAAGGTCGGGGCCATTTCTGGAAATACTTGCAACTCAGACATTATGTTAAAGATAAAGCTACCTTCCATCAAGAAAAAGGATTGATAGAGAGCTATGTGGGGTTATCAAAAATACTGCAGAAAGCATCCAAGTGGTACGAGTTGTGTCCATGGACTAATAATAGTGGCTGTGATAATCTCAGGATGATATGGGAGAGAGACCTTTCCCAAGTACTGGATGTAGGGGCATGGGGGGGGATTCTTCCCAACACTGAGGAGTATATACGGGAAGCTAGAGGCAAATTTATCCAATACAAAATAATTCATAGATATTACTATACTCCGACAAGACTTCATAAAATGGGCCTACTTAAAGATGATTTATGTTGGAAATGTCGAATTGAACAAGGCACATTTATGCATGTGTTATGGGAATGCACCAAAGTCACCTGCCTGTGGCATCAACCCCATCAACCCCTTTCGGGTTGTATGAGTAAATGGTTGGAATGTGAATTGCCCAGATCACCAAGATTCTGTTTACTTGAAGACAAGACTGCAGCACCCAATTTAACTAAGCATGCGTTTAGAGTAGTAAAAACTGGCCTAATAACATGGGCTCGACTGATTCTGAAGTGTTGGAGAGAACCCCAAAGTCCCACATTAACTATGTGGAAGAGCTCAATGATGGAAACTGTGGCATGTGACAAGATGCCGGGAAGTGTAAATCTGCATAATGATGTTATTAATCTGTCTTCCTGTTAAAATCAATAAAAATTAAAAATTACAACAAAAAAAAAAAACATCCACGGCTACCACATTAGGGTAAAGAGCAACTGCTCCAAAATGATTTCAGTCGGTACTACGCAAAATCCCGTGTCGCACTGTCACAGCCATATGAGTTGCAGAAACCAAGGTCTCATTAATAGTTAGGGCCAGACACAGAAATTGCGCCAAGACTGGAAAGCAGTTGCTCCACTCTTTATGAGACCGGAGTGGCTATTTGTAAAGGGAACTCACGTGACAGGGAAGTTGACGATGGTGGGGTTCTTCTCCACAAAGAAGTTATTCTTGGTGAATCTCTTGATGCAGAAGATGAGGTAGGGTGGCAGTTTGGTCAGCTGGAACCTCTTAAGGAAGTTTTCCTTGTATGTTTTGTACTCCTGTGAAAGACAAGCTTACAGTATATCTGCTTCCATGCCAAATGCTGGAAGCAAGTATGTGGAGCACAAAAAATGTAGAACCAGTCCAAGAGACTGTTCCATAAAAAACTGCAGTTGGATCAGAGTTGACACAGGTTACATAACCAAAGACGACAACTACAAGACTTTTAGGGAGCAGCTATGGGGAGACAGCAATCTGGAACAGCCAACAGGACCGATGTCAGACGGGTCATGGGAAATTTCCATTGAGCCATTAAGCTGACTGAAGAGGTTTGGCACCCAGCTTCAACTGAACCCCTTTAGAAGGGTAACTGAGAAGCCTTGATTTTAGTGGGAAAGGGCCTTCCAAAAGGCTGGAGAAAGATGACGTACTGTGGTGGTCAGGTGGGCGATTACCTTCTCCATGATGCCGTTGAACTTAGCCAGGATGTTAAAGAGGGGAACCTGGGGGATGATCAGCTGTTCCTTCTCATCCTTGTAGAGGGGGGCAGTGGGGAGATCCAGCGTAAGGTACAGGAAGGGCGACTCAGACATCTTCTCCTGGTACTCCTCCCTGATGAGCAGGGCCTCCTTTTCCTCCACTGGCTAGAGAGGGGGAGGGAAGGGATATATACTTAGACATAGAGTTATTGGCATGGTAGATTGGCAGACAGTGTGCTGCTATTATCATGATGCAAAGTACAGCTAAAGGTTCACTTTCTCACAAAAAATCTTGAAAGTTTTTCATATCAATTTGAGCCACAGAAATATTTCCCGACTGGTTCACGAGACAAATATAGTAACTAATAATGCATAATAAAAACCACTTGTAACAATTCAAGCATTCCTCTGGACCAAGCAGTACGACATTGTCTTACTTCACGCAACTCATTATGGAAAAAATGCAATTGCATTAGTGAAACACGTGTTTTTTTTGCTGTTTACATGCCAATGGCAACAAGCTCATGTCAACTCACCAAGTCTGGGTGGGGCAGCTTCTTTGAGAAAATGCGCATGGAGCCCTGAAACACCTTGGTGACGATTGCTGCCGGAGCAACAGCGAAGGAGCATCATGCCGTAAGAAGAGAGATTTCCACAAAGGATACAAAGCAGATCAGACAAAGCCGAATAATCACAAAAGCCAAAGAAGCTGAAAAGTAACACAGACATGACAGAGCACTTGGAAACGAGGGGTATAAAGCTGCATTGTGATTAACTGATTATTCATTAAGGTAGTGATTCAATTGCAACAATGTCAGAATGTGTTATAATCTATTTGGGGGCAAAATTCCCGCTTCTGAGTTGTACACTGTTTCACTCACGTACTGAAGGCAGACAGTGCTGGCATGCAAATTTCCAAAACAGAGGAAAAAGATATTTAATAATCATAAAGGAAGTGCTGCTTCATGACCATTGCACTACAGTAATGATCTTTGCACAACACCACTTTTGAGAAACCCACCCCTATTTTGTAGTTGATAATAAATGTCCTTTTTGCTAGCCACGGGAGCAATGGTCAAGACTGTGAGGTAGCTAACTATCTAGCCAGGCATAAAATAATGTTGCTTTAAAGATGTACGATGTATTGGTTAACATATCGGTATAGGCCGATCATCATGAATAAGTGACAGAGATATAGAATCAAGATATCAGCCTCAGTCTGATGTATCAATCCTGACTGATATTTGAGTCTCAAAGTACCAACTTACAGTGGCCCAACCCCTGCATGCACCACCAGTAAGGAGAAAGGAGCCAATCAGGAAGCACTTCCTTTGTTTTGTTTCTGTACAGATCAATGACAGGCCTTTTTCATGATTTACACCAGTTTGTTCTCCGTTTAATAATAATAAAAATCAATGTTCAGTGATAATCGAGTGTAAACTCCATGATCATATTTGTCATTTGTTTTCAGAGAAGTTAAAAAAAAGTTTGGAATTCTGGTTATCAAAATCAAATAATTGATTAATCAGATTGAATCATAGTAGAAATTAATATTTCTGATGCATCCAATCATAATTGAATCAGATTGGGACCCACAATATACACCCCAGTTAGAAACCAAAACTCCACCTCCACCAAAATAAATACTCACAGGGCTTCTTCTTGGTGCCTCCCAGAGCACCATGTAAGGCATTCAGGAACCAGGACAGGAAGTCCACAGCGTCCCCTGCAGGATCATCCTGATATTATAAACGTTTCCAAACCACAAATTGGCTGATACAATGGGTAAACGGGAAACGTCTCTACATAACACAGACGTCAAGTTGGCTTATACAGGATTTAATCCCGTAGTGAGGTAACACCTCAATATGCAAAGTCTACAAAAGGGACAAATGTTTTTTTTTGGAAGCAGTGATTTTTCACAAAATCTACTCCATTGCCATGAATGAAGTTTTTTAAAAAAAGAAAAAAGATTCTAAGATCCAATCTGGTGATATTTCAGGTGTTATGTTTTCACACCTGAGGAAAAGCTGAGCGACAGGAGAACATTGGCTAAGCTACATTCCCTGTTGGAGGACATCTCCCACCCATTACAGGACACACTGTCAGTGCTGAGCAGCTCCATCAGCGACAGACTGGTGCATCCAAGGTGTGTGACAGAGATACCGCAGGTCTTTTCTTCCATCTACCATCAGAGTTTACAACAAACTATAAACACATACCATTTGTATCGTATTGTATATATTGTATTTTATTTATATTTCTTATTTTCTATTGTTTGATACTACTGTTATTGCTTAAGGACTTTCTGCATTCTGCTTATTTCTGCTGCACTGTCCACTTTGCTGCTGTATAATGCAGATATCCCACCCGTGGGACTAATAAAGGCTCTTATCTTATGTAATCTTGGGGGTAGGTTTTGAGTGGCCTGCCCACAACCCTAACTTTTCCATAAGACCTTATAGTGATCACACGATTTTGCATAGAGCAAGGTGTTATGGGAACCTGTCACGTGATTGCAGTGACAAATACAGGCGTCTATGCTTATTTTATGCAATAAAAGATAAGCATCTTCCTGAAGTTTCGGTTCATAATATTTTAGTACCAATAAGAGACCAAAAAAACAGCGCATTTCAGAAACCCACCATCTAACATAGGGATTCCCATCCCCAATACTTCACAGAGGGAGTGCAGAGGGAGGCTGATTTCAGTTACCAAGTGATGCCCTTTTTATAATCCCTTATGTTGACGCATTCAGATCATGTCTGAAAAAAATGGAATGACGCTGTCGTTACTCCCACCCCCATCTGACCACACGTCTCTCAAGCACCAGTCTCACCCTGCTTGGTGATCTGAAAGGTCTTCTTGCTGCATAGCACCACAGCCTGCAGCATCTCATGCGGTGACACATGCGCCTTGAAGTTGCGGGGGTTCCACAGCTTGCGCATCAGCTCGCCGAATCGCTGCACCAGCAGGAACATGATATCGCCCGGCGGCCGCCGGATTCCCCGGTAGTTCTCCTCCTCCAGGAAGTAGTTCCGCAGCGGGGGCACATTAGACAATGCCTTGGGATAAGGGCATGGGAAAGATGGAAGAAGAAGAGTCCGATTGGACAAAAGTACAGTGTACAGAGTACACTGATTGGACAAGTGAGGGCTCATCCTGATTGGACAAAAGGCCAGTAACATTAGGTTCAAATTTGGGTGAACCCTGGGTAAGGTACACCAGCTTCTATTCAAATATGACATTTATAATGAGCCTTCATTCGGCTTTTATGCCGAGTATAAACCACCTATTTAGCCTTACTTGGTGCCAGTAACCCACCTGCAGAACCACATTGGTGTAGTCATTGGCCTTTATATTGTTGAGGCCCACAATTCCAGGCAGGTAGGTGGTGCCGTCATAGGCCCTGTACAGCTTGCCCTGCTTGTCCAGGCTGGCGATATGCTGGCTGGTGAAGGTGGGCTTCAGCACATACTGCAGGGTAACATACAGACACTCAGCCCAAAAGAAGCAAAACAGCTTAGTATGGAAAGCCAGTAGATGGCACAAAAGGTGAGACAAGGCAAGCTTGTGTTGTCATGATGCAGTAGGTGGCTGTCCCTTTAGCTCCTCCCAGATTACATGTAATTTGTCACCACCCACAATGATGGATGGAGGTGTCTCATTGCCCAACCCACCAACAGAGTTATAAATGCACATGGTCGGTTTTTCCAACACGATTGGATTTACTACCTTACAATATAGAGAGTACAGAAGGAAATGGGTTCCAAAGACTCAAGAGGAACGACCTCCAAGTCCACAGGCACGTGAACCCTCACCGTGATGTCTTCCAGCGAGGAGTCAATGATCTCGTAGTTGTCGGGCAGGCAGTAGAACTTCAGCGTGTGAAGATTCAGGAAAACGTGGTGGGCAAACTGTACACTGTGCGTGTAAGCGTGCGACTTCAGCCCTCGACCTGGAAGACACACTCGTACGTTAACTGGGGGCTCACCGTCCAACTAGGTAGGACCAATAAAGGAAATGGAATGAGCCAACAACAGAACATGCAGCCCCCATATGCATCTGCATTATTGAGCGTTCAGACGATAATCATACAGAGAAACTTCTATGGTAGAAATGGAAGACCTGTTCAGTCTATAAGAATGCTATCCTCTCACTCGGTGGCTGTTAGACTGTCTATCCAGAAGTTGTGTACGCACCTTGGAAGTACTTCCCGCAGATCAGACAGGCATAGACATTGATGTGTGAGAGGGAGATGGAGCATAGCTTCTCAAAGTCGAAATCCAGCACGCTCCTGTTGGGATGCAACGAACATCACAAGGAAAGGATGACATCCAGTCATCCTCTTCCAGAAATAAAATCATCTGTCTAATAAACTCATATAAACATTGAGTAGCAGTTAAACCGTAATTAAATAAATCAGAGATAAATCGGATAATTTAATATAATTTTAGATACTCATACATAAGATATTCATATGAAATGGGGCTCAATTGACATGGGTCTCAATAGTCCAAATCTTCCAGTGCTGAATGCCAATACGCATTTTATTATTATAAAAATGAAGCGGCCCCAGAACTGGATGCTCGCGTGTAAACATTAAATTAGTAAGCGACCGGGGGACATACATAGATACGTACATAGAATGACATATCCATTAATACAGCACCATATTTTAGTGGATCAACTAAAGTACAACGGAAACTGCAGGATTTTAACTTATACACTTCTGCTAAACAGTTTACCTGCTATACCCCTGGTCTGTATAAACTTCCCTTTACGGTCTCGAAAAACCTACCTATTTATTGTGTCCAAGTAAGGGCAATGGCGGCTTCTGTGGTCGTCTTCATTCTGGGATCGACCCATTTTCTTCGGTACTTCGGGAGACACAAAAAAAAAGACACAAACGAGATAAGCACACGCATGTATATGACTTCCCAGTAAAAGAGCCTGTCTCACTTGGACTTATTTTAAAGTTTGTTTTGTGGATTAAACACGTGGTAGGGCTGTACACAAATTCGTTTGCTATTTGGCTAGGAACACGCACAGTAAATAACTGTTGCTAATAGCAAAACGACAAATCGATTGTATACTATGTAGCAAACTTAGCTAGTTAGCCGATTTGCAGAACGTGCAGTGAATGCCTGTCAGGCTAACGTACCCTCATCCTCATCTTCCACGTCAATTTGCCTCTCACGTTTTACCGACACCATACTGCCAGATGAGATATTACTGCTTTTATAAATATTTAAAGAGAATGGAGTTTAATTAATAATAGTGTTAAATATTTAAGCTTTTCACGCTAAACTCGCCGCATCTCCCGGTTCCAATTCAACAACATACGCTAAGGCCAACCAAACACTAACCCGAAGTTGTGAAACGAAGTCTCGCGATATTAAAAAGAGAGCGAAAGTTTGACGTGAAATCCTACTATGACACTGCGTCAAATACTGAACTCTCACAAATGTGAACAAAATATATCAGTATAAATACAAATAGCTTGACTTATAAACGGGAAATGCTTGTGTAATGTGGGCTTTCTTCTAATATTCCTGCTTCCTTCTAAGAACATTTGGTGAGGTATTTGTAAATTACGCACGTTTCCTCTGATGGACTGGCATCCTGTCTAGATTGTACGCCCAAAGCTCTGCTTAGGTCAAGTCTAGTGTAATGCAATTCAAACTAAATTAGCAGATTGTAACAGTGGATTACTCGCTAAGTAAACCGGACCACAGCATGGCAGTTCATTATTTTATATCTAAAAACAAGTATACAAGCTTAGTAACCCCGGGAGTGAATTGAGTTGGCCAACAGTCTACTCTCCGTGGCTTGACTAACGATGCAGCATTATGGGAAGATAAACTTTTAATTGCGGGAGTCTTTATATTTCTTCAAGAAATAACAGTTCTAAGCACATCACGATGGATGTCGTACGAGAAGATGAGGAGCAACAAATGAAATATAAACCCGGGGGTCGTTTAGACATGAACCACGGTTTCCTACACCATATTCGTAGGAACCAGATTGCCAGGTGGGTCACAGAATTGCTACAAAACACATGACATCAGTTTTATTAAGCGCGTTTCCTGAGGCGCGGAGTTATTTCAGTATTAGTGTCTTAAATGACAAAACTACAGCAGTCGTGAAGTCTCGTTACCTGGTACGCCTACTCGCCCTAACCCCTACTGTGCATGCGCAAAAATGATCTAAATACTTCGAGTTTGAGATTGCCGATGCTCACAATTGTGAGAAAGGAAATAAAGTTAATTTATGATCGTGTGCACGTATGTTTTGATGGTAGACTCAGAAGTAACATCTGCGGCCAGATTAGAGTTCCGATCTCATTTTTACATGCAGTTAGTGCCCTAACTTTGTGTGTCGTTTTAGAGACGATTATGACAAGGAGGTGAAGCAGGCCAAGGAAAAACAGAGGCGTAGACCCACGACGACCCCCAGGCGCCCACGCCGGCCTGATATCCAGGTGTACCACCCCCGGCGCAGGAGTAAGAAAACCGACACGAAAGTGAAAGTAATGGGGTGGGTGGTGAAGGACCCAGCGCCGGCCCCCACCCCCTACTGAGGGTGTCGGGTCCATGGGGCGGGGATACAGCGTATAAACGGCATTACAGGTTGTGAACCAGGCTCTCGGTGCGTATGAAATAACATCCGTAAAGATATCAGACGTGACAAAGAGACGGCCTTCTCAGTCGCCTTTCATAATACGGGAAAACCTTGAAGGTCACTTATGACAACGTAATAAAGTAGGCCTATCCCGACAATGTTCTCAACTAAAGTTATTTTAGCATGTTTACTCTACATTCTGCATATACTGAGCATGTATACTAGTGCATATATGGTGTATAGTTGAAATATTGAAATATTTACTGAAGACTGATCTCGTCTAGAATCTAACAGTAATTAAAAGTTTATTTATTTTAGACACTTTAATGATCCGTGTGGGGAAAATCTCTTTTTGCCTAATCTTGCTCTCCATGAAACATATGTAGGTGAGAGAAAGCTTGGCAGCAAAGGACAATTAATTACCTGCAGCAGCACCCATGGAGCTGGGGGTTAAGGCCCCACAGACATGACTGTCCTGCTGAGGCAAGGCTTGAACCAGCAGCCATCTGATTACAGGCACAGGGACTTGAGCCACACGTGGCCCCTAATCTTTGTAGCAACTGTTGCCTTTGTATTAACCTATGAGCGTCTTTCATTTATTTACTCAACCATAATATGGATATTAGAGAAAGAGTCAAGAATGAACAAGCAGTATAATATCCATATTATGGTTGAGTAAATAAATGAAAGACGCTGTCCTCCACTGCTAACAAGCTCAGTATGGAAAGAATGAGTATGAATCAGATCAATTACCGGTCAGTGGCCTGCAGAGGAGCTCAGGCAGGACTAAGGGATAGGAGGGGCAAAATGACATGTTTATTTTTTTTGCATCCGGTGGTTTTAGATGGATCAGAACCCAGCACCAGTGCTGACACAGAGGAGTGGAACGAAAGCGGCTCGAGCACAGAGGCCGAAAGCCAGAGCACAGAGTTATTCTGGCTTGACTACCAGGCGGACTGTGGCCGCCTCACCTCCTTCATAGTGCACAAGGTGAGACCGATCAAGGCAGCCCATGGAGGGAGGAGCTCAGCATGCGCATTGGCTGGCCTTGTTTCCTTGGCAAGCGTGAGGTTCACCCACAGACATCAGGTCGTCAGTGTGGGTCACGTGACTTGTACTTGGGATGTGCTTTGTACATAAAGGGTGGTTTGATTTATTGGGGTGTTTAGAATGTTCTGTTCGTGCGAGTTTACAGCTCAGGGGGCTGTGTCATGTAGCAGGATTTGTTGGTTAGCTAGGCAATTTCAGATTTAAGGTACCTCAGTTTAAACAGACTTTATCTTAGTTCACTTACGTTTAGCCTAAATTCTGACAAAGTAATCCGGCTAAACAAGAAATCCTGCTTTGTGATACAGGCTCCAAGTCCTTGACAGAAACTCTCCTATATGCTGATTTTATTTTAACTGGCACCCGAGTGCTTCAATGCCTTTGGTAAAGTGATGAAGAGTTTACCTTGCAACATTTGAGGGTTGGAGCTGCAGGATCCTGATACTCTGTGCATGTCTATATTTTACTACTTTTTTTTTCTTTCTCACCCATCTCCCAGGAAGATGATCCAGAGAGGGTGGTGGAGAGGGTTGCTGAGGACAATGTTCTGGATGCAGCAATGAGAGCAGCACTGCAGGCCCGGGTTCAGGAAGAGATCAACAAGAGACGAGACAAGCGTTGAACATGACCCCATGAAGGAGGCCTGAAACTCGAGGGGGGAGGGTTCTGTGAAAGCCAGTCAGAGTGGAGAGTGGAAGGAGTGGGTGGGGTTAGGGAATTATGGGGGTGACAAGCAGCAGTTTCTTGTCCCACACCTCCCTCTCAAACCAGGTAGTATCAGATGCATTGAAGATGGTCTCCTGTGGAATGGAAGCCAGGGAAGATGCACACAAGTGTTGGGGCAGATGTGGAGAAGTGTCTTCTGAAGCTGCAGAAACAGCATCTCAACAGTTTGGTCAGTTCTTTCATTTCATTGTCACCCTAAAAGCTCTGTAGTACTTACAAGGGGAAGTAAAGGTGCAGACATGTCAGCTCAGAAACAAGAGGTCATTCTGAAGGCTCATTCCTGCTGTCACCTGGGCCACATTGAGCTCATGATCATCACAACAGTTTTGTACAAGATTTACAAGTAGATCCACACTTTTTCACATTGTATTTACTTGGATAATACGGCTTAATGTATCTTCAGACCTATTCTGTACTTGTCTTATGCTGTTTATTATCACTGGTTGTTTTTTTTTTTAATGTTTTCTTGAATAATATTAAAAAAAGTTTCCATTAATCCACTTTGAAAGTGCTGACGTTTTCCTGAAAAAGCAGCTGTTCTTAAGTCTCATGGATTTCAGAACTGCCTATTGAACATAAAGCAGGGAGTCACACTCAGAGGAGCAGGCTCTCAGCTATCTAATATAAGTTACTAGATTCCTGCAGTGACCCTGGCTGGTCTTTAGTTTAGACAACCTACCTGGGCTCTGAACTAGGGAACAGAGGCATGCTTCTGTAAATGTAGATGCATCTTTGAAGCCATCTTAAGGGCATCTGGGAATTCACTAATAAACAGGTAATATGAGCTCACCCACCGCTCAACTGGGCACTAGAGTCTGCAAAGCACCTTTTTACAGGGGTGGTTTTTCCACCCTTGTTATAAGAGCTGGGATATTATCCATCCATCCATCTTCCAAGACTGCACCCTTCCCTGGTTGAGATGAGTCTGGAGCTTCTATGAAGAAGCAGAGGGCAGACACACAATATAGAACATACGTTTGAGGAACAGTAAAATAGTTGGACCTCACATTATAAAATATATCGCAGTCATGGAAATGATCCAAATGAGGGCGATTGAACCATGTCAATGAATCTTAATAATTTCATGACATGGGTGTCTTGTGCCAGGCATTGTACCTTAATACTGTTGCCTCACCTACAGTATTGAAATCCTCCAAATTCCTGCAGCAGACCAAAGAC
Source organism: Isichthys henryi (assembly GCA_026776945.1). Taxonomy (NCBI): domain Eukaryota; kingdom Metazoa; phylum Chordata; class Actinopteri; order Osteoglossiformes; family Mormyridae; genus Isichthys; species Isichthys henryi. Next base: position 36,792,749 of record JAODJX010000042.1, read on the forward strand.
ATGCGGTTAGGCTAATCGATGTCTCTAAATCTCCCTTTGCATATTATCCTGTGTGCCCTGCAATGGACCGGTGTGCCCTTACCTTCTGCCCTATACTGCCTGGGACACACCGCAGGCAGTTCCTGCAGCCCTGAGTAGGATGAACAGTTAGAAGATGGATGGATGGATGGATCTCAGCATAGCCCAGCTGCCATAAAGGAGCGTGATTATACAAAAGGCTCAGCACAGCCTCATCTAAAGCGTTTCGGATAATGAAATGCAATTATATAACTTACTTAATGGATAAGAGCAAAACCGGAAATAACAGCAGAGTTCATGTAAAAAAGAAAATGGGTAAGGATGCCAAAATCAAAAATTCCCCAAAATTATGGTCAAGGGTAAATCTCTGGACCATCTCAATGGATATATAACCTCTATTTATGGCACCTAATTAATGTTGTTTTATTTTCATAACTGTTCGAGTAAAGAGATACATTATATGGACAAAAGTACTGGGACACCTACAAGAACTTCTATGACATCCCATTCGAAATCCATAGACATCAACATGAAGTTGGTCCCATACCACTATCCCTCCTCCACCAAACTTTACAGTTGGCACAATGCAGTCAGGCAGGTAACGTTCTTCTGGCATCCGTCAAACCCAGACTCGTCCATCAGACTGACAGACAGAGAAGCGTGATTCGTCATTCCACAGAACACGTTTTCACTGCTCCAGAGTCTAGTGCTTTACACCACTCTATCTGACGATTGGCATTGTAGTTGATGATGTGAAGCTTGAATGCATCTACTCAGCTAAGGAAGTCCATTCCATGAAACTCCCCACAAAGTTTTTCTGCTGATGTGAATGCCAGAGGAAGTTTGGAATTCTGCAGTTTTTGAGTCAACAGAGCACTGGAGACTCAATCCCACTCTGTTATTTTACATAGTCTGCAACTTTGTGGCTGAGTTTCTGTTGTTCCTAAATGATTCCACTTTGCAATAATACCGCTTATAGTTGACCATGGAATATCCAGCATGGAAGAAATTTCATAATCTGACTTATTGCAAAGGTGGCATCCTATGACAGCACCATGCTTGAATTCACTGAGCTCTTCACAATGGCACATTCTTACACAAATGTCTGTAAACCTGACTACATGGCTAGCTGCTTGATTTTATACACCTGTGGCAATGGGTCTGAATGAAATACCTGAATTCAATTATTAATAGGTGTGTCCCAAAACTTTTGTTCATGTTGTGCAGGGATCCCCAATGCTGTTCTTGGAGGGCCAGTCTCCAACACACTTTGCAGATTTCCCTGCTCAAATATACCCACTAAACCTGACAATTGGCTGGTGAGCTGAATGAAGTGTGTTTGAGCAGGGAAATCTGCAAACTGCATCACAAACTGGCCCTGCAGGGCCGGAACTGGGGCACCCTGATACTGTATACAGTATCTTAGTGAGGAAATGGCAGACAGGCTGAAATGAAGTGAGATTCTTCCACCAGGTGGCAGTATATATTTCTATTACTTACTATGGATTTAAATACTCATAGGTAAGGAACCCAGTTTGCCTGTAGAATAAGGATTCATAATAATAAGGATTAATGCCACTTGCTATGTTTGCTCTGAGCATAAGCACCAAAGGATTGAATTTGATGTGACTGCTTACAGGATGTCATAGGAGACAGACACGGAGGAGTGTAATAGGAAAGCATTTTCTCTGATTGAATACCAGACAGTGGTTTCAAAACACATGTTGACACACAGGTCAATAACAAGTTATAGTAATTGAGTCAGAAGATGACAAACACCTGTGAGTGTATGAGTGTATTCTGATGGATAAGGCCTGATATTTCTGATGTTACTAAGTAAATCTACTAAGTAAACAGGGAGACAGTTGCATTATGCTCAGTAAAGGAATGAAGACTTTGGAGACAGTGTGGATGATTCAAGCTGGACTGTGATGCTGTGTGGAATGGTGGAGTTGACAGGGAAGAGAAGAAACTCAGCCTTTGAAAGGCTGGAGGTGGCAGTCTGTGATCCAGGCTGAGATATTAACAGCTCATGCCCAGGAGAAGCGGGAGGTTTGGACCCTTAGCGTTGGCTGAAAACACACGTTTAGCATTCAGAGTCCTGCCAGGCTGTGAGAATCCTTCCATGAAATGCATGATCTTCCCAGTTATTATTATTATTATTATTATTTTGTGCTTGTAAACTGGAAGCCCAAAGTTATTTTCATAAATGCAAATATGGAAGGTGTCACACTAATTCTTACACATCTGGATTTACTTTTATATGTATAGGACCAGGGGCGGCATGGTGGTGCAGTGGTTAGCACTGTTGCCTCACACTCTGAGACCCGCCTGGGTCTCCGCCTAGGTCACATCTGTGCGGAGTTTGCATGTTCTCCCCATGTCATAGTGGGGTTTTCTCTGGGTACTCCGGTTTCCCCCCAAACACGTGCTGAAGTTAACTGGACTTGCTAAATTGCCCGTAGGAGTGAATGGTGTGTGAGTGTGCCCTGCGATGGGCTGGCCCCCCATCCTGGGTTGTTCCATGCCTCATGCCCATTGCTTCCGGGATAGGCTCCGGACCCCCTGCAACCCAGTAGGATAAGCGGTTTGGAAAATGGATGGATGGATGGATGGATATGTAGGACCACAGGCTTACCTGTTGTCCCAGCTATAAATCTGTTGGAAACAGAAGTGATTGCGCAGGCCTCCAGCCTTCTTGAGTAGAAACAATCGAACCATCATCTAAATTGTAATATATTTATTCATTTTATGATTTATCAAGAGATTTGCATCCTCATGTTGTTTTTTCTTATATAAGAAAAGCAAAAAAATGGTCATATAAGCTAAAACCTGCTTCACAGGGTGGCCTTGTCAAAAGTTGTCCAACGCGTCTCACCCAAAGGTGTGTTTTCAGCCAGCTGTAAAGTGTAAAAGAGCAATGCAGTGATTCCATACCTCCAAGGCTAGAAGTTCACACCCAACTCCTGCTTCTGTTCATGTACCTTGCTCACCCATAACCAAAGCCTGCCAGAGCGTAGGCTGACTGCCTTTTGTTGATGTGATAACGAGTCGAGATGTAAGATGGGGGGAAACCATTAGGGAAGGAGCATGTGAACACTGTGAGTAGGGGGTCAATGTTCTACATAGGGAACAAATACACAGGGCAATGTACTTAAGAAAAATGCTGAAGTTAAAACCGCTTATCACTATTAAGGAGATTAATTTATTGTTTCAAAACATGAAGTTAACTAATAAACCACACCCACAAGTTGTTCCAAGCTGCCTCTGACTCTTACGTAATACTTATTTTGAAGGGGTAAGGCTCCCAAGGGCTATTGGTGGATGGAAACACACCCCTACTTTATGCCACACCCACTTCTCATTTCCATTCTTCTGTTCCAAGGCATGTGACATTTATGATTAACAGAGTAAGGTGAAGGAGGAGGAAAAAATTCAGCGGTCCAATCACACATCAAGTTTCACACACACCCCTCAGTGGAAGAACTAATAATAATAAAAAAAAAAAATGTTCCGTATCCTTGAGATTTATCAGGAGACAGAACAAATGATTAATAGTTACCTTTTAAAGATAAGCATGGAATGGTACCGACTAATTAAATAAACACAAAAGGCAACAAATTAAGATTAAGATTAACTTTATTGATCATGGGGGAAATTCTAGTGCCTACAACAGCAAGAACAAAGAACATGCGCAAACATCCATATAATACCAATATATATATATATATATATATATATATATGAATTAAACAAAATATTATACACAAATGTAGATTTGCATCCTCATGTTGTAGGCCGTGAGGATCGGGCTGAGACCCCCAGAAGAGAGAGCTAGCATTTGCCTGCCTATCTTTATGTCACTCGTTAAGTCCTCACCGCCCCCATATCTCTTTACTGTTGTCCATATATTACCCTCCCCCACTCCCAGGATTGGGATGCATGAGCCTTCTTACATTCCTCTATCCGTATCGCGTGTCTTCCATCTATATATGACACATTCTGTTATCATCTGGACCTGGAGAGACCCGCACATTGCACACTGTAACACAGCTTTCATCTCAGTTATTCATCTGGATTATTATTATTTTTATTATTATTATTATTCATGGGGATTTTTTTTTAATTACCTGTTTCTTTACCCTTTGCCTTATAATGATATTATAGCAAAGGTAACCCTCCCCCGTACAAACCACTAAAGAACTGAGAACATCTTGTCACACTACGTGTGCAGAGTTTATACTGTATGTATCACTCGACACCAGGCACTCAGTCTCCTCCCACAGCCCAAAGATAGCACTGAGTCTCAAACCTCACTGAATTGCAAGCATGAGTTGTTGGTCATCCTGCCTAGAGTGACCAGTGTTTCAGGTTCCCTATGACCCTGTACTATACAGGCAGGTACCAAACAAGAGGTGGTGGAAACCGCTAAAGACCTGAGAACATCTTGTCAGTACTTTCTGTTCGGCAATCAGGCTGAACTTGCTACAGTTACAAAGCAAGTGCACTTGGGAAAATTGGAGTGACTGCTAATTGTTTGTGACAGTGACTAATGACGTCCATGTTACATAAGGTAGCGGCTTCAATCCTCATGCATTGCATTAAGCCTGAACTGCTTATCTGTCACGTCGGGCCCAGATTTTTTGTGGTATCTCAGTGGCAAAGTTCCACGTTCCCCTTAAGTGAAAGCAGTTCTCTAGCAATCACCACGTTTTAGGGGATGTCCTTGAATGAGGGATGAAGGAACTCAAAGTATGTCTCTATTTTACCTCATTTTCTCATGGATGCACATTCCAGGCATCGACGCAGGGCTTCACTTGACCTTCTCACATTCTCCCACAAGATCTTTCTCCCCACAGCTGCTCACAGTCATGCCAGCCACAGTTGGGACATCCCTCTAGCCAAAGCTTGATACGGTATTCCTGCTTGGGTTTGCTTTATTCCTCCCCCTCCATTGGGGGGGTTCAGCACTAGATAACGTCTCTCACCCAAAGAGGTGAATTGCCATCACATCTGGACCTTCTGAACTTATCTCCTGGGGTTGGTAGACCACATTTGAGTGCTATCAGGAATTTGTCCTGGAAATACACAATTGTCCACATATCTTCTATTCTACTGTTTGAAAAAGTTATGCAAGTTTAGAGGAATTGTAAATGGAAAAATGTTTTCAGGACAAATGTAAGTTTGCTGCAAAGGAGGATGATGAGGGTATTGCAGCTTGACACTTTCCGTGAGCTTGACTTACATAATTTGCTCCGGTTATCTAATTGGCCTCTTGTACATTACAGTCTTGAAGGTACTAGACCTAAATAATAGTCTCCCAAATTGTGCGGAGTTAGACACGTAGCCCCTTTTAGCTATGAATATAGTATTTCACTGCAATGCATGAATAGAATAATGAACAAACGAATAAGGAGGGAAAAAGTATCTCTTATCCTGCAGACTCCAAGGATTTGAAATAGCAACATAGTGCATCTTGAAATCCATAGCAATGAGACACATGCTTTTGGATAGGAGACACTATTCTCCATGAGGGCTTTCACCATCTCCCTCTCCATTTGTGCAAGCCATAGTGGACTAAATATAGATGCAAGGTGAGTGTCAGGGGGAGTGGAGTACCGTCAGCAGCTGTGGAATTTGGGTTTTGACCTGGCAGAGGACCACAAGTGTAAAAGTGTGTAGTGGTAGCCCCCTGTAAATGTGCATTGCCTGCATATGTTTTCCAGTCCTTAAAATAGCTAGCGGATCCTGGCTCGGAGCAAGAGTTTGAATGAGGTAGCCCTCCCTTTCCAAGAACTCCACATCACAGATACACCTTTACATAAAATCCTACTGAAATTAAGTCCCATTTTGATTAAACCACAAAGCCATAAAGCTGCTTTATGGAAGAAATCCAGAATTAGCCAGAAGACCAAGCAAAGACACTGCACAGGAAATGCTGGTGAAAGAGTTAGCAGCTTCATTTCATTATTAAAAAGACAGCAAAACAACAGAGTGATTTCCATAGCAGCCAGCTACAGAGATTCAGAGACTCTGTCCAGCTTACTTCAGCTTTCCTTATCACAGGCTCTTTTCTTTTCAATAACTCAGGCCAAAAGTGACCAAGTCAGCATGTGCGGTACGGCTCAAAAGGGACTGCCAATATGCCCTATTCTGCCAACTGCCAAAACACCAGCGCAGTCAAATACACCCCTGTATTTCATGTATGATCACATAACACAGGCTTGGTTGATAATTACCCTCTTAAGCAACCTGAACAATTAATGACTGACAATGTCATACAGCTATTGAAATAGGGCAGCATTGACAAGGTACAATATTGCAAACTAACCGTGGTGGCTTTAATAAGGAGACCATAACGATAAGAAATGACAATCATATCAGCACGGCTTAACCTCACAGGCCAGTTCAGCGTACAGCTACTTTCCTGAGTCAGCGAACTGCCCTGCCAGAAAGGTCTCTCTCCTTATCAGACAGAGGGATCCCACGCCCCCCTTCCCTTCGAAGCAAGAAAGCCAGTAAAATTCTGCCCACCCTCCCCAGAGGATTTATGAGGACCCCATGAGTTATTTCCATCTGTTTAGAGTAAGAAATGTTTCATGCTGTGCTACAGATGCCGAGGACCATCATCTCGCAGCACAGAGGTCCGCAGCCAAGCTGAGGACGGGAAACATGGCTTCTCTCCCTGTGTTACTCAGCTAATAAAAAAAGTAAAAGAGCTGTGACTGAGTGAGCATGTACAAATAGCATATAGCTCCTTCAGTAGACTGTTCCAAGCTTTGGTCATTAGAGAAGTTGTTGGAATTACTGTCAAATATTAATAGATATTTTTGTGAGGACTCAAATGCTGTATTGTTGCATCAGCAAAAATAAAAAGGATGGATCTAAAGTAACATTCCTGTAACTCTTCAGCCAAATGGAAAGCCAAGTTCATACATTATCTCTGAAGAGGTATATTAATAATCCGAGCAATAGCTATAGCATGTTCAGTACAGATGGAGCAGATGGCTTTTCAGAGTCTTCAGTAGTCTAGACAAGTCTTTCCAACCCAGTCCTAAAGGAATCCCCAGACAGCCCACGTTTTTGCTCCCTACTGGAAGTCCCTATATGGACTGCCTGGGGGTCCGCAAGGACCAAGTTGGGAAACACTGGTCTAGAGACATCCATCAATCTTACACTTGAACTGAGTATGAACTGGCAGTTCAGCAACAAAATGGATGGCACCATTACCCTACAACTCCAGAGTTGGGGGTTCAGTAACTGCGTGTGCAGAGTTTATATGCATCGCGACTCTCGACACCAGGCACTCAGTTTCCTCCCATAGTCTAAAGACAGCTTTGAGTCTCAAACCTCACTGTGTTGCAAGCATGAGTTGTTGGTCATCCTGCCTAGAGTGACCAGTGTTTCAGGTTCCCTATGACCCTGTACTATACAGG
>JAODJX010000042.1:36825561-36836196 GCA_026776945.1 Isichthys henryi
CCCCCCCCCCCCCCCCCCCCCCCCCCCCCCCCCCCCCCCCCCCCCCCCCCCCCCGCCGCCCCCCCCCCCCCCCCCCAAAGCAGGGTCCATCGTCTAGTACAGTACACCACAGGCTCCTAGAACAGATAGACACTCCGCCTTGGCTGCCCGGTACGTAGGTCAGTGGGCTGCAACTCCTGTTCTCCAGCAGCTCGGAGACGCCTACGCCGAATTCTGGCAGCATCCCACAGAGTTTGACTTAAACTCAATAATCAACCGCTGTCATGAAGGGAGTTTTCAACGTCTTCAGGCTATATTAACAGACGAACCATAATTGGGTTTAACGTGAAATTTACCCCTTTTAAACACAAACCAGTAACCTACATACACCTACAGCCAGAGCACAGTGTAATCCAGTACAATCTATAGTAGGTTTGTGTTGCAAAACCCAAAAGCCAAATTTCTCATGCATTTCCTACAAAGTGGAAAAGTGATGTTTTCCAGTTGTGTAGCAGTCAGTAGCCAGGACCTCTACGATCTGTCTGTGAGTGACACTGGTTACCTGGGTGATCATTACCAGAGGGACCTGTTCAGTGAGTTTGTTACCTGGGAGAGGCTGATGTGTGATTCTCTGCATGGCATATGTGTGTTGATAAGGTCGTTGCACACTTGTCCACTGGCAGGTCACTTACCCAGTAGCCCCCCAGGCCGGTGCGCGTGCTTTCGGTCTGGACCCCCCTCAGGAAGGGTAGGTGGTAGTATTTGGCAAACACCAGCAGCAGCACCCCCTGCATGCGCTGGGACGTCACCTTGGGGGGAGGGTGGTGTTATTGGTCAGTTGTTTTGTTTACAGGTCATGAAACTGAGATCCTTAACAGGTTTCCCCAGAAACAGTGCATCCATTCCCTCCTCTACTGCGTCTGACTCCTGCATCTGACTCCTGTATCTGACTCCTGTGTTTGACTCCTGCATCTGACTACTGCATTTGTACCTTTTCCTGAAACACGGTCTCTTTTTCTCTTTCTTTCTGCAGAGATAATATGCAAACCATATTGAAATAGTTGCCTATGTTTGACGTTCCTCAGCTGTGTAGCTTTTTCCTGAGCATCTCCTGCACTCCACAGCTGCTGAAAAGGTAACGGAAGCTAAAAGCAATGCACAAAACAAACCCCCCTCCCTCAGACAGGGGGCCTTCAAACACGAGCTCCAACTGCTGATGAAACACAACAAGAACACATACTGCTGTTTCTTCTGAACACAGGCACATGGCACTGAGATATGAAACTAACACGTCTTGGCAGAGTGTTGTGCAAGGACTCACCCCAGAGAGGGATACCAATGCAGAATATCTGGCAACCAGATACCGCCTCTTTCTTATTTAAGCAAGCTTGATGGCCAAACAGATATTTCCCCCACAGCCCCATGTCCCTTGCGATTACAAACACAGTCGCAATCTTCCCAAATGTGACCTCTTTTCTCGGCTCTTCTCCGGCTTCACGGAAGCTTCTCCCCCCAAAGCGGCCATTTGAACTGCCTGCTTACACAATCTATCCCACTGAACCATAAAATGGAGTGCAGAGTGAAAAAAAGCCCCATATTTACTGAATGCGGATGCAGATGAGGGCGACCACAGTGCATTCTGGGAATAGAGATGCAATCAGGAAAAGGAGAAGGGCAGAGTAACACATTCACTACAGCCTGCCCCAGTATCTGTAGGATCCAAGCAAACAGCTGTGGCCGGGTCTGATGAGCCTGCCTGTCTGTGACCGTGTCAGTTCAACCTCTCCCAGCGTCCTCCTGTGTAGCTTCAAAAGCAGTTGAACACTAATGATCATACATACTGCATGTAATACATCACAACACATGACACAAGCACTCATTTTCAAAATCTATTTAAAACTGACCTTTTGCACTGAGGTGTTAAGCAGTACTGGCTTAGGGGACACAAATTTAGTTGTTGGAAAATCCCCAGTTTATTTCAGAGGAATTTTTGGAAGACCCCATAAGGTGACTTGGGGAATGGCGCCCCCTTAGGGAGCGGGATTGAAACAGCAGTATGGAAACATCAGGACAGCAATGAGAACGGGGGATCGAAACCCCGGCAGAGGCAAACAGAACATCAGGCTTTAAGGAACACCACCACTTTCCACAGTAATTTTAGATCCGTTTCATTTCTGGGTGAATTATTAATAACTTATTGTTGGTTTGCATTTTATTACAATAATCTGTCAGAAACATAGCCAAAATTGTAACACAGTTCCCAGAACAGAGTCAGATCAGCCCCAGGGTCAATAAGAACCCACCCCCCAACCACATCGCCGGCCCCTCCAGCTCCAGTGAGCTATCAGTCACAACTCACTGTTTAACTGCCATCTTACTTATAATGGTCCATGCTAGAGTAACATATCACAGCCACTGCTGGAGGAGAAAAGTCAAATAAGAAAAGAGATTATTAAACTACCGTGATGTATGCAACCCCCCCCCCCCACACACACACACACACACACAGTTAACAAAATTAAGAGACCACTGCATATATTTTGTTTTAATCTGGATTTTAAAATCCTGGTTTAATCCTGATCCTGACAGAAGGCTATAGGTAGGCAGGCTGCTTCCAGGTTCAGAGTGTCTAAGACAGCAATACACAAGAACAAGGTGAAGCAGGAGACACTGAGAGTAACCAAAAACCAGCCAGGCAGAGGGCAGAAGCAACTAATGCCTAAGATGACCGCCAACTTATCCAGCAGTGCCTCAGAAATCAGAGGAAGACCTTCAACAAGAATGGGAAACATTAAGTGGTGTGAAGTTCACTGCAAGGACGATTCATAACAGGCTCATAACTGAAGACCCATAAAGCAAGGAAGACGCCCTTCATTAATGAGAAGCAGGGAAGAGCCAGGCTGGAGCTTGCAAAATTATGGCCGCTTACCAATATATTGAAAAATGAGTGACACTGAATTTTTTGCTGTGGTCTCTTAATGTTTTCCAGAGCAGCGCATAACTTACTGAGACATAATGTTGGTGCTGGTGTTTTGGGACTGAGAAGGTGAGCTGCCTATTGATCTAACCATGTAAGCCAGGTGACCTTGAGACGCAAAGGGTTACAGGGTAATTATGCATAGGGTGGGGAAGGGGGGGCGTTACTGACCAGCACGTATCCGAAGGGGCTTAGGGTGTCCATGAAAACCTCGCTCCACTGGTCAGTGAACAGCACGTCCTTCAGCCTCTTGTTAATCATGGAGTTCACTTCCTGTAGCCTGAGACAGACAACGGGACAGGATTGGTGTGCAGACCCTCAAGGACATTTCAGACACTCCTGGGAGCTGGGTGGGAGGAGGCATGGAGAAAAAGAGCGAGGGAGAGCGAGAGGAAGAGGAATTGAAGAGAGACAGAGAGTATTAATACAGGCAATTAGAGGGGGGCCCCGAGGGGGAAGGGATGAAATGAAGTGAGGGTATAAAAAGGCAGAGAGGACGGGGGAGAGAAAGCGAGGGAAAGCGGGAATGGTCAGGCAGATGGACTGTGACAATTGTTCCAGTTTATTACTTGCATGAGATAATGAAATACAAATTCCTGCCTTTGATATAACTGCAGTCTTTTCTTATCTGCCCCAATTTCATTAGTCTCCTTTTCACATCTAAGACGCCACTCTACATGTGGAACAGAGCACCGAGGCAGAAAGTCTGTGGCCAGCAGCTAGCTGTCAGGTGCAGATCATGTGACCTCACACTCCTATGTGATTGGACATGTGCCGGGTCCCTGACTGTGGGCGTTCTGGTAGTTGCTGGTCTTGCATACGACTGTGTAGAGCTTGAGGAAGCTCTGACCAATGGAGCTGATGGGCTCTGGGACTGATTTATCTGACAACACTCTACAGATTTTGCACACTTCCTGAAACAGGGGCTTGTGCTTCAGCTGTTATACGCTGGGACGCTGATAGGCTTCAGGCTGTAGCCTCGGGGCCCATGATGGTCTTGTACCTTACCCAAGAACCCACATTTAAATGTGCTGCTCCAACATAAGCGACATCAGCACACAGCAGAACCCGGATGGCCTCACCCAATGATGTACATGTCAGTGTTTCCATCTCCCACGTTCAGCCCCAGCAAGGAAGTGAGGTCATCAGGCGGCACAGCTGAGCCCACGTTCCATGTGACTAAATGCACCCTATCAGAGAAAAGCAGGAGCCGTCATGGGGCTTCACGTATCTCGCCAAAAGGCCTGTAAATGCAAACTATTCCAACACAAATTATGATGATTTTAATACAGTTTTAGTGCGGAATTACACACTGGCCTTACAGATAACAAATCTAACTTTATATCATCCATCAGTTTCAACTGCCTATCCATACAGGGTTGTGGTGATCCAGGACAGTCCACCACAAGTGCAGGTCATGTGACCTGCCGCATGCACACATACACACCAAAGTACAGCTCCAAAAAGATAAATAATCAAATGTAAAAGTAATCAACCATCAATCCATCCATCCATCCATCCATCCATCCATCTATATATCCACAAGTCTTCCATAACTGCTTTTCCAGTAATATTCTCAAACAAAGAGTCTGAATGTTTTTCACACCATTGTTACTGGGCTGCGGGATGGGTTTCCAATGGAAACGACAGATTACATCACCCTGCAGCGTGACTCAGAGTAAAAGCAAGGGCGTGCTGGGGGGCACGTTTCAGCCACAGCTTTGGTTTTGATCCAGCACACTTGTTCTTAATTATATCTGCTGCAGACGTCCTTATGAGGGACGCAGGATGATATTGGGGGGGGGCTAACCTGAAGTCCTCCACTGCTTGCGCTTGCATGTCTGTGGTTCCTGCCACGGGTAGCGCCCTCTGCTGATGGGCGGTGAATTGGATGTCTGCGGGCAGTGATGGCGGTGGCTGGGGTACTGGAGCCGCCTGTGTAGAGATAGGGCTTCGAGAGCCTGAGCTGTTCTGTTGTGGGCATGGGAGGCCCGGGGGGCGTGGGGGGCGCGGGGGGCCCAGTGAGCCCGAACCCTGTGGTACAGGCTTCCCAGACTGGGGGGTGGTGACTGGTGCCCTTGGCTGAACCTGAGGAGCTCTGGGTGGTTCAGGTTCCATCCTATCTGCATCTCCCGGCCAAGGCCTCGACAACTCAGGGGTTGGCTGACATACAGCAGGCCGGTCCGGCTGCCGCGCCCTCCTGGGAGCCCTTGGGGTCAGGGACATCGGTGGGCCGCCCTGGGTTGTAGGAGTGGTGGGAGACCTGGGTGGCGCTGATCCGGCCTGACCAGACGGCTCAGCGTCTCTTCGGGTCGGTTGTCCTACATCCATGTCCCTGACAACACAACAGAAGACAGCGCTCTTATGCTCAGTGGGTGACCATCCTTCACGGGACACAAGCCCCCACCTCAGTCGGCTCATGTTGACCAATGGCAGCAGGAGCCTGAAGTGGGCTTCATCTTCTCCTCCTTCATCGTCACCCTCTACATTATCAGGGGTTCCAGGTCACTTCACACACCATACTATACTATAATACTGCCCAAACCTACTTCAAACCAACATCAAACCAACAAAAAACCAACCAGGTGCTGGTTCTGGTTTCCAATCCCACCCCTAACCGGCATGTCCTGCCCAGTGAGGCATCACAACCACTCCCATCCCTGACAGCTCACTCGCAGCCGTGGTCTGCCTGTCAACCAGCAGACTGAACACTGACCGACGGCAACTACAAGAGCCACCTATCCTGGCATCATCACCCAGGCACGTCCTGCGAGGTGACGAGTGGTGCCCTCCTACACCATGTCCTGAGGCTCTGGGGTGATCCCCCCTCGGAGGCCATGTACACTGGCAGAACGGGAGCTGAACTGGGAATGCTGGACGAGGCAGCGAAGGCCCAGATTCCCTCACGCCAACAAACTCCGAGTAATTCTCTTATTGCATCATCGATCATGCAGTTTTATACACACAATGACTTCTAAATAATCAAATATAAATGAGCATTATGTAAATGAACAGCACCCTGTAATATGTATTATGCAAATGAACTCTGCCCTGTAACCTAATATGCAAAAACACAACTTCAGACTCTAGGTGAAACATAATGGTATCCGTCAATGGGTTTTTTTGGGATTCACATTGTTACCATTTAATCATTAACCAATTTTTCAAAAGGCTTGCATGGTAGGCAGTGATTTTTTTACTTAACTAGGATCCGCCTGTCAATCAGCAGACTGATATTAGAGATTAAAAATATAAGAAATTCTTTTGGCATGAATATGAGACTTTTCGATGGACACTAATCAGATGCTAAATGCTAAATGACCGCCGGCACAGTACAGCTGTTGCTTCTGCAGGCCTCTCGAACACTTTTGGGATTCCTGCAGAATCGTGACATGACACCAGTTATTCTGGGTTATTTTTAAAGGCATCAAACTGCGTAGGAAAATCGTGGAGGACAGGAAAAGTTCAGGAGACGAAATCGGTGACCATGAACGCACACGTTTCCAAAGCAACACAGAAACAGAGGTACCGCCTTTCTCCAGCCACTGGGATGGGGCCCAGTGTGATATGCTTTCATGGGGGGCCAAAATCTCTAGCAGTACCCCTGCCAGGGTTGCCAGATCCAGTGAAGATACCTGTGATAACAATAAAATTAATATGCTAAACTAATCACACTCCACTCTACGATTAAGAACTATCGTGCAGGAAAGTTTAGTGGTGCGATGAAGACAAGAAGGGTTGAAAGGGGGCTGCACACGGTGTGGGGGGGCAGGGCTAGCGAGTGACACTGATCAAGAGCTTATCTTTGAAGCCCCACAAATAAACAGGTTAGAGAATGAAGAGCCACATTCACACACTGAACAGTCAGTAGATAAACACTGATCAGCTTCGGCACCTCAGGCTGACCACAAAGGAAGACTACTAAACAAAATGAAGTAAGTAAAGACATAAAACAGGAAGAACGGGAATGAAAACCACACTAGTGAAATCAGCTAGCTGCTTCTCTCCTTTGTGAGGCTTACAAAACGCTGCAGAAAAGAGGCTAAATTAGACGACACAAAAGAGCAGAGAGCCACCCAGGTGCCACATGCCTGTTTGCTGAGGTACAGCACTGCTGCGCCACTCGCACCTCACACAAGCAGCTCAGATATGCGCCCATTAAGTCGGGTTATATTTAGCACATGGAAAAGCGGCATTTATCAAGCCCTTCTGCTGGTGAATTTTAAGAACTACCATGTCAGCTGTAAACATTCAGCACTGACCAGTCAGGCAGAGAAGGGAATAATGTTTCCTTTTGCGCTACAGTGCCTACGGTGCCATTTGCCATTTGATTAGGGGGCACAAAAGAGCGAGTGAAACAAAGCAGAAGTAATACCTTGGCTTGCATTCCATTGTTTACATTACAGCTATTTACAGCACTTCTGATATTTCCCTACTTTTCTTGGGAGACGGAGGTGAGCTTGCTAATTAATTTGCTCGTTATATCGCTCTAATAACTGTCAAGACCATTATATTTTGCATAAGTGGTTTGAAATATTTTGAATGCATTCCTTCAGCCAATTCAATGAAATGTATAAACACAATCAAAACCGAAACCATTATACTTTACGACGGTTAGAGGAGAAGCAGGATCTAGGGCCTCTCTCATGTTCTTCTGCTTTAAAGGATGCAGCACGTCTTTAATCACATTCTGGGGAGGAGACAGCAGCAGGCTGTGCTGAAAACAGACGCTGAGAGGGTCTGAATCAGCTGTAATTACGCTCTGACGCGAGCCTCGCAAAGACTCTAATTAACCGCCCGGCAATTAGACAGTGTGTGATGGTAGGAAAAGGCACTGAATGGACCGCAGGGCGGATGAGGGACGTGCTGCGAGATCGAATACACCATCCATTACCGAGCCCCCACCCCACTAAAGTAACACCACTTCCCTCCCGCTATACCACCCCAGCCTCCCCACCCCCGCCTCCCTGAAAACCCGACAGTGACATCAGCGTGGCACTGGTGGTGGAGATATCAGAGGCAGCCAGAGGTAGATCAGGAAGGAAAAAATAAAGAGAGCGGAAGAGAAAAAGAAATGGTGAAAGAGTAAAGGAGAAAGAGAGATAAAGCAGGAAGATGGAGGAGAGAAGCAGGTTACACTGGCAACACAAACAGCACTAAGCGACACCAGTAAAAAGGTAATTAAGGGCAGCTGCAAATTCAGTCATAAACAGATTCAATCCAGCTAATGGAAAGCATCGTAAATTAGCCTCCTGACATGTCCCCCCCCCCCCAGATGTGTGTTAACCTGTAACAAACACATAATGCTGAGTGCTTACACATGTACCTGGAACGGAAGTCATGAAGATAAGGGGGTGAATTTAAAATTAATGCATGCAGATTAAATTTGGTATGAAAGAGAAGAGCAATAAATAATGCAAGAAGCTGATTAGTGGGAAATGTCAACTTTCTGAATCGATTCGCTGATGGGTAATGATAGCGACAGATGCCATTTGTCTATTTTTTTTGATGTTCCTGGGAAACTGACCCCCCAAAAAAACACAGGGACTTACTTTCTTAAGAAGGGCTGATTAATCCCAAACACAGCGCCCCACAGAAGTGTGCTTCGGTAAAACTCAGCCCCTTCTAAGCATAGAAAGAAGCAATTCCTCCATGGCAGCCCGGGAATGTGCGAGATGGGATTTCAGTAACCCTCAGGCAGGAATGGCTTTAACTCTCGCTGGGTCTCCAAAAGGTTGTTGGTGAGAATATGGCTGGACATGGATCTGCACAAATAGCTGAACAGGGAAGAATGGGACTGTCCTAATCAAGTGAAGTAGAACATACAGCCCCGAATCTGAGCTGACCTCCACTCCCAGTCCTCATCCAGCTGGAACTCTCCGACTAATCACCAGAAACCAGGGCTTAACCAGTGGTGCCCACACAGATACCTGCAGCTGGACCACTTCATCCATAAAGGTGACTATCCAACAAGATCATGAACCTCATGATTAGCTAGAGATGAAAACGACTGCAATCCGTAAGATGCCCACAAAATAAGGTAATATTCATATTTTAACCTTGGATAAATCATTTTTGTGATCTTTAAAGTAAAGTAAAATTAACTATTTACAGATCAACAATTAAGACCATCAATCCCCATCAAGCCAGTTAGAGTAGGTCACCTGGACCAGTTGCCATGTAACTGGACCCAGGATATTTGGATGGGCTGACAGTAGGGCGTGTGTCTGGGTAACAGCATCTCCCTCATGCCGATTCCTGACACTGAAGCTTTACAGCTCCGTATTCCCAGCCTGCCGTCCTTCTCTTGCCCAGTTCAGGATGACACCAACTGGACCAATCAAAGTGAGTGAGGACTCCTCAGAGTTTGGCTTCCAACCCCATGACCATGAGCTGGCCTCCAAAGAGAAGAAGGAGGACACCAGCCAGATTCCAACATCACCCTCAACGTCAGCAAAAGAGGAGAAGGCATCCTGGGCTGTGGGAAAGTAACTGGTACAGTTACCCGCATTTACAGCGTTTACAGCGACAGCCGAGTCAGCAGCTTCAGGTTCCACTGAATTCACATTATTAAGAACTTCATGTCCGTCCGTATCCCCATTACATCTCCTCGCTTTGGGAGCTAGAACTTCCCATCTAACACCCTCAGCTCCACCACAATTACTAGGGGTGCAGGAAATGGAACGTTCTGTCTGGACTCATCAAGGGGAGCCAGAGGGAGCAGTCAGTGTATCCCGACCCAGAGGATGTATTCTGTAGTCAAGGACTCAATCAACCTCAACACAATAAAAATACCTGAGTACTTCACACTTGCAGTTTTCTGGCATCACAGAACATTTGTGCTAAAACTGCACCGCAACTGCTACAGCAACCCATATTCAGCTACCCTACATATGAATTCTTACTTTCATATTGCATTTGCATTGCCCAGAACGGGAATTCTCAGGTGCACATTCCACTGAGCGATGTGCTGATTACACATGACAAATCATCCTGAAATTCTATTGGGTGCTGCAGGTTTTGTGGCAAATCTTTTGGGTTCAAGGGCAGCTGCAGCTAGAACATAGCTGGACTCATACCTGCTTAATGCAAGAAAGCCACACCCCTTCTTCACCTCCCCCCAACTGTCCTTGACCTTATTATCCAGCATGACTGCCCCCCTAAAGCACCTGGCCAGTCACCTGACTCCCTCGGTCATGCATGAGCATCGTGGAAGACAGTCTCCAGAATGGTTCTCCTCCCTGCCTGTGCACCCTTAATGACGGCTAAAACAGACTGCCTGTTGTTCACATTATTTCAGCCTCCTGCAGGCCACACTGGCCCATCACAAGGACCTTATCTCAGCCGTGTATGATGGGTAAAGCAGAGTTCATGGGTTACTGTGTGTTTGTGTGTGAACCGGCCCTGTGCCAGCCGCACTGGTACAACCTGCACAGTTACGTGGGCTTCAGTATAAAAGAGATTCATAAGACCTGGGGGCAAAACTATGGTGAATTCTGACAGACATTTTGATCAAAATGCAATTTTTGTCACAGACCAAGGTATTTAAATATATAGCCTATATATTTTTTTTCTCAATCAAAACATTTTTGCCGTAAACACAGGCGAATCTTGCCAGAGACACATTTGTTCATTGATAATATGGATAAAAGCCAAGGTGACTGAGAAGGTGTTTGTGT
>JAODJX010000042.1:36841464-36877968 GCA_026776945.1 Isichthys henryi
TAATGGAAAAATGACAGAGAAAGCCAGATGACAGCGGAGGAGAGGAACCAAAAACTCCCAAGTAGGGAGAAAAAAAAAAAAACATATAATAATAATAATAGTAATAATAGTAGTAGTAGTAGTAATAACATTAAATATTTTACATATATTTCAATAACTTGTGAAGGGAAGTTAGACGTCTTCCTAATGTTGATAAAGAGATTAAAAAAAAATCCGGCACTATCTCCACTGGGGAAAAAGCGCCCCCAGTGTGAAAGTGGGTTACTGCATGGATGTTCTCGCTCGTTTCCCTTCCTCGTCAGGTAATGCAGCAGAAAATGCTGATCATGCTTATTTGCTATCGGACAGTATTATCTTTTTATAACATTTAAATTGAAAACATGGCTGTAACAATATGTTTGTGGACAGCTTTGTAGTCAGTCTTAGTCGAAATCGTCTTTTTTTATATATAATAAAATAAAAATCCCTGCTGACGTTTCACTTTTACCCCCTCCCTCGTCATAATCGGAGGAGAAGGGGGGTGTTTGACGTGGCAGCGATTCCGGACGTGACACAAGCTTGCACATCATTGCACATAATTTTGCTAAGAAGTATTTTTGCGCCGTATCTGTAGCATCTGCGTGAGTGACGGTGTAGAAGTGTTGCATCGCTGATATCTTGTGCGTTTTTAGAAAATGCGGCTGCTTGTTTTAGCCGGCCTTCTGCACTGTTTGTCTGCCTACGAGGTAGATCACAAGAAGCTGGAAGGTCTGGCAAAAGCGAAGGTGGAGGTAAGATCTTTACCCTCGAAATCTGTCTTATCCGTAGGCTTCGTCTTTACTTAAACAATTCTTATCGAATTACGATAGATATCCTGACCCGGAACGCTTGTGTTGTATTGATATTGTTCTCATTACTACGAAAGACTCCCTTTTACTGAAACTATAGATAGAAGTATTGCTTAGTTTCCAGAACAGGGCACAGGCGCCCCTGGTTTCTGTTGCGGCGTCACTCAGAAAGATACCCAGTAAATCAAACCACCATATCCTCCCCGAATATAGTGCCCTGAAAGCATTTAGTTTTGTAGAAGTCCTCGCGAATAACAGTGTATCAGGGAGACCAGGACATAATAAAACAAGCGTGGTTATTCGTAGGCTGTATGTTTTGCACAAAAACGTGAAATGCATCCCTACTCCGAATCCCATTATTCACTAAAAAGGATATTCTTGAATACACCACAATTCGTTTCGGCTATTTGAATTGCATGGTAATCGGAATTAAATTCTCATATATGCATTTGGCAGTACATTCAAAGAGCAGATATCAGTATTGGTATGGGATTGCGTGCTTGTCCCTTTATTCCCTGTTGATCCTGATGGACATCTGTAACAGAACAGGATGGGAACGTGAAATTTGAGTCCAAGTAACATAGCAGAAGTAATGCGCACCTATTCTTCATTTGACTGAGTCCACAGTTGTTAGTTTCATTCAGGAATGTACATCTATTAAGGGGCAATGAAATCCCGCCAGAGACAACACACTTTTTTTATTTTTTAAAAACTAATTTCAAGTACTAGGTCCCACATTTGGTGGCAGTGAGAAAGGCGAATGCTTGCTACAAATGTTCATATTTTCTCTTCAGACCTGTGGAGGGTGACAGCTCAACCGGCTGAGGGAGGTAATCTATACATCTACTCACTCTGTGTTTTAGTGTTCCTCACAACTGCAAATACATAGAATATAATAGATTATTGCATGCTTTTTTATATGTAATGAGAAATTTGAGCTTAAGAGTTGCCATTGTCATCTGTTTGACATCTTACCTGCATGAAGTGTTTTTATATGCAAACCTTCCATTGTTCTCTATCCATCCATCCATCCATCCTTGGCATCCATTTATCCTGAAAAGGGTTTTGTCCATGTTTGGTCTTGCTCTACTAAATTGAATGGACTTTGTAGTGTAAAATGCAATCATGATTTTGAGTTTTATTTTATTCTGATTTCTCCTCCTGCAGGTCAAAGCCTTTGTGACTCAGGACATCCCTCTTTAGTATCCTTCCTGCCAGGACAGCAGCACCCATTCACTCCTAAGAGCTTAATAAAAGTCTCTACAAATGTATAACACTTAATCCTGGTCAGATTCTGTAGATCTGTGGAGTAATTACTCTGTGATGGACTGGAATCTGGCTGTTTTGCTATATAACCATCAAAGTTGAAGTGTGGCTATTTAAAATGTAGAGATTAGTGGAATCTCCCTTCCATATGCCATATAAACTGGGTTATGACAACATCTCAGTCCTACTAACATGTAAGAGCTGGGCTGTCCTGGGTGCCTTATCCAATAGAAACTCTCATTCTGATTGCAGTCTGGGCTGTGACTTGCAGAGTTTTGAGGGATGCAGTTTTTATAGTTTTCATTATGGTGCTTGATGCAAAAATGATTCAGGAAATTTCCAGCTGTATAAATAGTGCATAATTTGAACAAAATGAATTAAACTAATTGCTTTGTGTAACCAAAGACCTTTAACAGATAATATATTCAGTAATTTAACATGCAGACAATAGATGTGTTTTTACGGAGTGGAAAAGATCTTTTTCGTTAATAAAATAAACTTGTGATTTTTCAGTAAAAGGGGAAGTTCTATAACCTAAAAGCGTTCTAATGCTTACGTCATACAGGATAAAATGTTAAATGCTGTAGTAAATAAGTGCTGCAGGTGTATCAAATTCAAAGTCCCCACTTGTGCAATTCGTGGGTTAATTAAGCAAATAACTTCCCTGCATGGGAAGGTTCGTACAGAAAAATGGGAAGCGGAGCTGATAATCTGATAGGTATAACTGCAGCAAAAAGGTGTGAAAGATGAGATTTCAGTGACTTTAAAGGATGGACTATGTTATATATATGGAGAGCTGGAGGAATGTGACAGTCTTTTTTTCAGAAGAATCTATATATATATATATATATATATATATATATATATATATATACACACATATATATAATTTATAGTTTTCTGATGTGACTATGAAATTATATCTCCAAGAACACAAGATAGTACTAATTTCTGGTCTATTAAATTTAAACAATATGTCACAAACGCTCAGTGTTCAGAATGTTCATGATCCACTAGTAAATTACCAGGACAGTACCTGCATTTCCTGCAATTATAGCCTTGTAACCCATCTATTTTACAGCAGTTTTAAATGCTGGATGATTGTGAGCTTGAATGGGAAAGTCAAAATGTTATGTCAGATGTGAATGTAAGATGTGAGTTTCTCTGGTGGTATCACTGCAAAGTTTTACCGCGGTTTTATTATGGTTATTCCCTTGACTTTTTTGATCCAGCCACAACTTGGTGATGAAGCATATTCCAGGGGCTGATCCTGAGCTTGTTCTTCTGAGCCATTACTATGAAGAACTGGATGTAAGAATTTCACATTCTCTGATGTTCTGGTACCAAAACCTAATAACTAGCAAGTCAACATGAAGACCAGGTCACATTCCCATGTCATCTTAGATTCAGGATCCAGTTTCCGTGCTTCAGCTGAAGATCAAATGGTGGTCTCATCTTGTTAAAATAAGGAATTATCTTTCAGAAGATACATGTGTGCGTTCAGAATCCTAAAACGAGCATGTGCTGTACAACAGTATATTTCCTACAACTTGAAAAGGGTTGCAGATGGTTGCATCATGTTGACATCTCTCTCACATTTCCCACCCAAAGCGGATCCCTCTGTCAGATATGACTCGCTCTGAAATCAACGAGCTGTTGGGGTTGCTGGGATTCTACAAGAAGGCCCAGCCGGATGACCCTGTTCCTGAGGAGTTCCAGTTCTCCCCAGCGAAGGACAGCCCCTGGCGAGACAAGCGGGAATCTCATGCTCAGTCCTCCCACACCACGTCTCCGGATTCAAAGATCCCCCCTGAGATTTCAGCTCCTGAATCTGGCCACTCAGACTTGTAGCCCAAATCTGAGGGGTCTGTGAGGCCCCTGAACCTTCTCACACACCTATCTTGAAACTTAAATCTTTTCAGTGCACGCAAAAGGATGTTGCTTGTTGCTCATGTGATTCTGTCGCCCTCTGCCTTCCAGAGAACAGAATGATGCCCTGAGCCGCAAATCAACACGATTGGCCAGGAGCTGATGATGCGTGTTTTGGTGGGCAGAAACCAGACTCGTCTGAGTGAGACAAGCAGAGGTGTGTCTAAATAAAATCACCAAAACTCTACATTGTGTCCTCGAGTGTAGTACATTAGCTAAAGCTCTGACACTCATCCTCAAGGTGGTATTTCGGCTTGGTCATAGTAATAAAAATAACCAATGATCAGCATTTACTTCCTTTTTTTTACATGGTTTAATAGTTAATTCACATTAACATGTGAGGTACAGACTGGATACCATAATGTGCTTTGGCCGGTAGCTGGAGGGTGTGTTAGCTTATGGGAGTCCTCGGGTTGCTGAATCCATCTGCATGGCTGCAGAAGACGAACTTGAGCAGGGCCACCCTGCTGCAGCATTGCTTTGTATGTCAGCCGCAGTGGAGGAACATCAGAAAGCTCCAGTCGAAAAACACTAACCGCTCTACAGCCTTGCTCATAATTCAGGCCAATTGCTAATCGGAAATATGAAGTGAACCAATTTTAAAAGGCTTTTCTTTTTTAGCCAAGCAAAAATATCATCATCCATCTCTCTGGCAGAACTGAAGCCCATGTTAAAAAGCTTAATATAGTGGTGCAAGGTGCCCCAAACAGGGTGGTGAAAAGCAAAAAAAATGAATAGCTTCTTGTTCCCTGAGAGCCTCTTTTTAGTTCACACAGACATAGGGAGCAGTGTGCTGCATTGGAAAAGGCCGTGCTGTTGTTAATAATGTACCTAAGCTAAATCCAGTCTTCTGTGAGCTAAAGGCTGTAGAGAGAAACATTTTCTCATCCTTCAAAAAAAAAAAAACCTAATAAACCATACATAATTTAAGACATAAAATACTCAAAGAATAGTGCCAGCTAGTAATTAATACAAGATTAAATTTTAACATAGCAAGACAAAATATACAGGATACAACCGAGCATGGCCAGAAGAGGGCGATAGAGACAGGTAGCTGCATGTCTATAGAATCATACAGGAGATTACGAGTGGGGGTGTGCAGCTGGTCATAGGTGATGTTGGCTGATGAAAGTGGTCAGGACAGGGACCCTCTCTATATGGACCCAGACTAGGCTTGGGGGGGGGGGGGCTACGAAGCAGTTATAGTGGATGGGGATGCATGTGACACCCACATCTTATAAGGCAGGACTACCTCTACCCAAACTGCTGCTTTTTTAAATAAAACCTTCCAAAATCTTCCATGACACATATTTTCAACTTAATTTTTTCTCAAACACAGTTACTGCTTACTGGTATTTCTCTGAAATACAGCAGGGTCCTTCCTGGTCCCTCTGATAGATGTTCTGGAATTTACAAACACAGTGAAACGTTTGCCCTTCAAATATTTTGTATGGACACAATGTTAATAGAGAAACGCAGCCTAAAAACGTAGATATCTACCCTGTGTTCTCCGTTAAGAACAGGTCTAGTCAGACAAAATCATACACTAAACTATGGTCGGGGTTAAAAGCTCTGCAAAAGGCAACAAATATGTGCTAGTGCCAAAACAACTATATAAGAACCAGTCAATAAATTCTCTCTCCATACCAGGGCTTATAAATTTAAATCCATTTAAATAGAAATAATAAAATTATATCATCTTGCAAAAGAAAACAATTCAAGTAAATGTGTGTGGTAAAAAGCATGCTGGTTTTATAATGTATATAAAAGAAAGAGTACCAAATTGAACATTTAAGCTATATGAAACTCAGATTTCATGATCATCAGCATTATGTCTAACCTCAAATCCAAGATGATCTTAAAAACTCATATTCTATATAAAACACTTGGTTTCAGCAAATAACGAGAATATAAAAGTTTTATAGCTTATAGATTTTAGTTTTGTCTTATGTTGATGATCAGTTGTGTAACTTATGCATTCAATAATGCAAAATTCCTAAAGCTTACAACTTGCTCAGATAATACGGGTGTGAAACTTGTGTTGCCAAGTCTGCTGTGGTTGCATGCTGTGTTTTTCCTCATGTCATTCGACAGGTGTGTGAACTCCCGCTTTTACCCCTCCCTGGAAGTGAGAACAGGACACACCATATAGGTTGGAAACCAGCTCAGACAAGTGAAATGGCCCTGTGACCCCCCCCGTGCCACGGTTAATTACACTACACAGAGGTGCAGTTTCTCAGTATTTATAAGTTGTCTTCCATGCTCGGTCAGATTTGCAGATCCTGCAGCAGGTAGCAAAAAGGGGGACAGAGGACAGTCAGCCAGGATCTGGCTGCGGGTGCAGAGGGGTAATGGGGTCGTCTGCAGAGGAACTTTCACTGTTTCCTTGCCATAGAAAGTGGAGGGCGAGGCGAGGAGTCAGAGATCAGAGTAGGCCCGTTGGGTCATCTCAATTCTGCGCAGATGGTTGACCAGCGACTGCACGTAGGTGAAGACACACTTGGGATCTGGTTTCTTTCCCATGATCATCATATCCTCCACCTCCAGCAGGGGCATACAGTTAGCAAAAGCCCTGGACAGTGGGGGAGGAAAGGAAGAATCAGTGTAAAGATATAAAACAACAGTACAAATGCTTTCTCTCAATATAACGCGTGTCAAACACGCTTATCTACCTACCTCTCATACACACAGACCGAATATTTCAGCTCACATACACCACAGGAGCAGTTTTCAAACATTCTATTCAATAAAACAATCAATGTTTGAAAGAAGCCATTAGCCACTAGCTGTGTACATACATTGCCAATATTGTGGAGCTTTATAAAAAATCTATGACCTAAGTTAACTTGTCTGAAGTGTGATCTATATAAGTGACCACTAGATGTCAGCCTGGAGTTTTAATCAGCCTTAAAATGTTACAGAAGGCAAGGAAATAGCATAAAACAGAAAAGTACTGGGGAACATTTGTGATTATAAAATTTATTCAAGAAAATGCAGCAAGGAAACAATTTTTCCTCTGAATGCGAAATGTAAAATTTTGACTTTGAAGTTTTTTACGTGAGTTGTTCGCATTTAGGATAATTAATCTGTTTAATCTCCTTGATTCTTCGCTATCTGCTGTTCCAGCTGTTCACCCAGAAGACAAACACAAGAAGCCTTGATAACATTTTAAAGTAAACACAAAGGGGACAATTCAGATCAATATAAGCTAACAGCACATCCTGTTTCAACAGGAAACTGGGGAGCAGCACTTTTTCTTGCCCTGTAAGGCTGAATGGCTGAGAACAGAAGCCCTTCAAAGGCATCGCTTGCTGTCTGGCTATGTTTGGGGTGGCTGAGTCCGGCATAATGTCTGTGCCATGCAGAACAGTGTGCCCCACTGACGCTGGCACCGTGCCCACAGACCACTGATTGCAGTTGTGTGGCTTCACAGCGGAATTCCTGTCCTGAAAGTGACTAATTTCACATTTTTATTCTTTTGTCCATTTCTACAGGTAGGTATTTTAACAGAAAATATTCCAGTTAAGATTCCAGCTTCAGCAGCCTGGCTTTTTCTAGCCCCATGTCCTCCCTAACTCCTCTTAGCACACCGAGGTCCAGAACAGTTCTTTCCTGTCATCGGCTCTGACGTCAAGCTGATTTGCACACTGACACATTTAAAGCTTAAGTATCTCTCATAGCTGAAAGATAACTTTATACACTGTCAGACCTCTGCTGCTTTGCCATCTGAACAACTCATTATGTTGGCTGTTATTGTAGCATTTTTTATATATATATACCAAAAGAGTCCCCTGATGATACCACTCACTCTCATGCACGTCACCCCAAACTTCCAGCCCCAATGTACCCCTCCCCCCTCCTTCTCTCACCATTTGGCGTAATTTTGGGCAGGGCTTGGGGTGGGGGCAGCACTCTAGGAGTTTTTGGTTTTGACCAGGCCTTTCTGTACCAGGCCCTTGTAGAACTCCTGGAGGTACGTGTACACGCACTTCCAGTCTGGCTCACGCATCCGCACCATGTCCTCCACGTCCAGCAGCTGGGGGCAGTCCACCAGCTTCCTGCTCTCAGCCACGAGTGGGTGGGGGTTGGGTTGGGTGAAATAGAGAGAAAGAGACAAAGGGGCGGAAGAAGGTGGAAAGTAGACAGATAGCAGATCAGGAGAAGGGAAGGAGACAATAAGGAGGCAAATAGTACAGGAAAAGTATAAATAGTAATGGAAGAAGGTAAAGGAAAGAAGGGATATCCACAGGAGAGAGAGAGTGAGACGGTCACAGCAGTGAGCAGCCAAATGAAAAAACAAATGTAACAAAAGTAAAGAGAGAGAGAGAGAGAGAGAGACACAAAAAACAAAAACATTACATTCTCTGTGCTTGGACCCATCCATGAGCCAACATGCTTCATGAACAAGCCGGTATTGAGTGAACACACACAGGCACAACAAAATGTCAAATGGAACGCAAACTGCGTCCATTTCAGATTTTTTTGTCCTCTTTTCAGGGTGTACTGAGACATGAGACTTAGACAACACACCTCTGCTTTGTTTTGCACTGCACAAAACAAAAAAGAAAGAACAAAGGTTCACCAGACTATCATACAATAAGACGATACACAGGAGTGGGGGGGGGGTTGTGTAAACGTGGACTTTGTGCAGGACACACTGAGTGTAGGCTGTTGGGAGTGCCCAAGAGGTTCACAGTGAGTTGGAATGTGTGAAAAAAAGGAGAGAAAGCAAAAGAGATCCTACTCCTAAACTTCAAATGTCTATACAACGTTTTTCTGCTAACAGCTAATAGACCAATGCTTAAATACTGCAGGTAAGATCTACACTTGTTGAATTTAAGTAACATTATTAAATTCCCAGTTAAATCCCTGGTTATTGTCTGCCCAGAATATTCCTGAGTGTCTGTGGGATGAATTGCTATAGCTGCAGATTTGCCTTTGAGAACCGGATCCCAAAGAGGGTTCCGTTTTCTGAAGCTTTCCTTAAATGGATCCCAGCAGCCAGGTTCAGTCTCAGGTAAATGTATGAGGATATGAAGATATGGAGCAGAGTGTGCATGCAAGTGAGAGGTGGGGACATCCAGGTGTCATCATCATCATCAAAGCTGAAGAGCAGGTACACAGATCAGCTGCAGGTGCGTCAAAGATCATGGTCAGAGCTTCCAGGAAGAGACAAACAAGAAAGGCTGGAGGGGACAGAAAATATGGAGGGAGGAAGGATGGGCTGTAATGAGCCTCACTTCAGCGACCTTTAAGAGGCCATGGGGTCACGTGGGTGGAGGAATCCTTTAGAACGCGGCTGCTAATATTTTAGCACAGGCTGGGAGTCCAAGGGGAGGGAGGGGGGTCATCCGAGATAAACAAAGGGAAAGCCTGGGTAGAAGGAGCAGGGCAATGAGGCAAGTAGGCAGTGCAACAGGACACATAAGCCACCCTGACAGAGTTGAAAGGATGAGGTTGCTTTGGTCCACAGAGGATAATGGACTTCACTTCTAATGTGTCTAAGGTTGTTGATCATTTTAGTAAGGACTGCTGGGTTGGGGGGTCCAGCAGATAGAATAAAGTGCTTTTTACAGCCACGATGTTTAGTGCTGGCTTTTCAGGACACTTGACCTTACAAACTCAAGCTGCTATACTATACGGTTAAAATCCCTCCAGTATGACAGTACTCTCAATGTCCCATGGATCTAAATTCAGTTACTGGACATGAATCATTGTTTGGCACTAGAAAGAGGGCAATTAAATGTGACCAGAAGGTTGGTCGGTTCAGACAGAACGGAGGTTATGCGAGAACGTATGTGAATGCAAGACTCGGGGAAGAACACCTAGAGTCAGTGCTAGACCCTCTTCTTCATCCACTCGGCTGCTTACCAAACTGTAAAGCAAAATAGACCTACATTCTGACCTCTGCCTTTCCTCAGAGAAATGTCTTCTGTGTAAATATGAAGTTTACAAAGACTGGCGCATGTGATGGGTAGGGCAGGGAGAAGCTCGCCTTGGCTGCTTGTGATGTTTGAATCTGGATCTTCTGGTGATAAGGAACAGGTCTGAGATGCTAAATGTGAACTGCATGAAAATTATGTTCCTCAAATCCTCTGTGAAAAAAACATGTGGCAGGATGACTGAGCTCTCACATGCCTCTCATATATAAATAATGACAAACCAGCACCAACCACACTGCACACTGCTGTCAACTGTCTTTAGAAGGTCAAGGACTAGGAATTACACTGCGGTGAGACGCAGGGGGGCACGGTGGTGCAGCCGTTATCCCTGTTGCCTTACACCCCCGGTATATGTGTGGAGGTCTTGTTTCCTTTTTCTCTGTTGGCCAGCTGGCATCTCTGAGTTGCCCATAGTGAGGAATGACTTTGGGAATGGACTTTCCGTTTACTGGTGCATGAGTGAATGGAATAATTTATAAATGAAAGAACTATTGACCACATAAATGAGAGAGTGAATGACTGTAGACGTTGGTGTCTGTACTCACTCTGCGGTGCTGAAGGCCACCTCAAAGTTATGCCTGCGATTGCTGGGGCTGAGGGCGGAGTAGTCAAAGGCTTCGGGAAAGAAGTTATGCACCAGGGCACAAAAGGCCATTCCATCACTCCAACTGGAGGAGAAGTTCTGAATATCTACATTCTACAGGGAGACAAAGAGGATGAAAATGAATGAGAAGAAACTGAACAGAGGGAGGGAGAGAGAGAGAGACAACCAGTCGACAGAGAGGATAATGGACTGACAAAATGGCACAGCTTCTAGAGATATGTATACTAAAGGGCATTCTTTGGAAGAAGCAGAAACAACTGCGCATATAAAATAAAATGTAAGCAGCTCAGTGTAGTAGATCAGGCTCCATCCTGCTCACCTCATAGGAGCGGGTCTTCGCCCGGCACCAATCCAGCAGCATCTGCTTGATGGAGTTGGCGTTGGGGACCCCGAAGCTGGTGGAGCGCTGCACCCGAGCTACTGCCGTGTTAGCAGGCCTGTGTGTGGAAAGATCTATAAGACCACAAGCAAACCAGCACCGATGGACATGCGTGGAATTAACAAAGACATGATCTTTATCTCGAATAACAGCACATCAAGGAGAGGCATAGTGTCTGACTCCCTTCAGACTCATACCCTCCACTCTCCTTCTCCAGCTTTTCGATCATGGCACGGCGTGACTGCGCAGCCGAGGTCTTAGGCAGCGTCTGTGCCCTCATCAGCTCCTTATGGCGCTCCGCCTGCCTGCGCTCCTGTGCAGATGTGTCCTCGCGGTCGAACACGCTGAGTGACAGGGGAGGCAGCATGAGTCTGCTGTAGACGGTGTGTGTTTCACTTACAGGGCACAAAATGAAGCTCGTTTGGTTTCTCACCTGCCCACTTTCATGGAGCTAGAGGAAGCATAGCTGTAGGACTTAGTCTGGACTGTTCCCTCTGTGACAGAGGAATCAGATGAAAATTAATCAATTGATTATTGCCAATATCCATTTACTCATTACAATACAAGACATTATTCAGTAACATTTTCACTAGTACATAATCTGTGTCTGACTTCTCTGTGAGGGGGATACCCACTATCTGATTTCTGCACGTAGCTAGCCTCCATGACGGTGCTGCGGGACGACTGCCGACCATCATCTAAAGAGAGAAAGAAAGAGGGAGACCATTTGTGACAAGGACTCATGAGTTCCCACAAGCTGTACGGAAGCAGCTCCACGTGAATGATGTGATGTCACACCCTGTTTCGCGACATCCGTCAGAGAGCCACGCTTTCTGATGCTGGGAAGCTTGGGACTCACTTGACTGGGCAAAGCGGTCAGTCTTGGTGACCTGGTGGAGGGAGGAGCTATCAGCTGACTTCTCCACCTTCTTTACCACCACCTCACCAGCGCCCCCCAGGCGCCTGCCCCTCTGGGGTTGTTCCTCACGCTGCTGCCGCAGCTCCCGCAGGCGTGACTCCCTTTCCCGCTCCCGCTGGTCTGCAGTGGTTCAGGACAGAAGAGCAAATCCAAACATGGGGGCAATGGATTAACAGTGTTTAGTACTTCCAGTGCTGACTTTCAGAAGGTGCACTGTAAATCCAGATTGTGTGCATGGTCTAAAGATTTGGCTGAGGAAATTTGTTTAAGAAAGAAGTATTTGTTCCTTTAAAAACCACACTGCCATGCTCACTACAAACATATCCACTGCACTCACTACAAACACATCTACAGTCAGATGCTATTCTTTTAACAACATGGTGGAAAAGTACAACAGATGTGTCTGTTATTCCAGCATATTCCACTGGATTTTGCATATCACTTCAACAAATATAATCAGTACTCCACTGAATATCTTCATCACCACCACACATTTTTCCCCACATAATCACATCATTCCACATAAAGAGTCCTGATAGCTGGGATTAAGGTAAAGTGGATTAATCGAGGCAGGTCTCAGGGTTACACAATTGCTCTGATCCCAAAAGCCCGTGTGTTTTCTCTGCCACAGATGCTGTCACGGAAGGTGCCTGCCCACTTTACAAGGCAGGGCGTCACCAAAGCCTGAATAACCAAACAGCACATGTTTGGTAGGGATCAAGGTCACTGGCTGCTTCTGTGATTAAACAGGCTTGGGTCACACAAGGCACAGTGCACAGTGCACGAAACTCCCACACACACACACACGTGACGACCCATCGGGTCCACGGAGGGCAGAAAGTTCCCTGTCCACCAGGCAGGCTCTTAGGTTTAGGTGACATAGCTGCAAACGTGACTTGTTGCATGCCACTGGATCAGGCCACTATAGTCTGCGACGTGCATATATCTCAAACATCGAAATGTCCAGTCATCATTTTGTTACTGGGCTAATTCAGGACACTCAAGATGAGGCTCAGCATGGTGGACAGTGATAAAGAATGTGAAGTAGCCCAGCAAACCACCCAAACACACAGTAACCATACCTATCTCCTTCTGTGTGCATCCCAGCAGGGCCTCTGGGAGCAGGGAACAGAAATGAAAAAGGGAAATAAAGAGGGAATGAAACGGCTGCAAAAGGGAAGGACAAAAAAGGTATGACACAGAAAAACATCATCGCTCTTATAGGAGCATGTAATAGACAACAACCAAGTGAATGACAAGGCTGCAGCGATGATCAACCGTAACAGGCTGAGAAAGAACCAAGGGCGACTACAAGGCAAGTTCAGCAGGAGACGAGAGGAAAACAGGAAAATCAAGAAAACCGGTAAAATCTAAAACTGTGCCACAGACAGGAGGCACTGATGCTGGTCCTCTAAGGCCCTAATCCAATTAATCTCTATCCCTAACTCCGTGGGTAAGAATCTGTTCATTAAGTAAGCCAGCTGTCATCAAGGAGTGCCATTAGGAAATATTATCATGGAAAAAGTTCTCAGGTTAGACTGAACATTCATCAGCCATTTGTCCACGTTTATGAATGACTTGAAGACACCAACCACTTCAGACTTAACTGACTGCTATGAGCAGGTGTCTCTGAGTGCTGGCATTCGTGCAGCGCCGCACAGGCCGGCCATTTTCACCCTCTGTCTCACCTCGCTTTCTCTGACGCAGTTCCCTCATGGCTGCCCGAATCATCTTCCTCTCGTCAAAATCCTTTGACTGGTCCAGCTGTTGGTGTGTGTGAGAATATGTGAGTAGAGGGGCAAAGACTCTCCATTCACACACGCATGCACACACACACACACCAGCCACAGTAATGGGGGAATGGAAACTGACAGCATGTTTACTTTCGAAGTCTGTTTGTGGCCCAGACTCCAGTGGGAGAACACAAAAAAAAGATGCCATTCACTGGATTTGCAAGACTTGTATCACTGCGTTGGTATAATTAAATTTATTTTTAAAGCATCTTTCCCAATATGGCTGTCCAAACTTTAATATATTATTAAGCAAACAGTATTACAGCTCATTGACCGAAATGTGCCGTAGGTAGCAGTGTCAGAGAGGGAAAAGCAGCGATTATCAGGCTGCTGTCTGCCATGGCAGGTTAATACAAGCAGGAAGAGGGTGTGTGAGCAGTAAGGGAAGAGCATTGGTCTGCATGCCAGGCCATGTCCCCAGGATGCCTGCTTGGGCTTAGCACATCATGTTGTACCATCTTGTCTAGGAGCTCCTCGTCCTCAATTGAAGCAAGGTGGTCGGCGGTGACTTTGCCAGAACGCTCCTTCAACCTTGGCTGCACCTCGGAGGAGCCGTTGGGTACGGAGGAGGTCTCAGTGGCAGCACGGACCGAGGGTGTGGCCACAAACACAGGCTCCATGGCAACCGCGGGCTCATTCTCCGTCTGAGGCGACAGAATCACAGTGTAGTTTTGAGAACATTGGTCAGAGTTTCACTGAACAAAACTACCTGTACAGTCAAAGGGAGAACACAGATAGAGAACCAGGCTTTGATTAATCTTCAATTCAGCAGCAGGGATACAGAGACATCAATTAATCATATATTTCACACAAACACGCACACACATATACGTCTATTTCATATGTATGTCTGAGGTGGAATACACTGCCCATCCAGAGTCAGTATAACCCACCCCCTTGTGCCACAGTCATAAAGACGTATTTTATGGCATATTTTGTTAACTCAGCGGCAATGGAACTTTCGGAGCTTGATAAAATACATCCATCAATGCCAATTATACTTTGGAGAAGTTTTAATTTTTTGAGATTTGAAAAGGAACTCGCACCCATTTCGACGACCCTGACACATACAAGACAGGAAGCTTTGAGCCTGTCCTTAGAAACAAAGGCTAGCAAAGGCATAGTGAGAGAAAAATCCCACAGATAAAGTTACCGGGGTGGAATGACAAAGGGAACAGCCGCGGGACACACAGCCACATGGCCGCACTCACACGGGACGCACTGAAGCCTCCCTGGCACCCAGACACACTCATTCTGCCGACCCCCGTCCTTTGATATTCCTCTGGGGACTTAGGTCTAATACTCAGTTGACATTTCAGTACCAAGATCTGATTTTACATTGCAGAAATGCAGAGAGACAGCCACAAACTTAAATGCTACCACCAGTCAGTTCCCATACTGGAGTGTTTATAGCTAACATCTGCAGGACCTCACAGTTTATCCACACAAACAGGCTATAAGATACTTTCCTCAAATTGTTTTTGTGCTGCAGCTGCTGGCATGAGAATTTAGAGGAAAACTGATGGGGATGAACAATGTTCAATATACTTTTATAGGATAGTCTACTCTACCAACCAAATTAATTTTAGGGGTCACTAAAGGCCAGACATAACTCTGTTTACAAACACCCCTTCTATCTTGCACATGCTTCACTTAGTATTCACTGTGACTGAGCTCTGAATTAGTGGTATCGCCCATGACCTCCTTCAAGGCCGCCCGTCCCACCCTCCCTCTAGCTACTACCCGTTATGTCTGGGGTAGCCACTTCTGCTTCTATGGAGGGTCATTTTGTGGGTCTGTTCCCAGGCTGAGCATGGCGTGGGTCCAGGGAGACCAGCGAGCCACTGGGGTGAGAGGCGCTTGACCGCACAGGAATGCTTGGGGCTTCATGGCCTGCCAAGACAAAGCTCTGGGCTTTGGGGGCAGGTCTCTGTGTCTGGGGGGCACGGCCACTGGCATCTGACACAAAGTGACTTTACTCTGTCTGAAACAGGTATGTGAGGTGTTAGCAGGCCTCACTCCGCAACATTCTGCCTTGTACATGAACCATGAACAAGACACAGGGGTCAGGGAAGGCTGGCTTAGTCTCTTCTCAATCCATCGCTAAAAAGGGGTCAAAGATAACTCATTATTGTAACAGACAGGAACTGAACTGTGATTCAGAGATTAAACAAAACCACAACAGCACACTGCCACTCAGCTGCAGAGAACTTTCACACAGACATGTCCAAGACACATCAGCCCACAAACCACTATTCCTGTCAGAAATGGAAGAGAAATACACTGACAGCAGTGCGTCATTTCATAGTGCTGCTAAGGAAAAGGTCTCTGTCCCTCCACCAGTTTCAACACACAGCCAGAATGTGCAGCGTAACCCCATTAATGGGTTCAAGACTGACAGTTTCTAGATAGCTATTCTTCCTGTCAAAAAAAGCTTGTGTATACTGGCAAGACTTTTTTTCCTACTTGGATGATTCCAGCATCGACAATCTAATACTTCACATGTTAAATATCCCTTAAATACCCTTTCAATATGGAAACACACCTCTCTGAAATGGTATTACTTAATTAACCCAACATATTCTTTACACTAATTCTAACTGTGAAACGCCTGGTGTTCCTTCAGGTCTAAGCAGTACGTCAAAGCAGATCTAGATTTTTATGCAGAGTATCGCTAATACCACATGGGCCCAGACAAAACATTATAATGAAGCCCAATCAAGTTACCCTCCCTACTCCCTTCCAGAATGCTGGTATCAAGCCACCTGGTCGATTTCTAGCTATCCGCAGTTGTCTGAGGGCGCTCTGCTACTCTGTCCTGGCTGGACCTCACCAATGCACCACCTCCCCACTGACCAGGGGGCAACCCAGTCACATGTCCCCCTGGACAGGGTGTCACTTTCATCACTGCCAAAATAAAACCCCTGCACCCCCATCAATGTGGAAGAGGGGACACAAACACTCTACAGGGTCTCACAAGAAGAGAGAAAGAAGGCAAATGAAAAGAAAGTTTCTGTTAATGAAGAGGTGGAACACTGGCTGACACGGAGACCCAGTCCTGTGAATTTCTTGCCTTACTTATCCAGAAAATGAACAGAAAGTTGCTTTAGGTAAGGGCAGTCTCGGGAGGGGTGCCAGACATACCATGCTGTCGCTGTGAAAGAAGCCCCTGAGGGAGGGGGCGGACACAGAGCGCCTGGTAGCAAAGGCAGGTTGGTGGGGGGTTGGTGCGGCTGGCGCTGTGGGGGCGACGGGGCTCGTGGCGACTGGCACCATGTGTGGTGCCAGGGCCTGACACAGAGCCTCCACTTGCCGTGCCAGCCTCTCCTGCTGGACACGCAGCCGCAGCACCTCCTCCTGTAGGTCACACACGGCATGCTCCAGGGGTGCGACGCGCCCCACTGCTTCCCCCAGACGAGCATCCACCCGCATCCTGAAGGCCTTCAGATCGGCGTGCACCTCAGCCACGGCACAGCGCAGGGTCAGCTCCATGGTGCGCACAGCGCTATCCGCCTCCTGCCCGCCTGCTGCCAGCTCTACTGCCAGCCCACTCTCCAGCCCAACATCCTCCTCCTCGTCCACTGCATCCAGCACCAGCAGATCTCCAATCACAGCCTCCAGACCAGACTCGGCACAGGAGCTGTCAGTGCCACCCAGAGCCATGGGAGCCTCAGCGGCCGGAAGAAGGTCCACATTCACACCTGGCATGATGGTCACTCCACACTCAAGGACTGAGTTGTGCACACACAATACCAGTTGGAGCTTCTTCCCCCAGTCCTTGAATCCTTTGAATAAAGGACAAGTTCTCTCCTTCACTATTTTCCTGCAGAGCACTCTGAAACACCTCTTGTTCTTTATAACCACTACGAATCTCCCCACTTGAGATGCTTAGTCAAGCTGGCCAATCGTACTGCAGAGAATTTGGATTCTTGGGCCAAGGGCCCTGCCCCTCACAATGAAGAACCACCCAAAACGTTCCCACTAATCACCCATACAGCTATTATTCCACAGGGTAGGACTAAGGAATTGGCAGAGGCCCCCCAATCTGTATATTTAGAGCCCCTGTCCTTCACAGGGTAGTATGCGGATGTAGTGGGAAAGCCACTAGGTTTATTTTTAGACATTGTTCTTGTCAAACAGCCGCATATGATTTCGAACAACATCTGTTGTTGAGGTCACGTGACACGCCAGGCCAGATCACCTACAACCGCATGGAGGCCAGAGTGCATTCTGGGAACACTCAACTTATCCCTTGTTTCCATAAGGAACAACAAATTCTGGTACAACATGGCATAACCGCTGCATTTATCCTGAAAGCCACCGGGTGCAGGGACAGTGATGGTGCTGCTCCTGGACTTCCTCTTTTCTCAGAAGGAACAGTATCACTGTTGTTCCGCAGCTTGTATTTCAAAGTGGCCTGCGTCAGTGCCCGTGGGATTCGCTTTGCACGCCAGGTGCACGAGCAGCCATCCATCCGCATTTGTTTTGTAAATCTATATCTGTGTGCGTGAGTGTCCTTCCGGCTCCCTTCGAATGTCACGCACCATCGTTTCACCTTGTGCCGGCAAAGCAGAGAGAAAGTCGTCTGTGTCAGTTTGCCTGACAGCTGCTGAGTGGAGTAACCTCCAAAACTGCTCATCGCTCAAACAGGATACCTCGAAAGCTGGGGATTGACAGCTGAGCAAATGTTGCCTTTGAAAGTGGAAGAGGGCATTACAAATAATATTCAACCCAAGAGGCATTTTTTTCTGTCACTTTCATTGACAAATAACTGCTGCTGTGGAAACACTGAGCAGGGGTACCAGCCAGAGCTAGTTATTTGGCATGATGTATGTGTGCAGTGCAACAGTATAAATTTAATAATTAATCAAACAACTCAACAAATGCAAGATTGCAGCAGTAATATTCCAGAAGACACCTGAGGTACCTGCTACTGGTTAATCTCCTGCAGGATTTATTATACACAGACCAGCATCTACTTTAGGGTGTGGCCAAAATTATTAAGGAATTAACCAATGGCAGGATTTAATATAGCCTCCAGGTCCCAGCTTAACCCCCCAATAGAAATGATACTCAATCAACCACTGTACAAGAGTACAGAGACTGAGAGACTGACACTAACCCCCTTCAAACACACTCCCAGTTCAATCGCCTTAGTGGAGCTATTTCAGTATTCACCTAATGACCTTAATGAGCTGACTGTCTGGTTCCCCACGAGACACTGTAAGCCGAAGTAGGACTCACAGTCCAGGTCTAACCTACAGGACCTGCCCTTGTAATACATTCTCCCTTCATTGGGAGAAAAACAAGGCTTCGGTTAACCGCTGGGCTCAGAAAAGGCTTTACAGCAGGCTGTGCAAACCTGCCCCACAGCCCAGTGCCACTCCACCCATGGTAATCCCTTTAGCAGCAAACACTTTCACAATCACAACACTCACTATGCTACTACACATAAATCAGTAATTAGTATCAGTATGCCTACAAAGGAGTGATAGTGTTGCATCACATGACCTGGCCACCTGACCTAAATCCAACTGAAATTATTCCAAAGGAGTTCGACCATAGTGTGAAGGAAACGCGGGCACTGAGTACTTAGTATACTTGGGACCTTCTTCAAGACAGCTGTAAAGGCATCCCAAGAGGCCACTTCATGAAACTGGCATAGAGGGGACAGTAGGGTCAGCCAGTTCCTTAAGCCACTGGAGTTAAGGGTCCAATGGTGGGATCACTCTGCTGGCCACGAGATTTGGACCAGCAACCTGTCAGACCAGCAACCTTGAGTCTCAACCCACAGAGCTGCCCCCCCCCCCAAAAAAAAAACAATTTTTTGTTTAATACTTCTTTGGTCAGCGTATAATTAAAAATGTCATTTAATAGTTTAGATGTCCTTATAATTATTCTAAAAGGTAGAGAATAGTACAAATAAACCTTTCTATAGTAGGTAGGTGTGTCCAAACTTTTGACTGAAACGTGTGTGCAAACACATGTATGTGTATATTAAATATTACACACACACACACATTCATAGATACATACACACAACTCTGGAATAAATTAAGCAACCACAGTAAAAATGTTTGTTTCACTTCATTTCATTTATGGGTGTGCTTCTGTGTAAAATGTACATTTTTTTGTAAACTCCTGCCTGGCTCTTCCCTGCTTCTCATTAATGAAGGGCTTCTTCCTTGCTTTATGGGATTTCAGACCTGCTTTTAGGAGCTTGATACAAACTGTCCAAGCAGTGCACTTCACTCCTGCGCTTAATGTTTACGATTCTTTTTGAAGGTCACTTGAGGTCATCCTCTGATTCATAAGGTACTGTTGGATACGTTGATAGTCATCTCAGGCATTAGAAAGTTGCTTCTGCCCTCTACCTGGCTGGTTTTTGGTTATAGCCAGTGTTTCCTGCTTCACCTTTTAGTCTTAGAAATTTTGAACCTGGATATATATATATATACAGCGCCCTCCACAATTATTGGCACCCCTCATAAAGATTTGTTAAAAGGGTTCGAAAAAATCCAGCCTTTCATTAACATAAATGTATTCCAAGAAAAAAAAAATCCTTCACAATGGATCACAATGTATGAAGTGAAATTTGTAAAATTTGTTTTAAAAAAAAAAAAGTCGATAAAATACATAAAATATTTAAGCCTCCACTATCCTGATGACATAACACCCACACTACTGCAGTACAGTAGAACAGAGGAATAATGAATGAAGCTGGTATCCTTTCTCAGAACACTCCAACCCATATGGCCCCATTGATAGCGTATTGATAGGTTCCCAGAGGGTGGCATAAGACACAATAGGCCGGATAACCTTCTGCATACATGCCAATCCCCTTTCTGGGTATAACATTATTCTTTGTATTACTCTGCTGTCAGCCTGGAGCTGATCACAAAATAAAATGACTGACAAACATGCCCACAGGCAACCCAAACACACACAAATGCTCCCACTCATGCATACATCCTGCGCTCCCTACCGTGGCGTCCTGTCGTGGTTCAGCTCTGACGAGTGGCTTCATCCCCAGCCCTGTGAACACACTACACCTTCCACAGTCCCTGTCTTTCTCCCACGAACCCTCGCCTTACACGCTCTAACAGAAAGGGACGCCCTTGCCCACTATCATCATACCTATAACGCTGTGGTCACTTCTCTAAGCTGCAAGCCCCCAATCCCTAAATGGGATTACAGGGAGCACTCGTGTTCAGAAGAGCAACAGGCAAACTTAAAAGAGAAAGTTGTAAAACACGTTCCAGCACTTTTTCAGATGAGAAAGCAAAGCGGAGAGTTTTCTTTTAGGTTATGACCCACACCTGACTCAATATGCATGGTCCTGTTCAGTGTTTTACATTGAGGATAAATGCATCTGGGGGAAATGCATTGGTCCTCAGGTTTTACTTGTAGTCCCATCACCATAAATTATACTTTCATTTCATTGAACTTGGACACTGCTGCCATAGTTGAGAACCCACTGGACTGTGACTGTCTGTTGCATAAATAGTGTGAAACAAGGCCAATGACAAAATGATATGCTACGCTAACAACAAAACAGACTGACTTTGCTAGTTTGAACAGAAGAAGACGCTCATCTATTTGGACTGCAAGGATGCTCACCTGCACTTCCCATTCCCTGGTGCAAGATGAGACAGTTTACAAAAAGAATCCCAGGTGGAAACTCTCCATACAGAGAGAGAGGAGGCTGTGAAATGCGACTGAACAAAAGATATCATGCTGAATGGAAAAACGAGGCTGACTGATGGAAGAGACTCTGCCCACTCAATGCATCACATAGTCAGAAGTGTTTTAACCTTCTACAAACTGCAAAAACCTCTCTAAACCTTTCCGTCTCCACTAAAGTGTGCCAATATAAAAGTCATCATGATGTCTGGAATACGGTTTACCTCTAGGGTAAACAGTGTGTGACCATACGCCTCCTGCCTACCTCTCCTGCTCTCGCTCTCTCTCTCTCTCTCACACATACACACTCCCCATTTTTTACCCTTTAAGGAGAGATTGGACCCACTATCCATTCTCTGTGTCACAAACATGGTGCTGTGTCCTGCTCTCTCTCTGGGAGCCTGTGACACACACACACACACACACACAGAGGATAATATTCATATCTCTGTGGGGACCAGTCATTCATTTCTATGGAGAAAATCCTAATTCCAACTATGACAACCTTAACCAGTAACCGTAATCATAAGTAACCACACAAATCCACACAAAATACAATAACAGATATATATATCCATCCATCCATTTTCCAAACCGCTTATGCTACTGGGTCGCAGGGGGTCCAGAGCCTATTCCGGAAGCAATGGGCACGAGGCAGGGAACAACCCAGGATGGGGGGCCAGCCTATCGCAGGGCACACTCACACACCAGATATATACACACACACACACACACACACACACACGCAGCGTCTCAATAGTTCCACTGATCCAAACCTTGTTGTCTAATGAGAGCACAATCAATGTCATACGTGGGATGTATATTTTTCACTGTGGTAAGTTCAGCCCTTCAATGATTTTAAAGGTGTTTTAACACATGTCTGATCCTGACAGAAGTCTCACGTTCTAGTATCGGGACCCAAAACACAGCCAGCAGGTACTTCTGCTATGAGGTGTATGTCCCTGTACACGCTGATCACTCTGATAATGCAGCAACTGTAAACCTGCAATCAATTATTGCTCTAAGCCTGCATGGCCGAGATACCTTGAAGGTGGAACTGGAAGAGATTCCAGAAGAGGAGATCTTGAAAGGAGTCGGTCTCAGGCCCAAGGTCAGCTCTGTGGATGGAGGTGTGTGTAAGAAAGAGGGACAGAAAAACAGACATCAGCTGAACAAGCTCAAGCAAACTTCAGTTTCTCCGGAGCAAATTCGCCATACAGGACATTTATCAATAAATGTTAAAATTATTAAACATTTTACTATATGAATTCTTAAACATTCTGCCATATTAATAGTTATATTTGACTTATAGCGTGGAAAGAACATTTGTATTTATAAACATTGTCTATATATTTTCCATGGATCAGATCAAAGCTACTAATTTCCAAATTGCGTAAGCTGCCTGCACTCAGAATGTCATAACACTTAAACTGTGAGGTCACATGATTAATAGCCGAGTTGCACCAAAAGCAGCACCGATAGGAGTAAAGCCTGCATCAGCTTCTCCTGTTGGCATGCAGACAAAATAACGCAGTCATACAAGACAGGGGGACCAGGTGAAGTGCGCGAAAGCACCTGGTACATTGACTTGCTAATGAGCCCCACCAGGCAGGTGTGTGAAAATACTGGCAGATAACATGCAGCAAGCAAAGACAAGGGGACAGGAGGGGTTCAGCACCAAGCCGTCAGGTGCTGGAAGATTTAAGTAAATAACCTTTATCCTTGTTTAGTCAGATGTGTGCAGCAGCTCTGATGGAAAAAGAGAAATGATGCATCGCCAAAACAGCTAAAAATCTTTGTAGGTCTATAAACCCCACTTGATTTAGAAAAACCTCGTCCTGGCCTGTCAGAATTCACCAGTGAATTGAGCAGCAGAAGGCCCAGGAACACACACAGGACACATTAGCATTCTGAGCAGAAGCCCACGGAAGATGCCTCTCCTGGTGTGGATGTGAATGCTCTAACTTGGGAGGAATGCAGCACTTCTGTTGAGACGCCACGTAGGAGAAATGATCTATTGTATCGTAAGTCACAACCCCCAAGTCCCCCGCCCCCCTTGCTCTATTACTGCATGCATCTTTAGCCCCAGCGCCCACTCTAGTGCCGCTCACAGTGAAAAGCGCTGTGCGAGTTCTGGCAGAGTCCACTTAGTGGCCCGGTGACACCCCCGCGTGTTCCGACCCCGTGAGACCCCATTCAGTATTTCATGTGGTCCTTACTGACCTGTCATTGCCATGCTGTGCCTGCCTACGAGGGCCATTTACATATTGCTGCAAGGGGGTGGAATGCTGCCAAATATGTACACACCCCTTACGTACAACAGGAAGGCAAAAACATCAGTGCGTGATGAGAACATTAAACTCGTGTAGTTTTGGAGAAGTTACTTGTTAGATTACTTTGGCCGTATGATGCGAAAACACCCGTGATCTCGCCATGACTGCATCCAGTCAGAAAATATCACTGGGAATAGAAAACAGCAGGACCTCCTGGCTGTAAGGAGGTGACCATAAGGGGTTTGCCTGTTAGCACCTGTGGCTCTCCTGCTCTTTCAGGCCTTTGCCAGATAGATCCCAGCGTCAAACCACTGACTAACCCTATTCACTCAGATCCCAGTGTACTTGCAGAGGTTGCATCGCGGGTCACTTATACACACTCATCAAGCCACCCTGTATCTTCACGAAAATCATTGCTTTAAAAATACACGTCCATGTGCCACCTAAACATCCCAATTGATCTAAAAATAACCAAAACTAGGCTAAAAAGTTAAACTAAGTTTTTTAAATAAACCTCCAGCACACAGGCTTCAGGTTCATCGCTCTGAGTGGCAGATGAAACAGGACCCACGGGCTCTTTCACCTACCTGACCTGTTGCCCACTGTACTGGTAGCTAAACGAGAAGCCATACTGCCCCCTGGGATGGTTCGCCCCTCCTTGATCTCAATGGTAAGGAAAGTCTTCATGTTGGGATCTCCCTCTCCTTGGCTGTGAGCTGTGATGTCCCCTGATGTGCCGCTGGCTGCTGATGACTCCACTGCCTGGTCCAGGGTGCTGCTCTCATCTGAGCCAGCAGGGGCAGGCCCCCTGCTTTCAGGCTGCTCAGAAGCCCCACCCCCAGGGCTCTGCAACTGGCTGCCGGGAGCCCGTTGTGGGGCGGGAACATGAGGCCTGGTAGATGAACCTTTCTTTATGCCCACCCGGCGATGGAGTAAACTTCCAGGGCTCTCAGAAGCAGAGGAGGAGGATACAGCACTAGATGGACATTCCTCATGGGACCTCCCAACTCCCTCAGGACCAGTGGGGGTGTGTCCCAACATAGTTTTTCCTTTTCCTGGACTTTCGGACGGCTCCTTCAGACCAGGTTCCTCAAACCGGCGGGTCGCTGTAGAGATGGGCGTCTGGCCCCGCATTATGCTGGCAGTGGCAGTGTTCCTCACAGAGAAACTCCTTGCATGGACTGTCTGACCTGAGGTGCCTTCAGTAAACTTGCGTACCCGGTCCCTAACAGAGTTTGCTCGGCCGACGGAGAGAGCGGCTGCATCCTTCTTGTCACCTGCTGAGAAATGGAGACAGCCCTTGTGACTACCGGAGACACACACGCGCACACACACACACTCATTCTCAGTGAATCTCCCGTCCCACCTCCTATCTTGACATGTTAGTTCCTGTACGACTTTGCTTCAGCCAACCCTCTGCTGTCTACATCAGATCTCTTGGTTCCACTTCCTTGTGCTCTGCTCTTGAACATTTACGTTACGGGCTGCTACTCGCTCCTCACTTCACAACAAACATCCCGGCCTTCACTACCCTTCCCTCATCAGCAGGTCACCCTCTCTTAACACTACAGGAAAATGGACCTCTGCGTCAGATGGAGAATCGGGGCCATTTCAATACCACCACTTTGCATAGTGCCCAAAGAGCCAAACAAAGTAGTTGTTATTTTGCGATACTTTAAACCACAATCTGTACCTCCTCTAACACTAGGCAGGTCAGTACATGTCAGTAATTTAATGTATTTTAACTCACACTGACTCAGGAGTTTTGCAGGGTAATTCTCTTATCAAGGAATAACGAAAATTTTATGTACAGTGGGACACAATTAACTACTTAAGCACCAGAGCACAACACAGACATTATATCCCCAGATTTACTCACGGCAACTGAAATCACACAAGTGTAGACTACATAGATTCAGTGTTATGTGAAGAAACCAGGACATGTACAGATTTAATACCCAGCAGTATTGAGTTATGTCTTGTATTTAAAGACTACAAAGAGCCTCTCTTAGGAGAGACCAAACAACA
The DNA here is from genome assembly GCA_026776945.1 of Isichthys henryi. NCBI lineage: Eukaryota > Metazoa > Chordata > Actinopteri > Osteoglossiformes > Mormyridae > Isichthys > Isichthys henryi. The sequence continues at coordinate 36,867,108 of JAODJX010000042.1, forward strand.
GAGGGATGGAGACAAAAGAGAGAGAGGATTGGGGGGAAAACAGCCAGGGAAGGTGCAACTGAACCTTTCAGCCATATTGAGGCAAAAAATGTGCAGTGGTTGCTAGGGAACCAAGCCATGTTTACACCAGATGTAGCCCCGGGATGCCGAGAGGTGACCAAAGGCAGACACGTGCTGGAGCACAACAGGTCCCCAGCTGGTTTCGTCCTGCCCCTCTCTGCAGCCCCACCTCACACCATCCCACCATACTGCTTCCCTCCAGGCCCTGCAGGCCCCTCTCCCTATACGGTCATGTTACCAAAGCCTTACGGCGTAAGGAAGGGCAGGACGCCTTGATAGTCTGGCTGCTCTGATAACAAGCAGCGGCATCCGAGAAACCAAGTAATAACAACAGAGATAATTCATCAGCTACTTTTCAGGGCCTATTTGGAAATCTTTAATTTTTTTATGATGCCTCACATCAGTGGCTATCTCAGGATATTTATGTTCAGTATAGCCTCTAACTAGCACAAAATCTGCTGCGTCCAGTAATGTTTAACAGGTCTTATTTGGGACTGTGTGTTCAGGTCTGGGTCTGCTTGTTATGAGTGCCAATCCTCACCTGTTTGCTTGGTGGTGCAAAAGGGTGACTGCGGCATCTCTCTTGTCCTTATTGTCTGAAAGAGAGAGAAAAAACACCTCTTTGATTACTTTAGTCCTAATGGATAAATTATTAATCAGTCTTACCAGTTGTCTTATTGTTTGGCAAGTACTTTTACCCAAATGAGCTTAAACTTGAAGACACAACTGGACCTCTCTTAATGCAAATATGGTGAAGATCTTCACTGAAAGACAACGGTAAATTGCTTCTGGGACTCAAATTGGGAACCATTTCATTCCATACTCAAGCCATTAAATGCCAGTATATTTGCTGGTGTGATTAAAATAGGGCCATAAACCAGAACCAAACCATCAAGGTTTGTTTTGAGGTGCTATCTTGGACCACAATCAAACTATGAGACAAAGAAAACTGGCAGCGTATTATAATGTGATCATATTGAACCAGTCATGATGTGACAAGACTCTCAAGATCAGAAGACAGCTGGCATGTATTTAGGTCAGCCCAGATATTTGAGAGAGCCAAGGCTGCCAGACCGATGAAAGAACAAGGTTGCCAGGCAGGTTGCTGATTACTCAGCTTACAATTAATAACTGGATTTTTAAAGTTACCCAGTATTACCCTGAGAACAAAGGCTAAGACCTGGATACTTCATGCCTGGGATCTTTCTTTTTTACTTGCTGGGGATTAAGTAGCCACGTGCTGCTGGTATGAGGAATGTAAACATAGCGGGAGCATGTAGCCAGACAGGAGGATAAAATGTACACAAGGCCTTTAAGAAACAACCTGAATAAACACATTAGAAGCAGCACAACCCCGTAACCACAACCCTCGTCTAATAATGTCATGCACCCTGAATCACAGGTCCTCTGTGTCTCTTTTTGTTCCACGTCTGTGTGTTTATTCTGTGCTAGCTTTCAGCAGTTTGTCTGTCTTTGTGATCCACTGCTGATGCAAACCAGATCCTCCAGGAGTCAGAGGTCTCTAAAAATAAAAAACTGAAGGCGACTGAAGATGCCTGCTGTAATCTGGAGCCCATCACATCCTGTGTGGACCACAAGGTCTCGCCTAGTGCCACCGACTTTGGTGACAGTTTGTTTGCACAGCGGGGTTACTAGTCAAGCAACACTGCATGGAGTCCAGAGCAGTCTCAGTTTGACAATGCTCTGCTAGTACAAATTATTGCTTGCCTTTGCTGAGGCAGTAATGAGGAAGGCTGGTATCTATGTGGGGTTAACCAATACAGCTCAGCTTTGCCCTCTGGTGGTGATGAAGTAAAAAGGACATCATGTGTAAACTGCTTGCAGGGAACAATTCTGCATGGTAACCCAGGATATATTGTGCTATCAAATCTACCATTATCATCATGTTGTAGAACAAATGTAAACATTTTATGCTTCAATGTGTCTTGACTTTGTATTTAAACAGCAGAAAATCCTCCTGAAGATTCAGGCAGAATCACCTTCCCTTTAACAGTGCAATACCTTTTGTTCTTTAGCATCTTCCCTGGTCCTTGGACTTCCATTAACCAAGCCATTGCAAGATGCATGGACACTCCTGGAGTAGACGACACCATCAGGCTGCTCATGAGCTGTATCTGTGGTGGAACTCTCATCATTGCGCTCACAAATGGGCCTTGGTGCTCTGTGGCTGTTGTTCTCAGATTCTGAATCTGAGCTGGAGGAGCCACTCTTTGCCTTCATTGGCGCCTCCTGGAGATCTTTCTCAAGTGAGGATATACAGCTATTGAGATCCCTGTGTGATTCCAGTAGTCTTTGTGATGAAATGGAGGATCCGGACCCCAGCTGTGACCCCAAGCCTGTGTCGGACATCCCACAGTCTAGTCTGTCTCTCTGTTGGACCTGGGAGCCTGGGCTGCCCTCGGAAGATCCAGAATGGTATTGAGCCCTTCGAGTGGAGAGCACACTATACTCAGATGCCCTAGAGTCCAGTACAGCCCTGACAGCAGAGCCTAAACTCCGCTCAGATGTCCCAGAGTCCAATTGGGCCCTGGGAGCAGAGCCTACACTACGCTCAGATGTGCCAGAATCCAATCGGGATGAATAGGCAGAGCCTACGCTCCTATCAGATGCCCCAGAGTCCAATTGGGCCCTGGGGGCAGAGACTACACTCCTATCAGATGCCCCAGAGTCCAATCGAGCCCTGGGGGCAGAGCCCACACTCCGGTCAGATGCCCCAGAGTCCAATCGAGCCCTGGGGGCAGAGCCCATACTCCGTTCAGATGCCCCAGAGTCTAATCGAGCCCTTGAGGCAGAGCCTACACTCCTCTCAAATGTCCCAGAGTCCAATCGTGCCCTGGGAATAGAACCCACACTGTGGTCAGGGACCTCAAAGTCTAACTGGGCCCTGGAAAATGAATCCACACTTCTCTCAGATGCCCCTGAGTCCAGTCGGGCTCTGGAGGGTGCAAATTCCTGGCTCAGCTCAAATGAATCCTGCTGCTGGCACTGAGTCACAATGCCGTTGAAGTCGGAGGTTCCGGATTCCAGGCACCGGCGTGCTGCTGCAGGGCCTGCTGGCTCCCCTTTCCCCACGGTGTCCATGACCAGCGTCATGCCTGTGCTGGAGCCTGTAAGCAGCAATATAACAATCTCAAATCAGTAATAATGTAATAAGCAGCAAATTTTAAAAAAATATATTAAAAATGCTAGGTTTATCAATCATTGTATCATTCAGCGTAGCTTTTTGTATTGTTTTTTGCTCCGTTTCTACGGTTGGTTAAATATTATTGCAGATGATGACAAACACCATGCTAATAAAAGGTTATCAGTTTCTGTGCATCAGGTGTTGTTAAAAATGCTCCTTGAAGCATCACTTTATGTCAACACTCTTAATGTCAGCACAAATACTGCTGCCTGTGAAGATGCAGCAATGTTTCTAGGGCTGCCACTAGCAACTATTTTTCTATGAATTAATGTATAGACTCTTTTACCAATTGATCGATTAATCTAAACGATTAATTTTCCTCCAGAAAATCAAATCGATAGTTTAATTTATTAATTTTATTTTGACAATAACAAAATGTATGTCATCGCAGGGCTTTAGATAATGGATGCCATCTTTTCAACCACAATCTGATAAGAAAATTAGTGGTATGCCTAATTAACGAGGTGCGTATTGTGACATCCAAAAGTTAGTAATCTGTATAAATTCGGCATATCCTTATGCTTATTAAATTCGGTTAGTGGAGCACGCCACATGTGACTGTTTTGGTAAATCATGGAACAATAAGCACAGAAGTCAAGGAAGAGACAGTTCAGCAACCACTATATATTTAAAAAGATTAGATACTGTGGATACACAAAGTAAAAAGATGTTTGTGGTGTGCTTTTCAGTTTTAGTTTACAATAATAACACTGGTCCCAACAAGCCCAATACGCACAAACACATACTGGCACCGTCAATCCACGGAGAATAAACCCAGATTTAAGCCTAAACGTTTTCTCAAACACATATTCAATGGAGTTTCTAAGGTAGTATGCAGAGCTTTATGGGTTTAATGATGAGTGTATTTAACAGCTACAATGACAAAAATATTAAAAAGCTCTCGATACTAATTATAATTTAAAACCATGAATACCCTAGCGGTCCAGAATAGTGCCTGTGTGTTTTCTCTTCAGATGCTTGTGCTTAGCGCTGGTGTCCACCTAGTGTGAAGGTATGAAACTGTCTACATAAATCAAACACTTCATATGAAATGTGTGGTTTTCTTAAATGTAACAATTAAAGATAGAATACGCCAAAAAGAAAACACATTAGAAAAAGGTTCTTGTGGTAAATCATCCAGTATATAATAATTCTTTCACAAAATCCCTTTTGTGTCTCTAAGTAATTTTAAGGCAATTACGACACTGGAATTGTCATTAAAGTGTGCGTTGTTTATTACAACATGTCAAGTACATGTTAGGTATTCTTAGTGATGAGTCGTAACTACTGACTTATGAAATGTGGTTGATAGAGTAATTGGAGGGGGCAGATTCTCAAGTCCAGACATGGTTTTTGGGCCTGACTCAAGATGTAGGAAGAGTCATTCTTGGAAGAGGAAGTGACAAGCAGGCACAGGAAATGAAGTCAGGGTGAGGGCAATCAATAATGACATCCACAGTCAACTGCCAGTACACCACCTCCTCCACTACTTCAGGAAAATGTCTTATTTCGTATTATTTAAGTTTATCCTTGCCATCACATTGCAGCAAATAGCAAGTGGGCAAGTGTAGTGGGATTGCAAAAGGATTGCGAGGAATGCAAAACTATTTCAAAAAATATTTTCCCACCCAGGCATTTTAGGGGCTCCATAGACGGCAAACAACAAAATTACACCAAATGGTCTATAGGCTACAGTGGTACTTAAAAACTGAAATGGGTTAATTATAATTCAAATATGAATTTTTAACATTGCACATGAATGAATATTCAAATATCAGTTAAAAAGTGACAGCCCTAACACATGCAGAGAAATCTACAGACAAACACACCAACCTCTGCTCTATTGTCTATATCACTACCAAAGGGTGAATTAAGAAACACATACAAACAGATAGTTAGAAAAACTAGGCAAGTGGAAAAACTGTAAAGCTGTATAATTTCCTGTATTATTATTGTATTATTATAATCAGGTTAGGAGGCCAGTGTACCAATTGACTCACAAACTCATAAACAGAGTTGGGCAATATCATATTTGCTTATTGCAGTGAAGTATACCAAAGCATAGTGTACCAAAGCATAGTGTACCAAAGCATAGTATACCAAAACAGTATGTGTTGTGCTCCGCTAACCCAATATAATAAACATAAAGATTTGCAAGTTTATACAGATTAACTTTTGGCCGTCATAAAATGCCTCATTAATATTTTTCCGGATTACTAATCTGCTTAAACTTTGGGCATAAAGAAACGTACATATTAGTACCAAAGAGCTGGCTTCCAGCCAAATGTTTCGCCTGTCATCTGAAGCCCCTGGTGATTATTGCACATGCGTGATATAATATTGATATGATATCGCCCAGCCCTACTCATAACCCTATTGTACATTGACCCCCCGATGTGAGAAAGCAAACATCATGCCTCAAACTGCGGACTGCTAGTGAGTGGGAGGGTGAAGTGTGTTGAAGCAACGCTATTACATTCCAGTCACCTCAAAACATATAATCAGGTTAGGAGGCCAGTGTTACTGAAAATGTCCCCATTCACCACCACTTGGATATATAAAGAATCAGCCCCCACCCTCACAGGCTAGACGTTCCCCACTGAGCAGAAAGTTTACTCTTGTCTTCACAAAATCCCACCACAAAAGGCAAGCTATGACCTTGGCTACTTATTTTATGCACGGCAGCCATGACAGATCTTAAATTTTCAGAGAATAATTGAAAGGTCTAAAATTATGGCAGGGTAAAACAGGTTCACAGCATGTGTATGATGTTCCATTTTGAGAAATTCTGAACAATATATCTGTGAAGAAAACAATACTTTCACTAACCAAAAACAGCCCACACAGACAGGCATACATATTATATGACCTTCATCCCTTCCCTCTAAAAAAAATAAGTAGAACTAGAAAGGCAGTTGTGGCCTGTTGTTTTTGTTCCGAGTTGAGTTCCCTCAGGAATTCCTGCTGACGCTGTGCATTCCCTCTAACCAACATCAAAACGGGTCATTTACCAAATCACGGCTCTCCTGCTTCAACTGTCGTGGTCTGGCAAGACTGGAGCCCAGCCCCTATCTTTCTTCTTTGTGAATTTTGCCATTATAAATCCCACCCCCCACCCTGTCCAGTCCCGGCCACACACTTCCTGTGTCTGCTGCCAGGCCGTAACAAACTGCACACTTCCCACAAGTGTACAGCTGTGAGGCGAGGCTGTTCCTGCGTGTGCCCCCACCGCTGCAAGGTCCTAATTGTAAGGTGCATTAGGGCAAGTGGGGGGAATGTATTTCGGGGTGTTATGAAAGCATTCTGTCCTTGGCCAGATCATTTTGTGGGGCATACAAGATGTATGTTTGTGTATGAAAGGTGGTTTCCTGTGAAGTTAAAATGTGGGATCACATTCCAAGTACATCTATTTATAATAATCTACAAGATGGGCCTCAAAACCACCTTGAACCACCTTAAACCAGGCACGGGCTGTGGAGACGATGTCCGCAGATCACTGGACTGCCAATGCTCTACAAGGCAGCCTTTTGAGAAACAAATTCTGGATGCTTCACCCAATCCAACTCTTCAGGAGTTTTGAATACTTATTTGTTTGGCTGTGAATTTTCCACTGTTGTTGGATAGACATATGCATTGAAATGATACAGCCAAATGCCTGGATGCTCGTTGAGACAGAGGTCAGGCTGATGGTTACAAAGTCAGGCCAGATCTTGAAGCACAGAGAAAGGATCAGTAAATGTGGGACAAAGAACACCTGGGCCTCCATCACCTATACACACAGTCATACACAGACCACTGGAGTGCAGTGTAGTCGGGTGTCCTACTGAGCCTTGGAGAAGGCCTAAGCCAAGCTAAATTTATCAGAAGCAAGAAGAAAATGTTTAGCCACGTTTTACTCACACTGAAGTATGGAGAGATGTGCACTTTGACCTTTCATATATTTATAGTTCTCTGTATATTTTCTTTTTCCACAAATCAAACATGCCATCAAGCAAGACATTTGTAAAGAAAATCTCTGCTGCCAGGACAATTAAGGTTGCTGTCAAAATTCATTTTATAATATAATGAACCTAAACAGGTGGCACGGTGGTGCACTGGTCAGCAATGTTCCCTCACACCTCTAAGACCAGGGTTTAAGTCTCCGCCATGGCTCCGCGTGTGTAGAGTTTGCATGTTCTCCCCGCATTGTTGCGGGGCTCCCCCCCACAGTCCACACTGAGGTTAATTGGAGGTACCTAATTTCCCATAGGTGTGCTTGTGTGAGTGAATGGTGCCCCATGCTGGGTCGTTCCCTGCCTTGCACCCGCAGCCTGCAGGATAGGTACCAGAACTTTTCCCCCTCCTCCCATGACCCAAAATGTGATAAGCGGTTATAGAAAATGGATGGATGTACTTAAACTTTGCATCCCATATAAAGTCTACCCTGTTCTGATGTGTTCAAATAATGAAAAGATGGATTTTCCTTCCTTCAAATTATTTGAAATCATATGCCAATAATAAAAACAGACAGCAGAAGGGGATCAGTGTCGATGATGCCGGTGAGTTGTTTACCTGATCTGTGCTGCTCTCTGCTCTGTTTCTGCTGACTGCGCAGCTCTCGAATCTGCAATTTGATTCGCTCTCGCTCCCCCAAGCTGTCCCTGTCAAGATCCTACAAAAAAAATTGAAATTATTGACAGTCAGGAAGTGCCTCCTAGCACACACATGCACAACTCAGTAACCTGGAGGTGCCCTGCCAAAGGGCAATGTGCAGTGACTGAAGCTGAGCCTGAACATGGTTCTTACTGCCCCTGTAACTGACAGGTTCTTCTTTTTTTTTCCACCATTCTATTTCTTTGAACTCACATTCACTCAAGTCCATTATTAAACTGCTGGTAGGTGGTCAGAAGTCTGGCAACCAGAAGGCAGTAAAAAGGGTAGATGCAGCATCGCCATGGAGATATAACTTGTAGACTGCTACTGTAGCAAAGGAGCCAGACTTATGTCCAGATGGTACTAGATTTATAGCTCAGCAATGGTACTTAGGTGCTTTAAACCAGTACTTGACAGAGGGACACAGATCTACAAAGCCAAGTCAGCCCTTTCATGCCAATTAGGGATTAGTGCAGATTCCATTCCAATACACTGTTGCTCCTCCAGAAGGAGGCAGGAAGTGGGATGCCTTCCTCTTCCTGTGAGATTTGTATCAGAGGGTCCATCTCAGCAAAAGGAACTCTGCCCAGGGTGTGTTACAAATAATCACAAATCTTTATTGCCTTGGAATTAAGATTTTAAGACCAAAACCCGCATCACTTTTATAATTATTGCCATAGGAAGCACATGCTTCTGTATCAAGGGGAAATGGCTAAAGCCTGAAAGTTGAGCCAAGTAAACCCTAGCATGTCCCCCATGTACTTGCAGGGTTTTAACAATCATCTGAGGCATTTTCCTTGAATTTTGTTCCCATGATGCCCCTCCCACTCGTGTATGTTATAACTTTTGTTTATAAAGAACTCTGTAAAAAGCTCGGATGACCCCCAATCCTGAAGACTAAAATGTAATCACAGGACACAGGTCCGAACATAATAAGAAAGGGGAAGTATGAACTGTGGCAATTTCAGGTGTGATATTTCCAAATGTCTCTTCTTCAGTTTTGTTTTACCCCAAGTACAATGGAGCACAGTAAGACTCTACTACCAAAATAAAATGTATGCAAAAATGCTTGTTTATGTTTTGTTTTTTCCCCTAACAAAGGTAATATTACTATTTTGGCATCTTCCAATTTTTTGATCAAGCTCTGTCTATCCTGACCATGGCAGTCACTGAAAATATAAACTTTATAATAAAACTACTTCAGTTATACATCTACTTCTTCCCACTGTCTGTGAGATGGATTGGCATTATCTTAGTTGTTTTAATATACGATGTCTTGACTTCACATCAGCAATCGAATGATCTATTTTTTTTCTTAAGACTACATATAAATGTATGCACAGCACTCATAACTTACCTTGAGATGTTTCCCTGTTAACTTAATGTCTGAATTACAAGACTCACAGACAAGTAGTTCAAAACTATAAATGAATCAACCCTTGATCAAAGACATGAGGTAAACAAATTAGTTGTACGCATACAAACCTGAACTCAAGAAAGGTGAGAGTTGCTCAATGTATTTTGAAGTACCTGAGCTGTGAGCTTCACGCCTACATTAACGAATTAGACAATGTGGCAATCACCATAAACAATGAGCAATCAGCCAATTCTTTGCTCCCAACAGTTGCCACAATCTTAAAGGTGGTGACTGTCTCACATACAACCCCTAAGGGTCTAGCAAGCCTAATGAGTCATGAAAGCCTGAAGACAGCTGTGCATTTTGAAAAAGAAAGGTACTAAGCATACACTACTAGTTAACAACCCTCACACGCCCTCTGGAGCTCCCTGTTCTATGTGAACATGAGGACACTTGACCCCAACAGCAGTAAGGTAAGAGCAGGCATTCTCTTCACAGCAAGGCATTTGTGCTAAAACAGACTCCAGACAACGATACCGCAAGGGTGTAAATGGACTTCAGGCCAGCCAACGCCCCACACTGTAACCACCCACCTACACCCATTTCCAGTCTGAGGGGCTCGCCAGAGACACAATGTTGGAGAGGAACGTTCTGTCTTTGTCCTCAGAGGCAAATCCCATCCACCCCTGTCACCACCATTGGACAGAGGACTTTGCTAAATGTAGGATGACCAGTGTCCTAAATCCTGACCACAGTTAGGCGTAGGTCTGGATTCTTCCTGTTTAAAATCCCAAAGATTTTAGGCTGACAGTAAATGAATGAGAAGCAGATTTGAAAAGTCAACAAAGCTGTGAACTTCATAGTTTGTAGAAGAGTTTTAGTTAAATGGACTTTAATAAAATGTCACCTGACAATCACAGCACACACACACACACACGTACACAAAATTTAAAATCTATTTTCATTAGCATTTTCAGAAAAACAGTTTAACCCCAGAATTTTTCTTATTTTGGGAAAGAAAAATACAGTAGCTGACCTATCATTGTCCATTCAATACACACACATAATAAAGAAACTCCAAACTCTAATTCAGTAGATGTGACTGTGAGAAAACTGCAGAGAACAAACCCAACGCCACATGTCATTCCATTCCCACCAGACAAAGTGGCCCCAGCCGTAGCCTCATCTCCTGCTGTCTTACTAGGGTTTGAACGCCAAATTATTCCCATAATTTTCTCAAAAGCTGCTCTGTTCATGTCCTTTGTTCAAGCAGTGCCTGCCATTATCAGAGAGAGAATAAACATGATTGTGCTCTCTGTTCTCCACCCATATATCCTGTACACAAACGATAGACACACACACATACAGAAACACCTGGCTTTTGAGAACTACTGTCTGTCACCAGACAAACATTACTGGCAACAGCACAACGCCTGCAGGCATGTAGCCTACCCAGCCTTCCTGCACCTCCTTGAACTCCTTGGCCATCGTACCTTGTAACCTTGCACTGCTCATGCTTTCCATTCTGCTCCAGTTGCTGCCGGCATGTCTCCCCAAACTCTCTTCCTCAGTGACTGGCCTATACTCACACACACTCACACATGTCA
>JAODJX010000042.1:36891732-36905470 GCA_026776945.1 Isichthys henryi
TCGATCGTCATTTTCATGCTCGATCGTCGCTGATGGGTTCGAGTAATCGATTAATCGAGTACTCGTGCACATCCCTAGTATAAAGTACAAGGCTGTACAGTATAGTTTCACTTACCAGAATCAATAGTCATGCGTTAATGACAGGGATGACTTTTGAGAAATGCATGGTTGGGTGATTTTGTCATTGTGAATACCTTAGTGTACTATATTCCATTTACCTTGAGGGTCGGAAGTCGGAACTGGAAATGATGTCACACCTGAGTTAATGGCAGGGGTAATTTCTGAGAAACGAGTTGTTACATGATTTTGTCATTGTGAGAGCATCTTAGAGTGTACTGCATTCCATTTACCTCAGAAGTCAGAGCTGAGAATGAAGTCACACCTGAGTTAACTGTGTTCCAGTACAACAAGTCGGAAAGCCATTCTTAGCAATACCAGTGGATGATAACGCATTGCATGGAATTTTGTGCATACAAACACCTTCAAGGTAATTGGAATGCAGTATAATGTGTTACGTTACAATGTTATGGCGGTAACGATGTTACTAGACGACAGGAATTTTTTAGTTCCATAATAATCTTATGGGACCACCATCGTACTTCTGGTCTGTCATTCATCATGTATAATATACGATCTATAATATACGATTATAATCAATAAAACATGTCACTATACAATTCCAATCTAATAAAACATGTCAGTGAAAATGTGGGGCACCGCCCATTCCAAATATCTAGAGAAGGAAGCATAGGCCTACTTTAACATGTTAAACAAATGAATTAATAACATGAAATAATGAGATAGAATTCGTTTACTCATACACTGCACCTGGTACTTTGTCATTAAAAACTGATTCCAGATTTTTACGTGAAAATGTATGCTTCCTGGGTGAAGGGCACAAGCCAAATGGGCAGAGTTGGGGGGGCAGGTAAATTGTGTTTTAAGTATTTCACCTGGCTAGCTAACAGGCATTATACACGTGCTTTACACCATTGCATTCGATGTTTTGCATTACACTTGGTGATGTAAGGCTTGGATGCAGCTGGTCGGCCATGGAAAACCATTCCATGAAGTTCTCTATGTACTGTTCCTGAGCTAATCTGAAGCCCACACAAAGTTTGTAGGTCTGCAGCTATTGATTCTGCATATAGTGATTTTACGTGGCCTACCACTTCATGGTTTAGTTGCTGTTGTTCCCAGTTGCTTCCACTTGTTATAATACCACTAACAGATGACTGTGGAATACTTAGTAGCGAGCAAATTTCACGAATGGACTTATTGCACAGGTGGCATCCTATCACGGTACCACACTTGAATTCACTGACCTCCTGAGAGAGACCCATTCTTTTGTAAATGTTTGTAGAAGCAGTCTGCATGTGTAAGTGCTTGATTTTATACAACTTTGGCCATGGAAGTGACTGGAACACCTGAATTTAATGATTTGTTGGGGTGTCCCAATACTTTTGCCAATATAGTATAGCAATCTTGCTATAACAGAATTGTGGTGTGATATCATGAATCGGGACTGACTGAACTACTAAATATTTCAACATAACAAATTTCAGTGCAGTCAGTGCAAAATCAAAAGATATTACTCAGAAAATTAGAGAGTTTATCATACTTGATCAGCCCTTCTCATATAAATTGTATATGCAGCCAAGAGACTCTATATTTTTAAACATATCTGCATTTTTAAATCATGGCAGAAGACTATGCTGAGCAGCAGGATGCTTTCATGTTAAAAATTTCTAAGACAGCAGTACACAAAAATAAGGTGAAGCAGGTGACACTGGGAACGACCAGAAACCAGCCAGGTAAAGGGCAGAAGCAACATTCCAATGCCAGAGATGACCGTTAACTTATCCGACAGTTTCTCATGAATTGAAGGATGACATTAAAGCAACTTCAAAAGGATTTTTTTCCCCATCCACTACCCCCCCTCTGCGGAAGACATCTGTATTTTAAATTAAATGTACAGTGTAACGATATTCAATTGCCGGCGTGGCCACTCTGAACTCACCCACCCTAGTACCGTGATTATACAAAAAAAAAGGTAAGTAGAAATAATAATAAGAATAATAATAAAGGTGGGATGGAGAAAACAGAGTGTAGGGCAATTCAACATACAAACAACCATAACACACACAACACTCATTACAAGGACATCAAACAACAAAACAGTAATAGTATGCTAATGATGACAACAATAAAAAATTATAACAATAATATCAACAACAACAACAATAATAATAATAATAATAATGATGTTACAAATAGGTATTATATATATGTAGCATACACACATGAGATCATACACATATACACGTATATTTCAATTTCCATATCTATGTTACTCTACAAAGTAATAATAATATTCAGCCTCGTATGCGCTCATTCTTGTATGTGCAAGTGTAGGTGTGAACAGATTTGTCATTGGATGTGCTGGTAGTTGATGCTGTCGGGGGGTGTGACAGTTCTCCCCAGGCCCAAGGCAAAGGCAGGGGGAACCAGGCAACCGAGGCCACCCCGCTGCCCCCATGGCATAAGGGCCCATGGCCACGCATCCCCAAGACAACCACCCATCCAACCCAAGAGGGAGCCCGCGAGGGACTAGGGGGGCGCCAACCCCCATACCAGGAGGCCCGCAGAGGGGGGACGGGCCTCCAAGAGGTCCCGCCTGCGACCCCCCCACCGAGGCAAGCAGGTCGAGGGCCGAAGGGCCCCATCAACCGGCAGCCCATCCCCCCTCCCCCTGATGAAGGGCCCCCCACTCGCCCCCCAGTAGGACGGATCACCGCCCACCGCAGCGACTCAGCATGCCCCCCCCAACACTGCAGGATGATAGAAGGAAGGCCCATACAAACAAAGTGCCCCCCCACCCGGGAGCGGACCCTCGGCGACCGGAGAACGGTAGACCCCCCGCCCGTGCCAAACCCAACCCCCCAATTTGCCTAGAAGGGCCCAGAGCATCCCAAGATTCCCTGGATTGCCCACCAGGGTCCCACCACGGCGCAGCAGAACCAAGAACCACCCGGCCAGTGGCCCACGGGAGGAGGCCGACCACACCGGCCAGGGCTGCCTGTGTCCCCCCCACGATGGATCTTCCACATGGTGGGCCCCCCACCCCCCAGAGACAGAGTTAGGGGAGGCCCCTCCGCCCCCATCGCATCCCCGTCCCATGTTAGTGCAAAATGTGTATGTATATGTGTGAGAGAGTTGTGTGTCTATGTCTACAATGCATTAAAATTAGTGGGTGCAGTTAGGGTATGAGGGCCCCACCACTTGCAGATGGCAGAGTCTGAGCAACATTAAGTGCAGGTGTGAGATGCACTGCTAGGAGATTTAGTATCAGGCTCCTAGAAGCAAGACTGAGGTCCTATAAAGGAAGGAAGAAGCCCTTCATTAATGAGAAACAGGGAAGAACCATACTGCAGTTTGCAGAAAATATATATATTATTCAGACACACACCCATAAACTGCGAAATGAGTGAAAGAAAAGCTGTGGTCCCTTAATTTTTTCCGCAGCTATATATATAAGTATATATACAGTTACAAAATATAATGCTCTGGGATTGTTGTTATATGCCAGAGTTTTTTTAAGCATAACCTCCCAAACTGTTGGTATCAGTGTCAGTCTTCAAAACAATTTGCTATCGCTATACTGAAAACACATAATTTTGATTATAAAACTCAAAGTAGCAGTATCAATTTTACAGAGGAATTAATATAATTTACTGTTTTACTTATTAACAAATCACTGGAGATTTTGCGTAACCATTTTAAACCTTATATAGGAGTAACACAATGCACAACACTGTAGCGTCACATTCTCAATTCTGCACCTGCTCTGTGTGTGTGGATTATGTCTATATTACATTGTGGGGACCAAATGTCCCCCACAATGCAATAAACACTTGTTATTTTTACGTTTTGAGGACCATTTTTTCAGGTCCCCACAAAGATCTGTGAACGCAATCAAAAAACTAAAAATGCCAAAAGTCTCATATTTTGTTTGGTTACTTATGGTTAAGGTTAGGGTTAGGGTAAAGATCATCATGTTGGGATTAGAGTTTTCCCCATAGAAATGAATGGAGAGTCCCCACAAAGATATAATTACAAACCTCAGTGTGTGTGTGTGTGTGTGTAGAATTTGCATGCTTTCCATTAATTAAGCGGATTTCCACTGGCTGCTCCAGTTTCTTCTGCAGTCCAAAGTCTTGCAGTTTAGATAAACTGATGTCTCTGAACTGCCCTCAGTGTGTGCTTGAGTGTGTAGCTTGCAGTGAACTCAGATTACCCTCTACCTTGTACTCTGTTCTACTTTGGACAGGGTCCAAGTGACCCTGTGCTATTAACGTAGGGTCCTCGTAGATTTTGGGACAGGATGGTTTTTACAAACTTGTTTTACAGTAATAAAAAGATTGTTTTACTATAACAATTTGGGAGTGTACTAAACTCTCTTTGGGACAGGAGGAGTAAACGGTAGATTGCAGTGGTTAAACCAAAAGGGAGAGGCCATGACTATAAAAGGACACTAGAGTGTAGGGGGTGAGAATACTAGGACTCACATTCATTCCACACATTCCTGCTGACTCACAGGAGGAACTCAGCAAAAATAGGCCAGAAAAGTGATGGTGGTCACAGAGTAGATATGACAGAAATGTGAAGACACATTCTATAAGCAGCAGCATTTGCTTAATTATTACATATCTTAACACATGAACACAATATTCCCCTTTTTATGGAGCGTATTTTGTGACACTATTCAATACATATATGTCATTTAAATGATTGTTTATACATGTCATGTAATAGTTATATAATTGAAACTTAATTTAAATATGTAAGTACACAAAAATCATGTTACATATGGGGTCATTGGATTGTTCGCTATTATCAGCCGCAGGTAAGGAGGATTACTGTAAAACGTGGCCATGATGTTTATGATTTTTATCTGTATGTGATGAGCGGGGCTGTGTAGTTTGGGTTAGTTAGGGGAGTTTATTTGAGATTTTGGGAAGTTAGGAAGCTTGTGTAATACACTGTTATTTAGGAATTGTTCATCTGTAATGGTTTTTTCCTAAATCAGTTCCTAACCCTAATTATCATGATTGCCTGGCAGTTAAGACAGGATCTACAAGTTAGGAAGTTTCTGTAATACTGCCCCAGGACAGAACAGAAAAAATGCAGTTACAAATGAGAATTCAATCAACTATGCAAGATCGATCTGCTGTGATTTAGTCTTCAATGTAACTAATTACGTGTTCGGTTTTGTTTAGAGCCTGCCCTCGGAGTTGATGGGTGACAGATATTTTTAATGGGTTTAAATAACCATTTAAATTACATATTTATAAATTATCATTTAAATGACAGTTATCTATGGAACATTGTCACAAAACACCCTCCATAATTTTTCACTTATATAACATATATTTAAACCCTACATTAATGTTGATTCTGATTGTTTCACTGAATTTGATTGTGGTTTGGTTTGACTTTCAAAATATCTCATTGTACTGTAAATGAAAATGCTATCTTTGGGACACAGCTAAGTTGGGATAAAATCTGTTATAAAACTGCTATGATTAATTGGTGAACAACATTTATGTGGGCCCAGGATTCAGGTGGGATATCCAGTTCTGCACTTGGATTCAGTGATTACTTACTGAATCTAAGTGTTAAGATACAGCAAATATTGACAAACTTCTCAGAGAACCTGTACAATGCTGAGATTGCTACAGTAAAATTACCATTTTAAAGAAGAATCACATCATTAAACCGGGGAAAAAGCATCATAAAGGATTTAAGTTCCTGACATATTCAAACTGTTGTAATGAATAAATTTCCAAATTAAGTGGCTAAAAACGAGCATTTATTAGGATATATTACTTCCTGGCCAAATTCTGATTGGACCACATGCCTGTGTGTTGAAAAGAGTAAAGTTCAAGTTTGGGGGGGGAAAAATCATCATGTGAATTCACCATTATTAAGGTAGGAGAAATGTTGTTGAAGCATGAATGTAAAACAGCATAAACAGGGACATTTCAAGTAAATACTTAACACATTTAAGGGCACTCCCATTCAGCCCGTCTGATGATACATAGGCAAGCGGCCGCACTGAGCAAGTTGGCCAATCAAAAAGCCAAGTTGGCCAATCAAAAATCAGTCGAGCAAACTGGCCAATCGAAAAGCAAGCGCCAACCAAGGTCAGACTGCGTTAAATAGACATTACTGATTGGCTACTGGTGCCATTTGAATTGAAAAAATAAACAATTCACAAAGAAACGACTGTGGCTGGCACAGAAAGGCAATAAATGATGAGGGTAAATATGACACACCTTTGACTGGAAGCCTGCCAATATGAAATTTAAAAAACAAATGCATACAAACCAGACAAAAGACCAAACAGAAGCCAATGGAGACACAGTAGCCATGCGGTACAATACAAAAGAACAAACATACAATAAAGTCCAAACCATAAATCAACAAATTTTGCCTAACAGCCGTTGGTCCAAGACAAGGGCCGTACTGTTGGGATAGCAGAGCTGCAAAACCACACGTGGTTGGAGGCCACTAGCAAAGCCATATGCTATAGTAAAAAGCTGGCTCTACTGAGCAATCACTTCTACAGGAGGATTTTTTTAAGAAACTCAAAACTAAAGGCCAATGAATATGCCCTCTAAATATAATACAGACCCTACCATAGCTCAGAACAAAAATAGTTACACCCATGATATATTATAGTTCAAGACGAAGAGGGGAGAATTGTATGAATATTCATTTTAAACCAAAATCAGAATCAAAACACTACTTAACAGCTGAGAATATCTACTGCACAGTCAGGGTCATTGTAAAAGAAACACTGGTCATACATTAAGTGGTAAACCAACACAGCAGCAACATCAGTCATTCTAGTAGAAGAGATTAAGGTCATGGAGACAAGGATGGAATGAACGAAGAGGAAGGCATATTTCTGACAGTCATCAATAGGGCTGCACAATTCAATACACCTGTATGCGATCTCACTTCTCAATTACAACGGTTCATCTGCATTGTATTACATCAGCTGAATCAAAACAAGTGCTCCTACTTCTCCCCAGAGAATCTCAAGCATTCCATAATTCTCTTTAAATGGCACTTTTCCACTTCAAGAAAACATCAAGGTGTTGGTTTTCCACTGGCACATAAACTGAAACCGGTTCTGAATGACATCACAACGTGAGGCGGGGTATTTTGTACTGAATTCTAAAAATGGCTATAGTATATTATAGGGCAGGTTGATGTCGCATGTTATGCACTTCTTACATCGCTAATCAACTAGATTAAGATCAGACTTTCAATTCTATATAGACATTACAGCACAGGGAGTTTAGCTTTCGCTAAAACATTTTAACTGTGTCATGGGAAAAAAAAACTTCATCAAAATTATTCTTTTTCAAGATTATCTAGTACATGTTTAAAAATCCGTTTAAAGTTACTTAAGCTGCTGTTGCATTAGCGCTACACGCACTGTCCGAGACAATCATTTTCATCCTTGCTGTTTAAATCACTCCTAAACGGGGAAATTTGTGAAATTTATGTTGAACTCCTTTTTTTGTTTTATAAATACCCCAATGTTTTGCGTTTCAGTAGCAGGCTATTTGCATAACCATTTGACAAAGAAGGCGTTTCAAGTCCTACCCTGAAGTACCAAAAAAGTACCTCACTGGCTCTTTCGGTTACCCTAACTGAATGGCCAACTGAGCATTTCCTGTCTGTTGTCAGTAGTTGATATGCTGGTCCTGGATTAATCATATGTTTGGCACAGTCATGTTTTGTTGCATTTCCTTTTGCAGTTTACTGAGTGCAATAAATATTTATATTTGAGGAAAAAAAATCATTACAGAGAATCGTGATCTCAATCCTAGGCAAAAAAAAAAAAATCGTGATTCACATTTTTTTCGGAATCGTGCAGCCCTAATCATCAGCCCCAGTGTTATCCAGTCTGACAATCAAAGTCAAGGCCCACCTATCTGGTTTATAGAGCACTAAGCAATTATATAGATTACTGCATTCCCAAAGGAAAGAGACTATTACAGGGATTCTCACACTCCAAATTATGTTCTTCCTATTTGTACAGCTGGCCAGCATGATGTTAATACAGACATTGCAAGTTATACACCACAATAGTCATCTGGACTGAGACTTGAGTGTTATGTGGTAAGCAGCATTTTGATGGTTTCAAATGCAATGTTATTCCAGGATTTTGAAAAATCATACTATCATGCTAAAATTACCATGATATTACCCAAGCCTAGTTGAGTGGAAAATTTCCAGAATCTTTCCAAGGAAAGTTAAGCTGGGGAATTTTGGAAACTTTCCAATCTGGATGCTGTGCTTTGTTGTGCTTTCTAGGCTATAACAGGTGTTTTGTCTATAACAAATGAGTCAGACTATTTCAGTGAGCTGTGGAACTCCACGCCAGCTGTCAGAAAGCAAACTGGATGAATAATACAACACAGAATATCATTTATAAGGTGTGTTTTGATGCAGATAATTATTTTTGGGTGTTTTTAATACACATAATTACAAGCACTTGGTTACACAAAGATATCACTATTAGTCCTGTCAAGTTCAGCATCCTGCGATTCTGATGATACCTGAATGATATCTGCGTCAAAGGGTTCTTAAGTTATTCATTTTAAATTCAATCAATGAATTGTGCTGCAATCGGGCCCCAAATGTTAAACTCTCAATGAAATTGTGCGAGCTAGCTTATATTTAGCATATCTGATTTATCGGCTAGCCATATACTGTATAATTACATTTCGATTTAGTATTTGCTAGTTAAACTTTAAGACCATAGATGAAATATCCATCCATCCACTTTCCAAAGCGCTTATCCTTCGGGGTCGCGGGGGTCTGGAGCCTAAGAGAAGGGCTGATCATCAAGTATGATAAACTCTCTAATTATCTGAGTAATATGATTTGATTTTGCCTGTGTGTGCTAAAATGTAATTTGCTGTCTTGAAATGTTTATTAGTACAGTCAGTCCCGCTATAATGCATAATGTCACATTACAAATCTGTTCTAACAAGATTGCTATACTATATTGCAAAACGTATTGGGGCACCCCACCAAATCATTGAATTTAGGTGTTCCAATCACTTCCATAGCCACAGGTGTATAAAATCAAGCACCTACACATGCAGCCTGCTTCTACAAACATTTGTGAAAGAATGGGTCACTTTCAGGAGCTCAGTGAATTCAAATGTGATACTATGATAAGATGCCACCTGGGCAATAAGTTCATTCACTCTCTCTCCAGGTGTTTCACATGATGAACATTTATGGCTAAAAAAAGGCGGGGGGGGGCATACATTTACAAGTCGCACTGGTATGCCTACTTATAAAATTAGTTGCACTGTCTCCCAAAATAGTCACAAATGTGGACACTGGATCGTCATTAAACAGATTCATCGCTCTCACTGCTACACCCTAATGCAGGTGATGCTTTTCTACTAAGTTTTCACTATATAAGTGAGGCACGCCGACTGAGACGAAGCATGGGAGGCGATTACCCACAATTCTGTCGCGAGAGAGAGAGAAGAACCATCGGCTCAGTTGTGATTACGTGATGCTAGGCAGACAAAGCGTATACATAATACTCTTATTGCAAGACCTCACTTGTTTATCAAGTTAAAATTTATTTAAAAATTTTGCTCGTCTTGCAAAACACTCGCAAGCCAAGTTACTCGCAATCCGAGGTTTGACTATATGTGTAATGCATCAGCTTATAGATAGTGCAAACTTATGCTTTATGTTTATGATATATATATGTGTGTGTATAACCCCCCCATTTTTGCTTTTTGCCACTGTTAACTCTGCCTACCTCCCGTTTTCTGTTACAGCAAAGAAACTTGGGTATTGGGCAGCAGGACGTAATATATAGACAGCAACAGCAATGAACATGTACTGTAAGTTGAAGTGATACTGCTCTGGCACCCTTGAGCGGAATACTTGAGTTGCTTTTCCACCGCACCAAATACAGTACTTTTGGTACTTTCCCTTTTCCATTGACTTCCAATCGAGTACCAGTATCTAAGGCCCTTTCCACCGCAACAGGTACTACTTTTGGTACTTTGAGACAGTGAGGTGACCTGGCTTTGGCACATATGCCAAAGGGATCAATCACATATCAACTATTATTAATATTTTATTATTAATCATACTTGGGTGTCAGCCTAAGTAAATTTACACAAATTCATCACAACCCATAGCCATAGCTGAAGCTCGAACCCTTGTCCTCTTCCACAACTGGTACGGAGTGGCTTGGAACCAGGAAATATCAAGCATTAATCTCACATACAGAAAGGCCCTAGCCAGCTTGGGTGTGGGATCTCTATGACACCTTCAATGCCAGAAGTGGCACAAGGAGGAAGAGCAAATATGTGTGGGCAACACATAAATTGTCACACCCAGCCATACCAACCATGCCACTGGAAGGTTAAAACTACCAAGACAGGAATCAAAGAGTCAGGGAAAACAAGAAAATGGTGACCTCTCCTGCCAGCCCAAAATCAGCATTTGACCTTATAAGGATATTAGTCATAGACAAGCTGTGCAAACATGGAGGAAGCTGTGCGACAGAAAGATGAGTGACAGATAGAGAGGGAATCTATAAAAGAGGAAGGGGATACTATATGCATGGGAATGATAA
The DNA here is from genome assembly GCA_026776945.1 of Isichthys henryi. Taxonomy (NCBI): domain Eukaryota; kingdom Metazoa; phylum Chordata; class Actinopteri; order Osteoglossiformes; family Mormyridae; genus Isichthys; species Isichthys henryi. The sequence continues at coordinate 36,902,432 of JAODJX010000042.1, forward strand.
GAGGATGCCAAAGAGAACAAGAGAAGAAACTTTACATACTGTAGCAGAGTCATTGCTGCTATTTTATGTTGTTTTGTTAATGTTTCTTTATCTAATCGAGCCAATGATATACTGGATTAATCAAAAAGTATGTTTAAGAGTTGTCAGCTACAAATACTGTGAGTTGTTTAATGGCTCATTATTGTAACAAACAACTTTCACAGAAAAAAACGCCTTAATTAGGACTTAAACTCACTAGTTGACTTCAGGAAAACATAGGTAGTTAATTGATTGACTTCCAGAAAGCTCCATTTAGCTTCTGTCAGAGTGAGTTTCTTCTCTTCACACCAAAAACAGTTGCTGTATCACTATATCAATATTCCACTGATGCAGCCACTGAGTAAGAGAACCTCAGTATTATGCTAGTATAAACACAGTGGCTCCTGGGACCACTTGCAAGGCGTTCTCTGAGGAATTCAAGCCTCAAATTCAAAGATGCAGGCATCTGCAGTAGTGCCAAATACATATCTTCAAACATATTAAGCACTTGTTTTTTTGGTTAGTGTTAATCTGTTAATGACCTAACAATCTTGTATTTACCTTGAAAGTCAAACCAGATTTGATGTTAGTCCTGCGTTCAGCAAAGATGTACTCTGTAAGGCTGTAAGTGTGAAGAATGACAGTGCTGGCATGACCCAACCATTAGAGTGCTGGAAACCAACTTACTGCAAACCTCCCCGCCTTCCTTGCAATCAGAAATCAAAGACATTGCTTTGGCTGCTCTCTGTTAAACATTTGGAAAAATTACAAAGGATCTGTGAGTCAGATGTTGATCCTCGAAGCATTGCATCAACAGTCCAAAAAGTAGCCTAAAGCATACTGGTGATTTATCTGTAACAGTCTGTACTTGCTCTCCCCTTCCTACCTTCCACTTTCTTGGATGATACTTTTCTATATGAGGGAAAAATATGGAGTGTGGGCTTGCATGACGCCTGACTTGGTATCAAGGCTCTATGAGCTGATAGTGGAATCATGACCCAAATCTGACCCTCAGACTTTTAAACATTTTAATTTATTTACTTTTTTAAGTTTAGAAAATGGATTACTACATGGTGAAAAAGAAAAAAATTAAACACACCAACGTCCTAAGTTCAGAATGCCATTGTTGTCATTGAAAATACAAAGCTGAGCTTAGCAGAGAACAATTTCAAACTGACTTAGGATTTAATTAATTGATGATTGCAAATGTGAACAGCATTTTTATTTTATCTACGGTGCTCAGAACTAAACACAACTTGCTCATTCCTGCAGAGCACTAGCCGAATATATAATTATCTGCATACTTTCATAAAGGTTTCTTTCTCTGGTATGAAGTTTTTCTTTGTGTATTTACCAGCACAGTAAAAAAATTGCAACTGATCCCTTGGGTGTGTGAAGTTAAAAAGACAGACAGTAAACAATGTTTCGCTATGCACCATTGTTCTCCCGTAATTAGATACTTCTGCCACAAATTAATGTCACCTCACAGCAAAAAGTCTGAAGAATAAAATTCAGTACACAGGAAGACAGGACATCGTGTTAAACAGAGTTGCACATACATATTATTCACCTTACTGAAAGTACTAAAATTAATTTATTGTGTGTTGTTAGTTGTGATAACTGGTTGCTGCTGAAAAGATCCTAGAAAGAACTAGCAGTTCATCAATTATGGTTAGAGAGTAGTGTGGCCAATGACCAATATACAATATTGGATTGTACTTGCAGGCCATTAAAAGTGAGAATGGCAATATCATTATAGAATTTAACACATTTATTAAACATAACTGATATAATTCAATTTTTACTTGAGGTCAGGAAAGCCAAGTACTAAGAACCTTTTAACTAAAAGGTCCAAATAAATGAAACACTCTATAAAAAAAAAAAATCATACTGAAAAGGACTAAGGTGTAAGCTCACCTATATATGGGAAGTCTGTCATCTCACAGAATCGTCCAACACACCAATGGCAGAATATTATGTTACCAATTACTGCTAGATCCAGAATCCTTTTAAAAAAAATAACATGGAAAACCACAGTCTAAAAACATGCTGAGGCTAATTGGAGTTACTAAATTGCCCATAGGTGTGCATGTGTGAGTGAATGGTGTGTGAATGTACCCTGTGATAGGCTGGCCCCCCATCCTGGATTGTTCCCTGCCTCGTGCCCATTGCTTCCAGGATAGGCTCTGAACCCCCCCGCGACCCAGTAGGATAAGCGGTTTGGAAAATGGATGGATGGATGGATGTACTTTATGTATTATTTTTTATCTAGTAAATACAAATACAATGTATACCAAAAATCGTTAATTAGGCTACTACAAACATATATAACGTACTCTTCCACCTCATTTCCACATCTTGTTTTAAGTGTTTTCGAGGCATTTGCTGTTCTATTTAAATATCTTCCAAGCAACCATGCGTAACCGGCGAATGCTCAGAAATCCCCACAATGTTTCTCCCACTGGCAACAGCCAATTCGTTGCAATGGCAGTCCTCTCATATTACAAGCTGTAGCGAGTGTGCAAAACAGCTCCTGCTAGTGACTCCGAAATCATCCACTGCTTTTTTCATATTACTCACGTTGTTTCACTCAATTTCATGCACTTTGTTTAGTGGGATTTTCCACTGAACGCTACTTCCACCCCCGCAAAAACTTTAGCAAATTGCAAATTACTGTTACTAGTTATTGATAAAAGCGTAAAACTCTTCCAGATCGTCACCCTCGTATCTGTTCTTATGCTCCACCTGCAGCAAAGGGTATGAGCATGACGTCACAGCAGGCAGAAGACACTGCGCTCACACCCACTGAGTGGCAAAAAACTTAGAAGAAGCAATAGCGTTCAGTTTGAGTGACGCAAAAATGTCTAAGGTGGGGAAGAGCTGTTGTGCCGGAAGCAATGGGCACGAGGTAGGGAACAACCCAGGATGGGGGGCCAGCCCATCACAGGACATACTCACACACCATTCACTCACACATGCACACCTACGGGCAATTTAGCAACTCCAATTAGCCTCAGCATG
>JAODJX010000042.1:36908450-36924156 GCA_026776945.1 Isichthys henryi
TACCAATGTAAATGGTCATGAAAATAAAGACAACACATTGAATGAGAAGGTGTGTCCAAACTTTTGGCCTGTACTGTGTATATATATATATATACACACACACACACATATATATGTGTGTGTGTGTGTATTTAATTGGAGAGATTTTTAATATCTTTTGTCCTTGTAGTTGCTAAATACACCAAATATTAAAGCCATACAGTTGTCTGCCTGCTACGTCAGAATCTCCATTGAATAAATGTTTGTGCAAATGTTTAAGCTACAATCTGGGGTATTCTACGTGTATTGACGATGTCAATGTGTGCGTTCGTGCGCGTCCGACCTGGGACCAGTGTCACTATCGCAAACTAAAAGTGAAACCAAAACGGACACTAAATAAAAGAAAATAATTCGTGAATAAAAATAAAAACCATATTTACAGAAAAGAAAAGTTTCGGACTATGATCTGCAAAAAGTACCGCCACAACACAAACATCTTTCTACTTTGTTTCGCCATAGTATCTCCTCTTTAAAAGATGTGGCTGCTGATCTGTCCCTTCCTTCATCGCGACTTCAGTGCTTATCGCTTATGTCGCATATAGTGTGCTGCGCTATCCGAATTTAATTAGTAAAAGGATACGCGAAATTTATACAGATTAGTAACTTTTGGGCATCTCAATACGCATCTCATTAATATTTTTAGGCATACTACTAATCTGCTTATCAAATTGCAGGCGAAAATATTTTTCATATAAGTGCCGAAAAGCAGGCGTACATCATCTAAAGCCCTGCAATGGAATACAGTTTGTTATTGTCAAAATAAAATTAATTTAAATGAAATGGTCAAGTTGATTTCCTGAAGGAAAATTAATCGTTTAGATTAATCGACCAATCGATAAAATAGTCGAAAGATCAATCTTTTAAAAACAGTCGTTAGTGGCAGCCCTAGCAATATCAAAGTAAATGCGCTTAAAAGTAAATGCCCTTAAAAAAAAAAAAAAACAAGAATGTTGTAGATGGTTGCAATTCAGCTGAACTTTTTCTAAAACTCCACTCCAGCTGGTAGTTCCCCTTAGCAGACAGCTTCTTACAAGGGGGCCTGATCCAGTAACGTCTTTCCCCAAATTGTCCCACCAAGGAGGAGGCAGGTGCAGTTTCTAGGCCAAGCTGCACTGGCAGAGCCAAGGACAGGGAAAAAGAAATTAATTTGTACTATACTAGTACAATTCTTTGCCCAGCAATCTTGACATTTTCTGAATCTGTGGGGATAACAGGGATGGAAAAAGCTTTAACTATAAAATACAACAACTTCCTACATTCAGTTTTATCCCTTGGGTGTTTATGGTGTTTCCAGCCAAGACAGCAAACCACAAGGTTGTATGTCACTTAGAGCTAGTGACCTACTGAGGTTAAGCTATTTTTAACATGAGACCGCTCCACTGGAGAGTAGAGGGGTTATTGGGTCAGCAGATCCAGAAACAAGTCACTGCACAGAATTTCCCACTGCTAGATTCAGCCTAAAGAAAGATGTTTTCAGTTCTTCCTTTACCAACAAATGTGTCCCCAAAAATATTTCTTTATAATGCGTTTATGTTAGTACAGTATATCGCAGTACTGCTAAAGATAAATATTAAAAGTGTCATCATTTATGCTACAGAATAACAACAAATCAATGAACTGGTCCATCTATCCATTCATTTTGCATACCCTCTGTTATGACCTCCTTACGAGGACACCAAACTCAAAACATTAACAAAAAGAAGATTCAATAACTAGGTATACTCAGCATATGCCATGTAACCTTAGGCACAACCACCTGCAGTCAATATTAGCATCACCATAACCAGCATGCATCAGTATGCTTGTATTAGGCATATAATGCAAGCCCTGAAACTGCAAAACTGCAGTTTCTCACGTCAAATACAGGTATAATAATTACTGTTCTCCAACCTGTGGCATCTGTATCACCTAAGTAGCCAGGCAGTTAGGAATGCCATGATACTCTAAATAAATATATAAATAAACAAGCAAACATTTCAGTAATTGTGTCCTTTTATTTTTAAATAATTCAATAAAAAGTACCGTATTATATTTAATAATGTTTGTCTTCTAAGTATAATCTTTAAATCGTATATTGTAATAATGTTGTGATTTTAGGCAGACATTACTAAAAATATTATTTTACATAATACAAACATGATTACTTAAATAACTCACATTATACTTCACAATTAAGTTCACTTTTCATATTGATGTATTTCTGAATGACAGTTTTCCAAACCAGGGACTGAAATCAGAACTAGTTGCATTACAGAAACATCTTATATTTAGAATGCCATCAGGGTATAAACCGCGAGACAGAATACGTCTCGATGTGGAATTTTTTTACCCTCTAGGCATGGTAAAAATGCCAGTCTTCAAGAGCTTCATCCAGTGATGTTCCTTAAATTTTCATATGTTTAGCTACTGACAAAAAACCTTGCCAGGGCATATGCAGGCAGCTACACACATTTCAGAACATGTAACACACAATATTACTATAGAACGCCATAAGTGTCAGAACCCTCTAAATTAGCACATCAAATTTTTACTCTTAAAGCATCGAAAATTAATGTGTTTACACGCTAACTTTCTATGGAATGCCATCAGGGTGAAAACGTCAAACTTGTGGTCAAACATTCATTTTCAATGTCTTAAGACGTTTGGACCATTAAAGCAATAATATTGGATGGTGTTACTTAGCCACCCCATTCTGACATAGGAGCTGCATTGGACTGTACACCTACACGGTTTGGTTATACTGGCTCAAGGTACCTATCATGTGTTACACGCAAATGGGATGTAGTAGTTGGAGCAGTCCATTTGTGTGGGTAATTTTGAACTCTGATGGCTGAGAGCAGAAAATAAGCTCCAAAAACTTCACTCACGTATGCACTAAAATAGTGGCTAATGTTTAATATTTAAATATATGTGAAACATATTTTAGATATCTATGTCAAACAAATGTTTAAATATAAACCTAAATTTCCTCTGTTTGCTCTGCTAATCTGCACAACCAACAACTGACCTCCCTTACATGCTCCATAGCTTCCCGGGACTTTTCTAACTACTTCCTATATCTACTTGGCATAATAATAGACCGCAAAGGATTAGCAAGTTACAAACTCAGTCCCACACCCCTCAAAGTGACTGACAGACGGCACTGTTATTTTGTAAAGAGGCGTTATGAAATAAAAAGCTGGTTCAAAAAACTGTCATTCAGAAATATCTCAAAGTGGTGTTGAACCTATTGTGAAATATAGTTTTAATTATTTCAGTAATCACGTTTTCATTATGCGAAATAGTACGCAACGTCACAACATTATTACAAAATACAATTTGGAAATTATACAGAGAAGACAAACATTATGAAATGTAATACTTCTATGGAATTATGTACAAATAAAAGGATACATTTAATTATTGAAATATTTATTTATTGATAGATATATTCATTTAATTTTGAGTATTATGGCAGGACTGCTCTATCACTACAACAGACCTGGGGGAGACAACGAGGCTGTCTTCTGTCTGGATTCACAGGTGCACACACCTACTACAACAGGTGCATAAAGGGGATGGTTGTGGCCAGGGAAAGAGCTCAAGTTTTCTGCCACAAAATTACTGTCTGAAGTCATGAAACTAAACAGCTGCCTTATTCTTGTCCATGACTCAACCAAAAAAAGCAGTCACCACTAGGTAATCGGCACTGTCGAAAAAAAGAGGGCTATGATGTTTTATCTGTGGTTTGCATGAGACAAACTGCAGAGCTGGTACTGTTCCAAAAGGGTTTATCACCAGAACAACAAGAGTGTATCTGACAAAGCAATTACTTCTCCTGTTATTACGACATGGTTTGGTATGATTTGAAATGGATGGAGCTTTAGACAAAAAAAAAAGAGACAAAAACAGAACAAAGGCTAAAAAAATGCTTTTTTGCGTCAAGCCTTAACTGACAGAAATGTCTTTTGTGACATTTGATTTGAGGGGTACAGTCAGTAAAAAACATGTCCTAACCTTAATAAAACAGATTATTCATGATCTTTGTGCTATAAATGCCATTATATCTACTTTAAGCTGTTCAGTTGAATAAACACTGTATCTGTATTAGGGTCACTAAATAAATCACCAGTTTTAAATCCCTAGGTCCCAGCTATCAGCTCTCCCACAAGCCTATCCCAGCCTTCCAAAACAAAAAACAAAAACTTAAAACCCCTTTCTCTGGCTTCTGAAAGTTGTATTTTTAGGCTGCCGCTACACGTAAATAGTTATAAATGCATCAATCCTGTATACAGTGTAAAAAAATAAAGCCCCAGGTCTGAGTTCATAAGTGAAAATGAAAGTCATAAGTAAAAACAGATTTTTCTTTTCATATCTCTTTTCTCAGATAAGCTTCAGCTTCTTTCGCATCTCTTTTAGATACATCTAAACATGTGTTCTACATGGTATTGTGCTTGGATTTGGGAGCTTTGACACATCACCAAAATCTTCATATAAAATTCCAAGTGGCGTGGCTCAGATCTTACTAATTCCAGGGCAATGTGTCTTAACTTTTGTGGCAGTACAACCATTTAAGATAAATCTGAATTCCTGTATCCTGTCAACTTTCAAAACTGTAATTAGTTCTGGTATGAAAATGAGAAGGGATTTGATTAAACTTGATGAACTGCCACTGATTTCTTTTATCTGTTATGTGACAGACATGCACCTGTAACTGTGACTTCCATTCAATATATTACTCCAATCTAAGTCAAATCAAACTGAAATGTAAAAAAATAAAATAATAAAATTAGACATACATGACCTGACGATGTGAAAAGGACTCACTTACAAACACCAGACAAGTGAGAGCACAATACTTATCCAGTGAGTAACAGTCAAAGAACCTGGATAACTCCATTAAAACTTAAACAAAAAACCTACAAAAAAAAAACATTTTTACACCTTTTTAAAATCTATTTCCTATTGGCAATATATTTCTCCTTCATCATCAGTCTAGCAACCCTTATATTCCTAACCACTTCTTACCCTGCTGTACTGAAGTGTGAAAGACCAGCTTTTGTTAAAAGGTGTCAAACAGTTCAGTTATGGAACTAAAACAGTATTTGAATGTCAGGTCTATTTATCACCAGCAGATGGTATTCCTCAACCTAAAAGCATTTTTCTCAAAGTGGGAAAAAGTTATATTTTTAGATGCACTTTTTCTTTGTCAGACTTGAAACTGTGTCTGGGCACAGCTCCTGGGAAAGGAACACCGATTATTGTCAAAGTCTGCAGACCCTTTTTACCACAAAAGGAAAAACCTGGATCGCGGGAGCTGGGGTAGCAATTCCAGTGACCTCACCTCAGCAGTTATAAAGTGACATTGGTGGAGCACAGTCCTCACAGTTCCACTAGGTGACCATTACTCAGAGCTTAAATGACATGAAATTAATTCAGTGTTGATAAGACTACTGGTCTTTTTGCCAAGTCATCTCCTAGTCAGGTACTGTGTATCTAACTTATGACATCACATACAGAGGCACGGACAGCCACTCCTTTCTCAGTGTTTGACTCCAGATGATTTCTGTGAGGGACTAAACACAAGTTTAAGCGTGCCTTTATCAGAATTCCTTGGCAGCCTTCAAAAACATCATGTATGGCGCCCTTCTCATCTGACAGTCTTTACAAATGTAACAGTTGAGTAACGATGACAGGAACCATGCATGTGAAGCACAATGAATCAACTGCATACTGTAATGTGCCTTTTCCAGTTCTCAGGTATTCGAAGTGCACAGAAGTTGAAGTCTAAGCCAAGATGAACACTTACATGTCTGCACCCTCAGCACCCAATACTAATTGAAAATGACTAACAATCTTTATATGAAGCTGACAAATGTGCACGTGTCGAGAAAGGGAGCGTCCTCAATTTAAATGGTCATAACTCCTGCATTTAACTTGTTTTTAGGCGCTGAGAGAGTGACCATTTCCGCAATGCTTCACATTGTACTGAATTTGTTTTGAAAGAGTTCGAATAGAACAGCATTTCAATGTCCAAATTTGGATTAATTTAATATACATCTTTAACAACTTTTTGCTAAATATGTATAAATAACCACGATAAAACAAATAAATGACAAATCGACATTTTTTTAATTACCCGGAGCCCGATGCCCCATAAACACTAACTGATTGGCTTTAGAGTACAGTCTCATTTAACTCCCTTGGGGAACTTCTAAAGCCTGCAATGCCGCCAAAGAACTGGGAGGCGTACTGCAGTCGCACCAGTTTGGACAGAATCTAAGCTTTCCTCCCTCAAGTGGGTGTCTCTGTCCCCTATGATCCGTTAAATTCTCCCTAAAAACAATTCACTGCACCAGACAGCAATGTACCCTCCCATCCTATGTATAATCGTAGGGGGAATATATGGACAACCTGCAGCTGGGTTTGTGATAGGGAAAAGAAATTAAAAACAAAAATCGCCATCCTGCAATGTCAGTTTCATGTCGGTTATTATTGTTAAATGCTACTGCATTGATTCCCCTTAAATCACGGAATAGAGTAATCTAATCACATTTGAGCAAAAAAAATCTTGACTATTCTGGCTGTATGAGAGTATATACAAAAACTCCCATTAAAAATGTCATCGATATAAAGTACAGTACTGTAAAGAACAGTAAATTCTTAAATAATTGTGGCTGGCTCTTTACCGAAGAGATAACAGAAGTACTCATTTGAATTCTTTTAGTTCATTAAGTTGTTCCACATTAATTGATCATTTATACAGATTAGTGCCGACCTCACAATGAACTTACCAGAGTTCGCAGAGACGTTTCATCCAGAGTCGAATATCTTTCTGAAGACATTATGACAGTGCCAAGTTACTGACAAATCACACAAAAGTGCAGAATTGGGATTTCTAGCTACTGTTCAAAAATTTTTGGTAAAAATAACGAAGACAAACTGCGTGTTCAGTTTCTGGTCCTGGAGTAAAACGGTACCGACGGTCACACCGCGGTGGAGACCCAGCTGCTAGTTCCGCCAGGTGACGGTTAACGAACTCGGCACGTATCCCTACCGACTTCTAGTTACCGGTTGGCGCCTGGGGGGAGAACCGCAGATTAACGTTTGTACCGTTTATTGTGTTTTTACAACTGAGCCTTTCGAAATCCGCAGAAAAAAATACCCAATAAACTGCTACAATTTCGGCGCGGCTCTCTGCGAATTTCAGAATAACTCGTGTCGGTCCTATTCCCACCTGCCCGAGTTCTGTCTCCCACCTGCTGGCGTTAAGCGTGCAGCTGCGGTACTGTGCGCATTCTGTTCATATTTCATCCAGACAGCGGTAAGTCATTCAACCGAGAAAACTGTCTGAATACCCTGTCAGCGAATGTCCGTTTTTTCTCACTTCTCAATATCTCGTGCCCGCTAAACGCTCGAAACAATGCTGGATCTCCAAATCCCATCCCAATCCAGCAGCCCAGCCGAAACACCCGCCCAAACCAAGTAAATAGCCAACCAGAGTATGACCGTTTGAATGCTGGCCCACCCCCGCGGAGAACGCCGAGCGCCCATTGGTCGTGGTGAACGGCTTGGAATGAACCGTAAGAAAGCATCAGACTTGTCATAAACAGGTGATATTAACTCCTTGAAACTGAATATATCGTTTTAAAAAAATATTTATTAAGTTTTCCCCTATGTAGTGGATTACAAAAGAAAATAGGACGCAAATGCCACACTTCACTTCAATGCAAGTCACTCTTAGAAACCTGTCGAAACCGTATGTACTGTATTTGGACTGATATTAGTTATGCCACGGTTAATCGAAAGATTAATTCTGTAATAAATACAAAAATATATGCCTTTATAGCACAGATTTGCAGTTGATCAGCCCAAATCTTCAAGAGTCCTCATTACCACGCGAATTGAAAAGAAAGAGCGCCAACGTGCGGACAAAATCAGAAGTGCAAATTACTCGGGTGTAAATATTACCGGAATACCTTTAGGGGTAAATTGCTGCTTAGGCATTAAACATTACCCTGCATCAAACTGGATTTAAACACGTTTCTATCCAAAGCAACTTACAAACCAGTACTACTATATTTAAACCCATTTATGCAGATAAACATTTCAATTTCATACAGTACACAGTGCCCTTATGGTGTTTAGATGCAGATAAACAGCCTAGGTTTTAAAGTTAGAATTGTACTTCAGACTGCAGGGGCATTTAAACACAGAGTCTAGAAATTTAAAACGAACAATGTAGGTAAAAATGTTTATATATTAAAAAGTTTAATCAGCAGCAGTATAACTCAGAGTACAAATAATTTATATTCAGCATATATAATCTGATATGCACAATATTCGATAGCATTTCAAAGTAAATCTTACTCTCAGCCCGCAACATTTAGGATAATTTTTATATTGTTAAGTTTGTAATAATGAAAAGTCATTTTAAAAGAGAATACATTTAGCACATAGAAATCCTACATATATACACGTGAAAATAAAACAAGTCATACAACCCAAGAAAAGGAGTTCAAGGAAAGAGTGACAGGTAGACAGCTACGGCGGACAGATGAGAGCGTGTGGTTCATCTCCAGGGTGTCACTCCTCCTCTTCCAGATTTTGCACTTTGGGGGCTTGAGTCTAAACAAAGCATGAATTTTAATTCTAAGTGAAACTGTGATTTTTAAAAGTCTGCATTTAGGCAGCAAGTTAAAAAAAAAAAAAAAAACAACAACCAACCGTGGATGTGCCATGGTTCCTCGGGTTCCTGCGACCTTCTGGCCTTCCCCTGCTGAAAGGGGAACGGGAGGTGAAGGTGACACACACCCAGGTTCATTTTTTGTGCATCTGCCTGATGTTTATAAATCAGGCATCATTAAACTCATTGGTCTGTATTATCCAATTGGAAATGCTCAGAAGGAGAGGGATCAGGACCATTTAATTGGGGACAATAGCTGTCTGTCAAGGCCTAGAGTTCCACCCATGAGAGGTGGAAACCCTTCGTCTTTTAGCAGAGGCATCTGGAGTATTAAGATGAGAATGGATTGAAAACACTGGCTTCTGTATTATTTTGTGTTCCCCAGCATTTCTGCCCAAAAAACCCACACAGTATATGAACTCTTTCACGTGAGCAGAGGTGACAGCAATCATGTGCAAACTCAGATCTAACCCTGCTCTTTCAGTAGAGCTGGCTCCGCCGGCAGGCCGTCCTCCACCAGCTTCCCTCCCTTGTGTCCACATAGCACCCTGTGCATGTGATGCCTGCTGATTGTTGGTGCCTCCTTTCCAGTCCCCAGACCCAGAGCTTGCCCTCAAGTTCCCAGGCAGGTTCCTGAGTTCCGACTGCTCTCCAAGCCACTCTGGGTCCTGCTCTGGGTCTGCTGTTGGTTACAGAGGAGCGCAATCGGGATCTATGCTAAGTAAAAGGCAAAAATTGTTTTGCTTTTTGTCTGTAAAAGCAACAGATGCACACATCTTACCTTGGTGCCTGAGTCGTCTTTGTGGTCCTGGAGATTCCCTCTCTCTATCCGTCCTGGCAGAAAACAGTGGTTTCTCCTTTGACAGCTCATTCTCAAAATATGCAGTATGGGGACGAAAGTCACACATATCCTTTTAAAAGAAGAAACAAAAAAACAAAAGCAACAAAATCAGAAGTGCAAATTACTCGGGTGTAAATATTACCGGAATACACCTTTGAGCAATCTCTCTGATTTTAGGCTTATTACGTTGTATGTACATGAATTAGCCACATGTGCTTTACGGTTTTGTTTACAGCACATTCTGGGCTACTCAGATGTGTCATAATTTGATGCGTAAATGCTGACAGCCTTGATATAATCCTGTCAATGAGATAAAACTACTTGCACCTATTGAAATTTCTCAATTTTTAGCTTCATCGAATATAAAGATTTGCAGGTACTACAAATATAATATTATAAATGCTGAGATTAGAGTCTCGATGTGGGGAGGCAGGGTTTCCATTGGGGACCTTTCTGTGGCTTAGTATTGGGAAGGGATACATTGTTAGTGCCAGGCGGAAATGAATATGTTTGATTTTTTACATCCATCTGATAACTTGTTGATGTTATCTGACAGACAGCATTACATGCTTTTTATATTTTTTCATTGTTTTACTTTATAACATGTGAAAGAAATTGAAATAGAAAAGCTCAACCCCAAACGTACACACATCCCCACAAACATTCACATATGTCCCCCCCCCCCACAAATAATAACAATGCACACCAAATCCAAATACAAGCTCAAAACAAATATTTTAGTAGAACATACATTTGTTTTAGTTATATTTACTATTCTGCTGTTAGTTGGTAGTCTATGGATCATTGCTGAAGCGAATATGCATCTTGTTTTCCGGGGTCTGTTTCGCTGGAAAATGTTTAGAGTACATGCCTCACTGCGCATAGGATTACTCTAGAATAATTTAGTAGTGTTGCAGTTTGGATGATCGGATCAGGGACATTCTCTCTATTCTAAAGATATGCAACACTTGTCTGTGTGATTTACCTATCCAAAGTTATAAGCCTGAGATTAATAGGTATGAAAATGCATTTTGTGTTTGCCGGGTTCTAAGGGTTAAATTGCTGAAAGGGGGTTTCAAATGTCTGCCAGTGACAATAACCTTTAATCAGAATGTAAATAGGCTAGACTGAATCACTGAACAGCAGGCTCCATAGATGCTCTCAAAAAAGTAATTTAAATGTAATTTAGTACCAGTCGTTACCTGATGGTGAAAGACAATGTTTTCTTCCAGGGCAATTCCACAAAACTCACAGGGGATAAGCACAGAACAACCTGCAGAATCAGGGGGTAGATTGCAGGGCTGCGATGAGACAGCATCTGGGAGAGCAGTGGGGCTGGGGGTCCTGGGTGGGCTGTAGGCACCACTTCCAAAACTCTCTGTAGTCCTGTCCACAGGACATGGAGAGGGGGTCCCTTTACTAAATGATGCAAAGGCTACGGTTGGGCTGCAGCCCGTCTATGAGGAAGGCAGAAAAAAATATTAAATTTGACAGATATCGGAATACAACACACGCCCTGCCAGGCAGAGGGCCATAGAAATTTTTAACAACACTAGAACATGACAACAGATCTCTGTAAAATAAAGTTAAAGTGCATGCTAGGAAATATCGTATGGCAGCTATTATGATCCATTCATCCATTTTCTATATCCGCTTGTCCTATACAGGGTTGCAGGGGTCCTGAACATATCCTACGCAATGCAGGGAACAACCCATGAGGCACTAACCCATGGTAGGGCACACACACCATTCACAAACACATTTGGACAATTCAGCAAACCTTGGCATATTTTTGGACTTTGGAGGGCAACCAGTTAACCAAAGTCAATTCCTGGAATGCCATGTGTCATATGGGTCTAAATTTCTTTGGGTTATAGTCTAGGACAATAATAATTAGCTGAGAGAAACCTCAATCTACAAATAACAACCACATTAGTGATCTAGCTTGAAGTTTCACATACATTTTAGTGCAGAAACAGATGGAGATTTGATTCTAACCTGGTGAAGAATGAGAAAATCCTCTGGAAAGAGCTCCTCACAAAACTCACAGGGCAACATGGTGTCTGTGGGGGGGGAGATTAGACAGGAAAGAACGTACAGTGTTCATAGATTTTTAAAAAATCAATTGATGAGCTATATTTTTTTTCTGCACTGCTGAGGCAAACTGCTGAATTTCACCTCAGGGATGAATAAAGTTTATTTGCAAATCTATCAGTGTTGCAGAATATAGCAGTGATAACCTGTCTGCATGCTGGCTGGGGCGACATCACTGCCTGTGGTGGAGCTGCTGTAGTTGTTGTTCAGGTTGGATAACTGGCATAGCTGGGAGAAGGGGGAGGACAATGGGTCTATGTGGGAGGTCCTCCCCAGTCTGCTATCCCTAGAGTGCAGCCTTCCCAGGCTCTCCAGAGGGTTTGGCATGGGGTCACGCAAAGGTTCAGCCTGGCCGTCTCCCACGTCCCCATCGTTCTGCAGGCTGAGAGCCAGCAGGTAGTCTAGATGGGAGGTGTCGTCCGGGGAAGAACGGTTTCCTGGCCATGGCACCCGGCTGTTATTGTTGTCCCACAGTTCTGCCTCTCGCTCCCTCACTGAAAACCAGCATTAATAATTATCTCAAGGGAGCAAACCAGCATTATGAAAATAAACTACCCAACAATCATGACAATCATCAGTAAAACCATCCAATGAAGAATATGGCCACAGGTTGTCTCTAAGGCTGCGTCCACACTGCTGAGTTTTCGCTTAAAATGGCAGACATTGGTGTCCATTTCTACCATTCATCCACACTACTCCAAAGTTTTCAGGCCCCAAAAACAGAGACTTTTGAACATGCTCTTCAGAGTCATATACTTCTGAAAGCTCTATTTTAGGTTTATGGTGTGGATGAGTAGGAGACTTTTGAAAACACCGACTCTAAAAGGGCCCTCATTGGTCCTTACTCATCATGTGGCCTTTTCTTCACATTTGATCTCACTAGATACAACTTCTCATCATCTGATTGGTCACCTGGCCACTCTACATGATTTTCTTTTCACTCTGATTTGATCCAATACCAAGGTTGGTGTTGCAGATATTGATTCCAGTAATGATAATGTGACAATTAAATATGTCAATGAGACACCAGTGGGTCAATCACCCTATTTCCCTAGTCGCGTGTCCGAGTCTCTGAATATATTCCTCATTATCCCGTTATCGCTGTCTCTGCTGCCGACCTGCGTGCAGCTAAACAGGTCGTTACACAATATGACTGCCGAACATCTCTGTTGTTGTTTTTCTTCAATGCAACCGCACCCAATGTAGCCTAATAGCTACGTCATGTACGTTTTCGCTCATTTCAGCGTGGACGGACATACCATCATAAATAATGTGATAACACCTGGGTGGATGAGGATCATTTTCGTTTGAAGCACAGCAGTTGAAACAGCAGTGTAGACATACCCTAAGAAAGGAGCGGGGGGGGGTCTTGTTCTTTTATGAAAGTGGTGACAAGCAGGCATCTGCCTGCCTTTCTCACTGTTGTAAAACTTACTGCGGTCAAAATCTGTATTCTTGGGTGCAATATTCGTCTGGCCCAGCTGTCCCAATGCCCGGGTGATGTTGTGTACTGTGCTGTACGGCAGGCGAGTTGAGGGTCTGGGGCCTAGGGATCCATGACTCTGGCCTGTCTGCTGGGGCCTGAGCAGATTCCTGACTGCGTGGGTCTCAAACCAAGCACCAGGGTCCACGGGGCTTCTGGCAGGCAGGGCATTGTTACTCTCCGCGGGCAGGGTGCTGCTACACAGGGCCGCGTGAACAGCCTGCTCCCTCAACATGACGTTGCACCTGCAGGTGGGGCAGGGCTCTGTGCGCGTTCCACAGTACTCCTCATGCTTCCCAGACTGGCTGAAGGCCAGCTCTAGCTGGCAGTATGGACAGGCAACCAGACGCTGAGTGCATTCCGACTGCTGCAAAGCCAGAGGCAGGGGAGTACGCAAAAAGACAGAATTTTCCAGTTCCGCAATTTCCAAGTTCATACAGACACATTATACAATCATATTTGCATCTGTTTGAAACAATTTAAACAAGTACAAGCACACAATGTGTGTATTCAGTTACCTTATGGACGTCCATTAATTTATTCTCAATCTTCAAGCCACATTTACATAGCACCTGAAAGAAAGCAGTCATTTCTACAGTATTATCTTGTACTGGTCAGTTCCTGAAGCATACAACTGCAGCCATGGGTGGAAAGAACCCAAAAAACATTTAGAATTTCTGAGTAGATGCCCGGTATACACTGCCCCAAATCTGCCTTGTACACCTGACATTTTTAGCACTTCCTTTACTATCATAATTTTAGACACAGTCTCCACAAACCACATTGCAAACTACATTGTGCGTCAGCCATTACATACCTAGCTGTTGTATTTGTCACCTTTGATTCTGACCCTTTCCTCTGGATTAACCGGTCTAAGTGTAAATGAATCCCCTCCAGATATACTGGGCACACCCTCTCTATACAAGACAAAATACTGCTGAGTGATTTTGTTTACAGGTGAGCCGTCAAGCCCCGCCCTCTGACCTGCGCGTGCTCCTGATCCTTGTGACTCTGCAGGGAAGCGCGCGGCACCGGTTCAGCGCAGAGCTCGCATAGCGTGATGTTCCGGCGACAGTGGATGTCGTGCGTTCGGAAACTGGCGTCCGGGATGTCGCGTTGGCTGTGTCGACAGTCAAGACAGTAAGTTCTTTTACGCGAGGAAATCAGTGTGGAGCTTCTACTAAGTGTCGACTCGTTCCTTTCCTTAGTGAAATAACCCTGTTTATCTCATTATTAGATTCCCTGTCTGCGCCCCAGTGCCTTCGCTCCCCACCCATTCTTATCCTTACCAGTTTCCACAGAACTGGGTGCTGTCGTCTGCCATGGTCTTTTCATGGGTCAAAACAAAACAAAAAATATATATATATATTAATCAGAAATAAATCAATAAGCATTCATCGGAGCCATTTATTTAAACTTTCATTCTCGTTTAATTTAAATTCAAACATTCTTTGATTAAAATGCCAAGACCAATCAAGTGAAGTAGCTGCACAAACAACTTTACGTTCTGAGACTGATCTTCATACTAAAATCTAATTCATTGAACACGATGTTAAAATATAACTTTCAGAAGTACTTGGTGTATATACATATCTAATTCGACGGGCTTACATTAACAACTTGTCAAACTTTAAATACCGAACGATTTCTTTATATTTCATCTCCACATAGTGATTAACTACATTTACACAATTACGCTTAGCTAACAGGCTAGCCAAACTAGCAGGCATTGAGTTACAATGTAACGGAAGTACCTGACATACGAACCTTAGGTCGGATTCACGGGACAGCGGACGACAGCGTAAAAATTAAATCCTCTTGATTTGGTAAATACCAAAAGAGAGTTCACGGTGACCAGTACTGCTGAGAAAAAATAGGCCGCCCTGTTACCGATCACAAAGACTGCCCCTTGACATTTCGGTTTCACTTCAGATAGCAGCACTTAGCAGTGGAACTAGGTCGCGAGTGGGCAGATCAGACATAAAGAAAACTGGCATCTTCCACCCTATAATGGTACGGACCTAATGCAAGAGAAGCGAGCCGAAGACCTAACAATTTAGCTGAGCATCTCCACAGTCGGGACGCTCAGTAAGTAAGCAGTGGGCTATCCTTAACATTAACTAGCACCGCAACTTCGAAGCGGAAAGACAACTTTACCCTCCCCGGCGCCTGGTTAACGTCCAAACAGACGGCCACATAGCTCAGCGAAGCAATGCGGCCATCGTACTTTTGTTCGGCCCACTGGATTTGCGGATTGGACAGATTCCACGTGTCCGTATGTCGATTGGCTGAATATTACGCCACTTTAGTGGATCAGGTCGCGGTTCTTGTCAGCGGCGGGGAGAAATCTTCTGCCACCACCTATCCAATGTATTGGTGCCCGTAGCCTGGGTAACTGGCGGATAACAACGCGGGGTGCACGGAACTGATGTGTATTTAAATTATGCAGTGTTATTTGCTACACGAATCACAAAAATATTTTAAAAAGTTTTTTTTTTCGTGTAATCTCCATCCATCCATTCTCCAAACCGCTTATCCTTACTGGGTCGCGGGGGGTCCGGAGCCTATCCCGGAAGCAATGGGC
>JAODJX010000042.1:36929005-36951310 GCA_026776945.1 Isichthys henryi
CGGGATAGGCTCCGGACCCCCCGCGACCCAGTAAGGATAAGCGGTTTGGAAAATGGATGGATGGATGGATGTAAACTGGTTTATAGGGAACAGAAGGTTGGAAAACCCTAGTTTAAATTGGTTGGAAGTATTTAGGAAGTCAAATACCTAAAAGCACTTGGTTAGCAAGATTCTAGTAGCTTCTAAAATTTGTTTAAATGCATCTGAAATAAAAAGAAGAGGCTGGTAACAGGTTGTTCACAATATGCAGATAAGAAAGACTCGCGGAAGAACGATCCGGAAAAGTACTGCATGAACAAGTCCTGGACTTTTTCCAAAGTATTTACTGTTAGTCAAGACATCTGCAAAATGACACAGCACATCAAGAAAATTGATTAATAGTAAAAGAATTAACAGCAGCAAAACAAAAATGACAGAGATAATTCCTGACATTACAAAAGCATCAATATGACAACAGCCAGTCGGCAGCATGTATGATAATCATCTTATACATAGAGTGACTCTATGTATTACAGTACATCATTGTGCAGTATCGTATGACTAAGTATTATAACTTGTCTCAAGTCGCCACTACCCTAGTCTGAGAATATAACAAATTCATTGCAGCAAGCATAAAAAATTTTTTAAAGTTTGCATGATTTAAAATTGGACCAACCTCTACATTTTAGTATTTGATTAAATTTGGGAAAAAAAGTACATTTTTGCAGCACTAAAAAAAAAACATGAATCCTTCCTCAGGCAGAAGCACAGATTAGTGGCATGGTAACGTGCATATGACTGGGATCCTCTTGCTTTCAGAATCTCGTCTGTTTTATGGAGATCTTTTGCGGCTTCACAATCTTAACGTCACCAATACCTAAAAGAAGAAACACTTGGTTGGGAAATAGTGTCATATCTACAGTGGGTCTAGAATATATACTTACAGATCAGAGCAAAGCTTGTAAAATCACCAGGCCTTAGAAGTCATATCTTTAAAACCTTTTAAATTGTTTTTCCCAAAGGACTTAGTCAATGAAGCACATTTTGTATGCGTATAAAAATGACAAAAATACTCCCCCCCCCCACCTTCAGTGAGGACCATGCCATCAGATAAGAGCTGCCAGTATTCGCGGTCGATCTGGCGAGCCTGCACCCCATTCACCATGCTCAGGAAGGGGCCCCACAAACTGGATTCAGTCTCAAACCTACAGTCAGGGATGGACAAGACCTGACCTGTACCTTGTTTCACATTTCCATGGTTGTTATTGTAAGCATTACATTGACAGGGCATGAAATTTGCACCTGAGCTGTAGTCCATAATATCCTCACAAGCTGGTGACTTGCCATTGGCTACAAATTCAATGACATGTCTTTCACTGGCATAATAAACTTTGTACCAATGTCTCTGGACACACATGGTGACATACATGGTTCCCTAACTGCCAAACCCTGCAGCAAACCAGCACCTTACTCACGTAAAGCCCCCTTTCGTTTGGAGAAGCTCCAAAGCTTTAAGGAGAGTGCATCCCTTCGGAATGTCAATGGAATATAAGGCAGGGTGGCCCTCTGAATTGACTACCTCCACCTCCACAGGCACCATGACATCATCAGATTCCCCAGCAGGAGGCCTGGATTCCAGCACTAGACTGTCTGCAGGAAAACCCCACCGCCACAATTAAGAACAGAATCATAGCTATTAAAAGGTACACAGAAAAACTTAAACACACATATGTAATATGCCCAAAAATATAAAAACTTGGATGACTCTCACTCATACCATCCTCCTTGGTACAGCCCTGCATCTTGACATGCAGGTAAGAGCGCTGCTGGAGAGCAGGCAGGACCTGTGAGATGGCCATGGGGTTGTGGTAGACACCGTTCCTGGCACTGTTCCTCAGGGCCTCCATGGAGCACTCAGACACCTGGATGCCCATTGCCAGCAGGGACTGAGATGGGCACAAGATGAGACAGCACTGGTGAACGCTGCAGAGCAGAAACAAAGGAACGACACAAACACAGCGCAACAGAGAGAACAAGAGGTCGACACATCTAGATCTGCCAAAGAAGCACCATCTCTGCCTTTGCTTTTTATTTCCAGGAGGTCTCCAGGGCCAATACCTGCACTGCCAGTCCAGTACTGAACTCATTGCCTATGTGCCCGTCGGCTCGTTGCGAGCTTTTCAGCTTCTCCTTGATTATGTTCAGGGCCTCCTCAAGTGCTGCATCCTCTACCTGCCCGGGGAACTCCTTCACGCACTGCAGGGCCATTCCAGCCATGGCCAGCGTGTCTGCAGAGAGACCAGGAGGCGCCATCACCACACAGGTACTTTGGATTTGCATCATCTGGATCAAAGCTCTCAAACCTCTGGATCAAAGCCAGGAATAGCTTTTTTCCTCCTTACTTTATTCAACATGTTAGGATGAGCACTACCTAAACTTAAGTTTAACCAAAATAGATTTTGGACTGAAGCTTTTCATAATACTCAATATTACCCAGAAGCCACTGAGAGCAACATCCTGCCCAGCACGGACTCACCAACACCCTCATGGTTCTCCCCATGACCGATGTGGCCCTGCTTAATGGCATGGATCAGCTTGTTCCTCACGTGTGGGTTCAGCCGCACACCACTCACGCATTGGGCCAGAATACCAAGGGAGTACTGGTAGTAGCTGGTCAAAGGTCGCGACTTGGCTGCAATGTAGACAAACACCAATGGAATTGATGTGATAGCCAACTGCAAGAGCAGGCTAGATGGGATTGTGATGAGCAAAGACGTGATGAGCAAAGACGTGAGCTCGATAGACAGAAAATGCCTAGACCAGAGAAAAAAAGACACTACAGATCAGGTTGTGACTGGAACTCACTGGGGATGTGATCCTTCTCCTGCTCCAATTGACTTTTCAGGTGATGGATGAGATTTTTATCATTAAGCTTGACTGCGCCAAGGTCATAGCAGGAGGCCTTCAGAGCCAGGATGTACAGAGCCAGAAGGCCCGTCACTGGCTTTACATCGGAAAGGGAACTGCAGGGAACAGGGAATAGGATCAAAGAGAAAACAGGGCCCTGTAGTTCTAACAGAAGGTTTGAAGCACAGACCACAAGGCAGGGATACACCTTGTGTGAAGCACGGACACACGATTGTATGTTATTTGCAATTCAGCGACACAGTAGGCCTAACTGTCCATGTGATTGTCTTAGAACTGTAGGAGGAAACCCAAGGAGAAACCCATGTAACTTTGGAAAAACACACAATTTACAACTCAGAGACAGGGTTCAAATCTACAAAACTGAGGAAATAGATGTTATAGCACTCGCTCTTCCAGAGACATTTTGTCCTGGATTTTTGAAGATTCTGTGTTTTGCATTGTACAGAAAATGATAGCCTAACTGCAACCTAACTTGCAAGTCACAATGTAAGCAGCCTCTTCTATGGTATCTTTAGATTTTCAGTGTGGCCAGGCATCTGGTCTGGTCAAAATCCACATTTCCTCCAGCAGTCAGTCTAATCACACAAGATTTCACTTTGTGCCATATTCTGACATGGAGGAGGGTGAGCTAGGATACTTTATTAAGACCTATGTAAGTTACAATAGGCCTGAAGTTGATGCAATATTGTGTGTAATTCAGCTGACCCAACAGTTTTTGGGACATGTGATTCTTAAGTCATAAGAACATAAGAAATTTACAAACAAGAGGAGGTCGATCGGAGAACTTAACTAATAGCTCAGAGTTGTTAAAATCTTATCTAGCTCTGATTTAAAGAAACCCAGGGTTTTAGCTTGCGCTACACTAGCAGGAAGACTATTCTATACTCTAACTACACGCTGTGTAAAGAAGTACTTCCTCAAATTCGTCTTAAAATGTTCTCCCGCTAATTTCCACCTGGGCCATGAGTTCTAGTATTTGAACTAATAATAAAGTAGCCATTTGGCTGAACAGCATCGAGACCTGTTAGAATCTTATATACCTGGATCATGTCCCCCCTTAGTCTCCTTTGCTCAACGATGAGCTGATTCAGCTCAGCTAACCTCTCTTCATAAGACATTCCACTAAGACCAGGAATCATTCTTGTAGCCCTACGTTGCACCCTTTCCAAGGCAGCAATGTCTTTCTTAAGGTATGGTGACCAAACCTGCACACAATATTCTAGGTGGGGTTTTACCTAGGAATTATATAATCTTAGCATAACTTCCCTTGTCTTAAACTCCACATACCTAGAGATGTAACCCAACATTCTATTGGCCTTTTTTATTGCTTCCCCACATTGGCGAGAGTGGGACATGGAAGCATCAACATAACACCGAGGTCTTTCTTGTAATCAGCTGCCTTTATTTCAGTGGAACCAATAAAATATCTGTACTTTATAATTCTGCTTCCTGCATGGATTACCTTACATTTATCTATGTTAAATTTCATCTTCCTCAAAGAACTCAAGTATATTAGTTAAACAGGACCTACCTCTAAATCCATGCTGGGTATCCCTCAGAATGTTATTTGAATCTAGGTAATCTACCATTTTCACTTGGATTATAACGTCCATTACCTTTCCAGTTATGCAAGTTGTTAAACTACTTGGCCTATAGTTTTCTGGATTACTTCTATCCCCTTTTTTGAATATGGGCATTATATTAGCATGCTTCCAATCAGAGGGTACTGCACCAGTAGATAAGGATTTCTGGAATAGTGATGTTAAAGGCTGGCTAAGAATATCCCTCATCTCTTTTAAAACTATAAGTAAGATGCCATCAGGGCCCTGCGATTTATTTATTTTGAGCTTAGCTAGGCTTTATACCACATCAGCTTCAGTTATACATATATTGATCATACTGTAGACGACACTGTATTTATACTAAATGGTGGCAGGTTACTTGTGTTCTCTACTGTGAACACCCATGTAAAATAATCATTAAATTCATTTACTATATCAATTTCATTTTCAATTATAAGACCCTTACTATCCTGCAGATTAGTGATTTCAGCTTTTAGAGCTCTTTTGGAGTTTTAATGTCATCCTTCGCTTCCAATGCAATCTTCCTTTCTACATTCCTCTTAGCGAGTCTAATGTTATTCTTTAACAGTCGCATGTTTCAAAGGGAGAGGAACAGAAATCTTTCTTTAGATCCATGCTGTGCCATGTCCTTCCTTTGTTTTCAGTGTTGCTTACAAGACTGAACAACCGTACCTCTCCAGATCACTGTGTAACTTAGTCTTCAGGTAACTCAAACTCTTGCACTCGGTGGCTTGACTGTGGTGGGTGGAAAGTCGCAGGGCCAGGTGCACGCTGGGATTGGACTGGTGGCTTGGATTCTCCAGAGAGCGCAGCAGCTTCTTGTTGAGGGAGAGCATAAGCTCCTTGTGGTCAGTGCTTGAAAACTCTGCACAGACATATTTGATTAGCTGGGACCACAGTGGATAACAGGCTATCAGACCCAAAACATGTGAGGGATAAGGGTTTACACCGTGAACAAGGATGTGCTCAGGTCAGGTCAGGGGGAGCATCACACAAACAGGGCAGGTCATATCAATCTTAAGACACGTGTTTATTTACATCAGGCAGGAATGTCAAAATGCAGGGTTCACACTGCAAACATAGATTAAAATGGATAATTAAAACCTGCCTAGTACTTTGTCAGGTTGCCAGTTAAGTAATTTAAACTCTGAAATAATGACTAAACACTGAAACACAGACAAACAGTACAGTAGGGATGAAGTAACTAACATTAAAAGTTAATGTGACCATATGAAAAATCTCTGATATTTATAAAAAACTGCAAGTCTTTGATAAGAAGATAATGTTTTGTAATGGTACTTTTAACTACATTTCCCCATGACTTTGCATCACAACAGAGTCACTTTGCATACAGACAAGAAAATTGTTTTTTCTACACAGGGTCACTAAAATTAAACCTGACGCATCACATTCCACAAGCAAGTCACAAGCAGAAACACAGAGTTCATGGGTTCAGATCCGGCTCACTAATGCCACTAGTGCGATGAGCAAAGGGCACGCATGTGTCATCACATCTGATTGGTTCTAAACCAATGCTGACTCCACAGTTCACTACCAAAAAAAATCCCTTCAGGTTATAATGTAATATTTATGTTGTGTGTCGAAACACAGATCGGAACATGTGGGTCAAAAGTTTTTCCTTTCCTAATTTATCCTCATTTTCTCTCCCAACTTGAAACAAATGATCATCCCATTTCTCACAGGTGTTCCTTTCAGCACTGAGGTCCATGCCAGCTCTGGAATGGTTGTAGACTAGCACTCACTTCCTCCAGCATGCAAGCTGCCAGCCACTCCCTGTTCGCTCTGTGGACTGCAAGCTACTTTGATTGCCCCTGCAGTTGTAGGGTGATGAGAGTGAGCGAGAGGACCCCAGCCATCCATAACCCACCTAGCATTCTCTGGCCTAGTTACCCAACACAGGACGTACTGTGCTTTGACCAGTATTACTAGAGATGCCCAATAATGGGAAGTATAAAGATAAGAAATACTTCATTGTTCCCAGTGGTTCTACCTTCTAACAATAAAACATAAAAATAATTCATAACCAAATTCGCAATATTTGGCCAGACCTGCAACCCTACTTGGTAAGATGGATAGAAAGATGGATGGATGACAATGCTTCAGAAACTTAAAGTGCTCAATCAAGACAAAAAAATTCTTCTACAAAGTTTTCATCCAGAATGCAATGACAGAGTATGGATTTCATGATGTAAGAATTACGTCTGCATTCTTTCAAAATATTCTTTAGTCTTTTCATTTTCTGGCTTCCACATCCTGTCATGTTTTGTCTGTTGACATTTCACAATTAATAGACAAACTTAAAATAATTGTGAGGAATATTCAAAAGTCTCTACCCGAGCATTTTCCCACGAAGACACGGTCTCCCTAGGATTCAGTATAATCACCATATAAAAACCATAGAGATAATAATAGTCTAACTAAAAAGTGTATCAATGGAAATTTACCGCATTGTTTGCCACCAACGAGAACAAGAATGGCGCCAAGGAAGAATAAGAAACTCATCTTCAGTGACCTAGAAGAACAGAACACAGCATAATTCACTACTGCACTGAACCCCATCGTTGTATTAAATTACCTTTGTTTGCAGCGAAACTTTCTTTTCAAGATCTACATCCGTCAATTTGCTCCTCTTTGTCAAGAGAAATATAAAACCCCTCTTAGAATAACCTTTTAGGCTAAGGTGTACATTTTAAAAATGTATTCAGCTTCAGAAAAGACAACTCTTATTTAAACATAATTATATTGCAATTTAATGCAAGCGCGAAGATTTACAGTCCGCTTTAGTAATAAAGATCTGATAAGAGTAACGATCGCCTTACCGGCTACGGGGACCGTTCAACAAGATTAAAGACCCGTCATTCTGAAGGAATAGTTATTTCCTGAACGTCCTGTCATGTGTTCCCAGTTTTTACTGAAGTTGTTTTCTGTGCAGTATCACGTGACGTGCAACGCTCAAACATGGATTCCTGCAGAGCAAGAGGGTGCATAGAGAGAGGCTGCAGATGACGATATATATCCTGTATCTGTAGGCACGTGGAAAAACTAAGACAACTAGACGTGTATGTTACTCAGAAATTATATAAACCTAAGAATTTGACCTGATAACATTTAAGAATTAAGCCAAAGGCAATTTATTTTTGCAAAGGAAATTACAACCCATTTTAATTACCAATGAAACCAAAGTCAGTTTGGCCTAAAGCATAACCCCTCCCAAGAAAACGCACACAGGGTGGGATGAATGAGGCTGAATGAGACATTATAGTCTATTATAAGGCAGTAATGGTACCTGAGAACATGTACACATCACAAAAAATGGTTAAAGAATCTAAGACAGAAAGAATTATTTTGTGGTAGACTGTGGGCCAAAATAAAGAACAAAAGCCCAGAGTTCAAAGAAACAAACGCATTCGCTAACTAGAAACCACACACAACAAACATCTCGCGGCAGCAAACCAAAACCTATTGGCTGTCTAAAACCCTGAAACTGAATTCTGATCCAATAAGAACAGAGACAGCAGCCCAAGATGGAATTTGATTGCTGAAGGACTAAATGGCCATGGGCCTAGTTCCGCTGGGTTAAGCTTACTGAGCTGCACCAAAGCTGCATTCCCCAAAGTGGATTTACCTAGAAAAATGGCTCTGTATTCACAGAAAGCATATAAATTTTGTTTCAGACATCTTCATTTGAGTGGGTCCAGGTCAGTTGCTGTGTCAACTCACTGTTACACACTTCGCGATAATAATCTCATTACAATAAAGAAAATGTATCTGTTTTTCATAATATAAAATATTATGAAATATTGGGAAATAAGAATGGTGAAAATATGCTATCATTTTGCTATAAAATGCTACAGTGATCTATAAATTACAGTCCAGTGACGCAATTTCTAGTTCATAATTTGAATCATCATGTGGTTGATCTGGAGGTCATACTTTTTTTATTTCCTAGACTTTGTGTGTTTCCTTTAAAGACCGCTGCAAACAACATGAAAATTCGCGATTTCAGCACAAGCAAAGGACGGGCAGGCATGCTGCTCGAGGACAATGGCGACAAAGTTCTATTGTATCATTAATCAGAAACCATCATACTAGATATTCAGTGTTTGCCTCATCAGGCCTCCCTGTCTCAGATCTCAGAAGCCAGTGATACTGTCTGTTCATCTTCTGTATGTGGTAGATTACTTTTAATGCAAGACACTTAAAACGACAATTTTTCTATTTTTTCTGCACAGTGTAAAGACACGCGGATTGGATGAATTTCGGTTTCTAATTTGCCCTTAGTGTCTCTTAATGGCCCACCTATGTGCGGCACTTCTCAAGTGAAACTCAATGGAATCCTGCTTCGGTTAAGAGATACAGATCGATACAAGTGGATAAATAGTTACCGAAGTTAACATGTGTAACAGCAGCTATTCATAGTAAAAATCAGTTAGAGCTCTTCTGATAAAGGAGCATAAACTTTAAACCACAAACTGAAAGATGCGAACAAATATGTAATGGACAGTTTCCCCATGAACTGAAAGCTCATCATTTACGAGATAAAGCCAATACACTATCTGTTCATGGAGTGTGAGGTAAAGTCCGTGTAACGTATGTATAGTCAAGAGAAATCGCATATAAACTAAATAAAAACCTCGACATTAAAATTGGACAATACACAGAAAAGCATATTTATGACCATTTAACCGTAAAGTCATTTTCTAGTGGCAGGTCGACCTTCAAGGGCGAAGTGACATTAAAAACTGACACCAACAAATGGGATCGGGAAAATAGAGAGAAACCTGCATGACGTATTCGGTTTCACCGAACCAATAACTACGGCGGTTCATCTGTAGCGTCACCACAAGAAAGTTCTGGACGTAACGGTTGTAAAAGTTTCCAAGAGAACTACAATTCCCATGAACATGTCCCCTTGACTTTTCTAGAAGTGACGAGAGCCGCGGCGTTTGGGCCTACAAGGAGAATCTAACGAACCAATGAGCGTGTAGCAAAATAGCAAGCTATGAGGAAGGAATAACCAGCACCGGGGTTTAGCGTTCTGTTGTATCTGAGGAGATTTTTTTTTTAGTTAATGCAGCTTGCTTATACTGGGTAATTTTCTTCTCATGAATATTTAGAATCTACTAGAAAGAAGAGTTTTGCTACATTTTTAAATTTCTTTTCGCTTACCTGGAAACGAAATGTGTGCAGACGTTAGTATGTTTATATTATTAGCATCTCGATAAACTACAGTTGGTAGATTAAATTAGCAAAGATGGTTAGCGCTGTAAAGGATGTATGCGTGTTGTAGCACAGTTTATGAGGGTATGCATACTTAGCCGGTTAACCTTAAATTAAGTGTAATGGCTCAAGATTGCGTGTTAGCATACAGTGTTGACCAGCTAGACTTGGTTATTGCCAGCAGCTTCCAGGCACCGTGCATATCAGTCAAGCAAAAACGTCCTTTTTAAAACCGAAGACCTGTGTAGACTATCCAGTGTTTATATATGCCAGATGGTAATTCATTCAGTTGTTAAATGGTAAAAATAAAACAGTTGTTCTTTAAATTACGATGGCTGCTATTTTAAGCGCTATGCATCAAGCTGCAGAAACCACATTGATATGGATTTTTAATTATATTTGAGGCTTGTTGGTTTACATAGTTAGATAGCTTATGTCATTTGAAAGAAGGTAGGGTTAAGAATCACCGTAAAATAGCTTTACTTTTTTTAAAATCTGGTGGTCATATCTGACATATTATGGATTCATTATTGTTCTGTTTTAATCCATTGTTTAATACAGTTTAACGTGTGGCTGGTGATGGTCATTATTTAAAAATGCCTGCTGCTTTTTTCCAGGTATTACTGATTAACTAACTGCGTCAGCTATGCTTAAGCTAAGGTGTGGATGTTAGTTAACATTTTACGTTATCCGAAGTCTTTCAGATAACCAAGACATTCCCTGGATGCACTACCGTGTGTGTCCTTGTATGGGGATCGAAACCACGTGACAAAGTTCTCCGGGGGCCTGCACGCATAGCTATTTTAAATGACCTGTGTGTCACTCCCACGCGTTCTTTCACGCAAATCTCCGCGAGCCTGGTTGGGTTACCGTCCCATTCATGGGTGTGCCTCTTATATATGAGCTGAGAGAATCTAACTCTATTCATTTGGTTTTCATAAAATATGAAACACAGAATTTTTTGGCAGCTAAGTGTAGTCTCTGGAATAAATGTCAATTTGTTATTAAAAAGATGCATGGAAAAAGTCCAAAACCTCTTGGTTTTGTGTGTGTTGTTTTTGCTACTTTTATGAAATCATAGAATTGTATATAAAAGTTATCTTTGCACAAAAATTGCATGTGTTGAGATTTTGATAGGGATGAGCAATTTCAGTCCTTCTGGAAATATGAATTAGTTCTCTCCAGAAATTATACTTATCGGTCACCATATGAACAAGTACATAAACACTCTTTTGTTTTTGTATGTTATTGCTGTTCTGTGAGATGCACAGATCGATTCCATGCCCCTGGTGCAGTATCTAGGGTAAAGTGGCATACAAGGGATCATTACTCTGTTAACCATGGGATTTGAACCGGTAACCTTCTAGGCATGGGCACAAAGTTCTAACTCACAGAACTAAACACCAACTCTGGTTAGGGCCTTCTGCTACAGGCACTCGAAATTAATAAATAATATTAACATATGTGGCTGTATAGTCACCCCTTTCTCAAACTAATTTTATAGCGTTTCACTTCAGGGTTTTATTTTTATGGCAGTTCTTCATCTCTAACAATTGATTCTCTCATCCACAGTGAAGATACTTACGACAGTGGCTGGAGACTCGGGCTTCATATTGACATGCACAGGTCTGACACCTTCAGCAGTGAGCTGGGCTTCCTGCCGTCACTGTACCCCATGCCTGGGCTGGCCCACACCTCTGACCACAAGCACCTTACGGGGGTGTCAGTTCAAAGCTCGTGAGTGTCTCAGTCATTGTGTGTGCATATTTCTAAATCATACTTAAAAGTGCATGGTTTCAGAGTAAATGTTTGGCTTTACTATCCACCTTTACTATTGAATTATTAACCCATAATATGCTGGGGGGTGCTCTGTGATGCCTTCGAATCCCATCCAGGATATTCCTAGGCATATGCCCTATTCTGGCTGGGGCAGGCTTCAGACTTGCTACAACCATATATTAGAAGCAGCTGCAAAATGGATAGATGGAGATTATCTGTTGTTGATATCAGCTATAAAGTTTAATGCTCTGTTCAATTTCCTCAAAGCTTGTGATGGGGGAGAGAGATTGGGAGTAGTATACTTTCCGTTAATCTAAGACTGCTTAGCTATAGTATCTATAGTTTTTGAATGTGTCTTTGTCTTATGTGTTACCAGCGATGAGCTGACAGTGACTCAGCTCAAACCTTTGTCATAGTTTTACACTGGTCTTTGCAGAAAGACCTTAAATAAGTTTCCCGTTCTGAACTGCTTTTTTCTAGGCAGTAAAGTTTAGCTGTACAGTTGAATATCCAAGAAGCTCTCCTAACATTTGCCATTTTTTGTCACTTTTCTATGAGTATTTAGGAGCTGGGAGAAAAGATGTCTGAGAAAGCACAAGAGAAGAAATGTTGATGAGTGAGTAAGAGAAAAGAATGGGTTTTCCAGTCCTCGAAGCAGTTGTTAGTCTTTAATATTAGTTTCTGAAATTCTAAAACACTAAACCCTATTCTGACAAAACTGTCAATTGCCAAAACTCAAATACTTTGACTTTTGTCAAACCATAAGCAGTGTTCACCTAGTCAGACAATCTGAAGATCTAATTTCATCCTTTTTGCAAAACTTTAAGCATATTCTCATTCAACAATGCAGATTTTTCACTGTGACGTGCATTGATGCAAAATGGCAAACAGGCTGCAGAAGTCAACTACAACTACACAATTGTCATCATTAAAACACAATAACTCAAAATTGTTCTTACCCATTTCTCAACATGTGTTGAAGCCAATGAGTGATTAGAATAGAGAATACATGCTGGGAAAGAGCGCAAGTGCCATAGGTGAGTTTAGTTTTCATGTTAAGGTATGGAAGGGTCACAACAGAGGATTCTTCTGTTGTCTAGCAGGGGAGAACATTGCCAGTGATATAGATGAAGTTCTCAGTCCTGACCCAACCCTATGACCCGTTAATGATGCTAAAATCAACATTTTTCCTTGACTTTGGCTGCCTGTCATTTGAATTTATTTTGTCCGTCACAGAATCTTTTTTGGAGTACTGAATAATGCAGATTACACATTGCTTTATACAAACATTGTTATATACAAACATTTTTGCTAAATAAACTTTTTTAACTACGGTTATGTGCAATTGATTTCCAGTTTTGCAGGTCAACATGCGAAAGATATCCACAGTGAATATTTTTCTGCATGCTAGAAAGAGTTTGGCTAGTAGTGTTTTCAGTTTTTTGCTCTAGTGTGTCTGCTCAGTAGTGTTTGTGCTACCTGGATGCATGATCTGAAAGCAGTTTTTGATTTTGAGCAAAGGTAAAATAGTTGAGTGGATTGATTTTTGCATGAGTCAAATGTAGCTTGAAAATTGGGTTTTTTGTTTACTAGTTTGAGAAAAGGATAGAAGGTCTCACAAAATGAGCTTTAGCAATTCAGAAGAAATACAAGAAAAATGCAATAAGTACCTTTAAGTAATGTTCTTTTGTGTCTTAAGTGTAGTGTGATTTTTTGTTTCTCTCTGTAAAGTCTAAGGTTTATGTTACCTGACTGATTGTGAAAGTAGGTGGCTTTTTTGCATAATTCATGAATGAAGTTCTATATTGACTTTGTTACCCCTAGTGGTTGCAGTCCCAAAAGGAGAAAGTTGACAGGCCAAGCGCCGTACTTGCCTTGGGGAAATACCAGCACTGAGCCTGTTCAAGTAATGCCTGCAAGCCCTCTGCCTGAACCCGCCCCGCAGTATCTGGCCTCCCCATCTGCACTTCCCTGCACAGAGGCTGAGGGTTCCTGCATGGAGGTGGAGGCAGCCCAGAGGCGCCTGCAGGAGATTGAAGACCGGTAAGCAAGGGTGACCCCCAGGGGACAATGGAGGGTGGGGGTGGTTTTACAATGTGTCCATTGGTCATTTCAGTCATGTTCTATTTGTTCAGCCTATACTTGGTGCCATATTGCTAAAAAAAAAATCTAAGTAAAACCTGTTTGGTTGCATAAATGATCCAAGCATTAATGTACTGTGTGAAAATGGCATACAGGATAACCCTGGAGGATGATGAGGATGAGGAAGACCTGGATGTGGATCAAACACAGAACCGGCCAGTGCTAGTGATGTCAGACAGCCTGAAGGAGGGTCTACAGCAGGGCCTGGGTGACATCCTCCCCCACACTGTGGCACAGTCAGTGTAAGTACTTTTTATAAATGGCTTCCATTTTTTTTTTACTATTTTATGCTTTATGAATGAAGTTCAGGTAGATGTTCTACATTTTCAAAAATTAGTGCATTTACTGCAAGAGCTGAACAGTTATTTTACAATTATTGCTGCTCTTGAAACCCTCCCAGTTTGATGTAGCGTAATTTGCTTCTTTTGCCAGACTGTTCACTGTCTCTGTGTCCCTGCATCCCACAGAAGCCGTTCCTGCATGGAGTTGGTGTTATGGCGCCCTCCAGAGGAGACTCTGCCACGTAGGCTGAAGGAATCCCTGCATAGGCAGAGGAAGCAGGCGGCGTGCCGGCACACCCCCACCCCCATCCCCGTGCCCCCTAACCTAGATGCCACACTATGTGAACAAGAGCCCCCCGCCGTGTTGTTCTGTAACCCCCAGGCTCAGGGCCCTGCTGAAGAAGACATGGAGCTGTAGAGGCCTGGGGGTGTTATCACCCCTATCCCTTCTCAGACCGAGCATTGGGGCCAGCCTGGGTTTTTCATACAGACCTGATGCTCAGTTAATTGCACTGTGTTGGGCCAAATAGATTCCTGGCGAGCCGGTCACCATGGAGTATCTGCTCAGCCATTTCTGCTTCGCCTTTGTGGAAACTCCATCCGTTTGGGCCTCCTTCAGCGTGGCATTATGGGGTGCAGCAGACCTGAGGGACCATGCCATTGAACCCGATAACTGCACCCTTACACCCGTTGTTGAAAGACAAATTCTCTTCAATCTGGTTTTTAATCCATTTCGCGTACGCTTTCTGTAATCTCTTCAGCGACTCTGCTGTAAGTACGTTCTCACAAGCCTTTGCTTACTTCATGCCTGGGTAAAATGCTATTGTGTTGGAGAGAATAGTTGGAGCTTCTGTTTAGTATTAATGAGGATTTTGTAAGTTGGGTTACCGCATTCAAGGTAAGATGTGTCATTTGGTTTGCATTATGCAGCTTTTAAAGATGCCCTTTTCCATTCAGCAGTTAGATTGGTTAGGCTTAAATGTTTAAAAGAATGTTTCTATGGCATCTATTCATAGGCTAATTTCAGTTTGTTACTGCAACTGGGGTGAAGCAAAGAAGTGTAGCTTACTGGAAGCTATTTGCATTGGGTTAGTAGGTCAGAGTCTTGCACTACAATGCAGAAAATGGATGGATGGTATTTTCTGTGGTAATGAGCTGTATGCCTGCCTTGCATCTGCTTTTGCACCCTGACAATGCTACAGTTTATTTGTCTTTGGTTTCGAAAATAAAGGACAGTGGTCATTTCCTGCTGTCATAACAGCAGTGTGGCTGGAAAGTGACTTTTGCACTCAAGAGTACGATAAGCACAGTGAAGACTGACAGTCCTTGTTCCCTTCCAAGGTATCAGTGTGACCATTGTCAACACTGAATAGTAATTATTTTTTGCAATCAAATTTCAGTGGCAAAAACGTAAATACAGTACAGTGAGTTTTAAAATGTCTTTTCATTATCAACATGAATCTGTATGACAAAACTATTACCAATTAAACAGATAAGCACTTCCTGCATGACACTGTGATTGATTGCTGCAAAACTGAATGCATCCAGATTCATTTGTAAAAGAGCAGTTACCTAACCCACCTTGCACTGCAGCCTTCAGAGCAGCATGCACTGTAAGGTGAAGAACTTCATGCATGGAGTGTTAGGGCTATGAAGTGTAATCTGATGAGGATCCTCAATTTGTCTGTGTTTATCTAGGCCCACTGGTGATTGGTGGAGTCTGTATCAACTCGGGAGCATCCTAGTGTGGGATCGGTTCTTCTCCAGTGCTGGGGAAATCTGCTGGTACCAAACACAAGTATTAGTGTTGATTTCTATCACAAGAAGCACTAAATAAGATGGTTGGTTAGATGTGTACAAACTGAAGCCGGTTATTTTGTCTATGAATGCCAGGAGAAATAACTAAATCTTGAATAATGAAACCTTGTTCCTCAAAGAATTTGCTTGCGTTTTGCCCAGGTGCATGGAAGTTGTTATGGTGGCCTAGTGCTAAGTGAGAAGTCATTTTAGAGGGTTTCCTTATTCTGGATGTTACCTATACATAATTTCATGATTAAACTAGGTTCACTTTCGACATAACAGATGGATCATATTTGCAAATCAGAGGCAGGGCAAAACCACAGCACTAAGAGGAGCAGCGATGGCTGCAGTCATTTGGACGGTGCACACCGTCTCCAGATAGGAGCCTGCCAGGTCTCCCGCTGTGGACCGCTGTGCAGG
Source organism: Isichthys henryi (assembly GCA_026776945.1). Classification (NCBI taxonomy): domain Eukaryota; kingdom Metazoa; phylum Chordata; class Actinopteri; order Osteoglossiformes; family Mormyridae; genus Isichthys; species Isichthys henryi. Next base: position 36,945,159 of record JAODJX010000042.1, read on the forward strand.
CGTGCTGGTGTGGGCCCAGTTCTCAGAGCGGAGCTGCCTGACTCGCACTCGCAGGTGCTTCAGCAGCTTCAGGGAACCCAGGCCTGGGGCGATAGGTACACTACAGGGATCGCTGAAGAGGAGGGATGGCGATGAAGCAGAGTGCAGGCCTGCAGGCCCCTTCTGCTCCAGGGGGTAGGAGACAAGGAACACAGTATGGTGTCAGAATTACACTGTAAGGGTTTGGTGTGTATTTTTTACATAGCCCTTCACAGTAAACAGGATTAATCTGAATACCAAAACAATGCAATAGTTTCATTTGTCATTATCAGGACCATTATTTGTTCTTGTAGTAGGTGCAGTTAACTCAAAAATATCAGAACAGAGCACGTGCATTTCAGCTAGATGTTTACCATGGTGAACCTCGTCTCATCATCCCACCGCTGTAGCTGCGTGTACTTTTCCACGTTGGTCCTTGGGACTCTCCTAGAACAAAAATGTGGAGTCAGCTGTCCTGGAGGACAATGCACGTTGCCACAGCAACCACAGACTAAGCACAGGACACACTATGATCTAGGATGCTCTACGGCAGGAGTCGCCATCCTCTTCTCAGGGAGCCCCCGCCAATCCACATTTCTGCTCTGTTCTACCTGCAGACCCCATTCAGCCAATCGACTGCTCACTTGATCAGTTTAGCAGTGAGGTCTGGTTGAGAACCAGAAAATGGAACAGCTGAGGGTGCCCCAAGGAGACGTGTGGAAACCTCTGCTTCATGAAACTCCAATATAATAAAGCAGTAATTAGCGTTATATATTCAACAATTTCAATATGGACTGGCGCTAGATCCCACTACCTCTACCCCTCTACACCACAACTCCGGCTGGCGCCCCAGTGATGAGACTCATTACCTCTCCTTTAGCAACTCCATTTTGCATCTAGAGGAAGTAGATTCTACATGTGAAATAAATACCACAATACAACCTTTCTAAACATTTATATGCATTAATCTTCCATGACGTTTATCTTAAATTTTATAAATTAAATAATAATCGTAAGTTAAAATTTACATTAATTAACACTATAAATACATTCCCATATACATTTTATATATATATACTGTGCAGTACTGCAAATAATTTCATAATACATAAGATAAGAATCATATAGTTATGGGCTGACAAAGTTAATGTATTCAAACAAATTGCACATATTGGACCAGTCTGCCCGGGCCCAGACAGCACAGTGCGGGATGCCAGTCCATGACGGGTGACAGGCACATATCATACACTACAGGCAGTAAGAGACACCAATAAACACAATCACCAATCCTTGGACTGCAGGACGACACCAAACTGCCTGGAGGAAACTCGCATAACGAGAGAAGAACAAAATTCACACACAGCAGAGGGGCAATTCAACCCCCCAGTCCTGGAGGTGTGAGGCAACAGGACTACCCCAGTCTAACCTATATTAGTCATAATTTGTAATTTATAGTTAATCATGTATTTCACATATGTAAGCTATGCTCTATAGACAAAGATTGTTAGGATCTGTTACTTATTAATAAAAATGTCCCTGTGCACTGGTTTATGTGACCTAGCAGTGCTTCCTTCCACATTGACCTTATTTACAGGTGTGGATTCATGCTGGGTCTCATTATGCTTTTACTTAAACTTTGATCTATTTCGCTTGGTTGCCTCCTGTCACTGTTTTTCAGGGCCAGTCTGCTGGTCCCGGCCCTCATTTCCTGGGTCTCCCTCCTAGCTGGGCTGCTGTGAGGCTTCTGCCTTTCCTCACCTCTCCAGCTCGGCCATTATCTCTTCCTCAAATTTGCGCGCCATCCGAGCCGTGGTTTGCTCCTTCCAGTGGCCCATGTTCCTCTGCACCTCCCGCAGCTCCTCATCTTTATCCTGCAGCTGTCGCCGTAGCGATGCGATCAGACCACCCTCCTCATGGCTGCTGTCGCGTAGCCAGTTTCGGTTCAGACTGCTGAGCTCTTCCATGTGCTCCTGCATGGATCACCATAGCAACCACATCAGCCTCTCCACCTTCATCAAGCTAAAGTCCAACAGGTCCGATGTTCATGGCCTCCAGGTCGCCACAGCGGTCAGTAAACAGTGCAGAAGTTCTTGCAGAAGGGCATGCATACCTGAATCAGATGCTCCCTTAGTGAGGTCAAAGTCTGCTCCTTCTCCTCTGCGAGCAGGTCCCTTTGTCTCTGCAGCTCACGCTCCTGAGCCAGAAGGCACACACAAACACGCACAGACACGGAAACAGCCATCAATGTTAGGAAATATTACATGATTACAAAATGAGAAATCTGACCTTAATCGGCACCACGGCAGAGGAAACATTAGCAGTTAGCAGAGCAGTGCATTTACATCAGATCGGTTATGAGGACATGAACAGAGCTCTACCTTATCTTGCATCAGACGCTGTGTGGCCTCTCTCTGCGAGTCCAGCTCCTGCCGCAGATGGGAGATGAGTGCACGGAGCTGATCGCCCAGTGCCTGCACTGTTTCTACTGCCTGGGTCACTGTAGGACTGAGCAGAGCTCCCCTCAGCACAGAGCGCACTGCATGCTGTCCACTCTCCACTTTCCTCAATCAAAAGGTTCTAGGAAGTCTGATTATGTAACTGGCTGCCAGCATTTATATGCCAATCATGCAGTTTTGAGTTCATTTGTGTCTGACTGACAGCAGCTTCAGGATTACCTGCTCTGGAGGTTTACAGCACCCTCTGTAGGCCCAAGAACCTCCTGCAGGTGTTGACATTCCACCCCAAGTGCCAGAGCCCATTCCCTGTGCTGCTGTTCCACCTTGGCTGCATCCTCCTCTTGAGTCTGTTTACACTCTAACAGCACCCCCTGCAGGCCACTGGCATCTACCTTGGCCCGCTCCAGAGCCTTCTGTAGCTGGCGCACCTCCCTCTGTCGCTCCTGAGATGAGTAATTTGCAGTCAGGTTCAATCAACAAATGCCTATAGCAGGGTTTCACAATTCCAGTCCTGGAGGGCCAGTATGCAACACAACACAGTATGCAGATTTCCCTGCTCAAAAACACACACTCTAAACCTGGTAATTAGCTTATTAACATTTGAGCAGGGAAACCTACAAACTGTGTTGCAAACTGGCCCTCCATGATGGGAATCCTGGCCTATAGTGTTATGGTATTCAAATCACTGCAATATCATTCCGTACCACCAGATGGCGGTCACCCTCTGCTCATTCATTCACTGTTTATCCAACTAGGCTTTATGATCATAAGACATTAAAGCTAGGGCACACTCTACATATGCACCTGCCCATATGTTACATCATTATACTACTATATACAAACAGGTGATCCTGACTGTGACTGACTGCAGCAGTTTGTCTTCTTGTCGCTCTCTCTGACCTTTTCTGCATGTCTGGACAACCTCTGCAGCTCTGCCTGCTGCTCTTTCATGAAAGTCCTGCGCAATTCGGTCAGCGCAGATGTCTGCTCCCGTCGCAGCCGCCACCCCTCAGCCTCCAGCTCCTGTATTCCCTGCCAAAGATACACCCCAATATACCCCCGAAACAGTGATTAGCGAATGTCCTGGGGAAAAGAAGTTTGCTTCGCTCTGCAAAGTGTTTAAAAGTCAATAGAGAGAGGATTTCAGGAAAAGAGGAGCTTGTCTGAAGGAAGGCATAGAAAGCGAAGGATCGATGGAGCAGCGCATCTTTCACAGAGAAGCTGCAGATACAGAAGATGAGCCTTACTGAGCGAAAGGCAGAGGAAAGAACATGGGCAGAGGAACAAAAGCAGATTCACGCTGGAGTGGTGGGAGTGCAGTGGGTTAGGAGTCAGTTACCATGGTAGCATCACCATGACAGCCAATGGTGTGTGATGACAGCCCATGGTGTGTGATGACAGCCCATGGTGTGTGATGACAGCCCATGGTGTGTGATGATAGCCCATGGTGTGTGATGACAGCCCATGGTGTGTGATGACAGCCCATGATGTGTGATGATAGCCCATGGTGTGTGATGACAGCCCATGGTGTGTGATGATAGCCCATGGTGTGTGATGATAGCCCATGGTGTGTGATGACAGCCCATGGTGTGTGATGACAGCCCATGGTGTGTGATGACAGCCCACTCCCTGTCCCCATCTAAACTCACGTGCTGCAGCTGCATGATCTGCTTCTGCTGAATCAGGACATTCCTCTGCTCTCTCTCGGCTTCCTCTTTTGCTCTCTCCACCGCCTGCAGGTCTTGCTCCTTCTCTAAGTCATGCTGCCTTTGGATTTCCTCCTTTTCTGTCTCCCACTTCTTCTGCTCCTGTTCTATGGCTTGCTGAAGCTTGGGGCAGTAAGGGCCGGGGGGTTATACACTACATACCCACCTTGGGCTATGTGATAAATCTTACCTTACATTTTGTCACTATGTGTGTAAGTGTAAGTGTGCCCACTAATAGTGAACTAACAGCCATTTGCTGGTATGAACCTTCCTCGTTCCCAGTGTCTGCTGGGATGGCCTAACTGGTTACCATTTCCCGAACCTCCATCTGCAGCTCCTGCACCCGCTGCTCCTGGGCCGCTACCAGCTTCTTCAGCTCCTCATCTTTCAGCTACAATGACATAGGAGCTGGACCTCATGAAACGACTTGGGGTCAGATTGACCTCCTCTCAGCCACAACAATATCCACTTACGCTCAGAGGTCAGTGAGTTTCAATGAGTGAATCACACTGGGTGTTGGTACATCCAGCTATATAGCAGCAGACAATGCTCTAAAACTTTGGCGTTGGCTGGTTTATAACCTGCAGTGTCACACTATCAAATATACTATAGATAATGTCACTCAAAGCCCAATGACATTTAGCTTATTTAGCAGACACTAAAAAAACCAAAGTGACATTGAGAAAGCAGAGTCAGCCAAAAAAGCAATTGGGGTTAAGGGCCTTACTCAAGGGCCCAACAGTTACATCATTCTGCCGACCACGGGGCACAGTGGTCTAATCTGCTGAGCTACACACCGTGCCCATTTCCTCATTAAAATAAAGATTTCACAATTTTGGTCCTGATCGTTTTTTTGTTTCTCTCCAGGTCTCTCTTTTTAGCATCATTTTATGGGCTGTAACCCTGGTGACATTTGGTCCTGGTTTTCCCGAATCCTTAATGTCTGCGTGACAGTTTAGTGTGAGGGCAGCTATGGAACACAGACAGAGTAGCGAGTGCCTGAGCAGCTGACCTGCATACAGCTGCGTAAGGCCTCCATGTGCTGGTGATGAGTGAGAGCCTGTTCTCTCAGGGTCTTCAGCTGTGCCTCCTCGGCCTGACGCCGGACCTGCACACAGCGCAGGGCATGAGCTACGAGGAGCCATACAATGTGACCTTCCTAGAAACACACCTCATAGCATCATAAATATAACAGCTCAAAACACCATAAACATAATGGCTCATAACATCATAAACATAATGGCTCATAACATCATAAACATAATAGCTTGTAAACATTTCTGAGAGCAGTGCAGCTCAGATCATTTACTGCTACAAAGAAAGATGGTAAAAACATTACAGGATGACTTTCTGACCATTTCTTATGACAGTTAACATGAACATTTATTTTTAGTTATGATGTAAGAAAAAATTAATTTTGAGATGAGAAATACATCCAGGAACGCTGAAATAAACTAATCTTTTAAGAAATTCCCTTTACAGGGGTGAGATTCACGGAAGCCTAGGCCTTACCTGCTGAAGGCCTTACCTGCTGAAGGCCTTACCTGCTGAATTTCCTGCTCCCTGATAGAAGCCTGCTCAGATTTCAGCAGTTCCAGCTTCTGCTTCTAAAGACAAATGCACAGTCATCGGCGTCACGTGTACAGACACCGCTGTCACAATGGGCACCGTCACATGTACATTCATTGCCATCGCAGCTATCGTTGTCACATGTACAGTCATTGACATCATAGTGGGCACCTTTACATGTACAGTCATTGCCATCACCATGTGCAATATCACATGTACAGTCATTGTTGTCACAGTCATCGCCGTCACAGTGGCCAACGTCACATGTACAGTCATTGCCGTCATAGTGGGCACCATCACATCATCAGCTCTTACAGTCAGTACCATCACATGTACAGTCATTGCCGTCATAGTGGGCACCATCACATCATCAGTCACTGCTCTTACAGTCAGTACCGTCACA
>JAODJX010000042.1:36951410-36961456 GCA_026776945.1 Isichthys henryi
TCACATGTACAGTCATTGCCGTCATAGTGGGCACCATCACATCATCAGTCACTGCTCTTACAGTCAGTACCGTCACATGTACAGTCATTGCCGTCATAGTGGGCACCATCACATCATCAGCTCTTACAGTCAGTACCGTCACATGTACAGTCATTGCCATCATAGTGGGCACCATCACATCATCAGTCACTGCTCTTACAGTCAGTACCGTCACATGTACAACCCTCGCCGACACACATGCGTATGGGTCAATGATGTCATACAAAATTTTTTTGTCTGTTTTAGTTAAATTTAAAAATGTTACATTTTGAAAATGAACTTCAAAATTATCTGCATACATACTTTCTTGAGGGCCTAGTCTAAAATTTCTGGTTTTAATCAATTTTGAGAGAATATTTGATGGACGATGGCAAGAATGTCAATGTGGTGTAATCGTAACCGAAATTGAACCAAATAATTAAAGTTGTTTTAAAAAGGTGAAATTCTCAATAACACACCCTTTCGATTAATTTGGCATAATCTTACATTAGAACTATTTAATGGGGAATAAAAGTAGCAGAACCCCTTTGTTCTGAATATCATAATTAATTTGGGTAATCATGTTGCTCAGATTAACTTCCAAGTGTCAAGGTGGTGTAACTGCCATTCAAGGAGCTGTTTTATTCATATGATGCATTAAAATACCGTGACGGGAAATAATATCACAGAGAAGGACCCCCGGTGACCCTAACTGCTACATGCCAAGGTTAGTAACTCTTATTAAAATATCAGATAATGTGAGATTTTTAGGGTATGGTCGGGTCTGCTTAGGCTTATATGTCAAATGCTATGACTCCAGGAAGACACACAGAATATTCACACTAAGGCCATGTGGTTACATTGGTGTAAATGATATGTGTTAAAATTGAATTTAAATTGAATTGTCAAATGGTATAACCAATTACAAGCCTCTCTATTTTACAACTTTGACAAATATGAGTAGCTTATCATGCTGATGAAATGTAATATAAACTTATCATGTGGAACTATTTTGAAGTGTTCAGTGCTGTATTTTTGGAAAAAGTGGTGATTTATCTGCTGGGATAAATCATCACGTTGCACAACCCTGGTGTTTTGGAAATGTTTATCTTCAATGTATATTTGTATTCCATTTACTTACAAATTTAAGCAACATAATGTGATATATGTTCATAATTTCATAATGTAGCGGAATCAAGTGGGTGAAGAGTGACAGTTGAACATGAACAGCAGCTTTAAAGACCTAAAACCCCAATAATTCAGTGATAGGATAAATGGTATCCTAAGACAAAAAATGCATCTGTAAAATACACTTTACTAAATTTCTGTTATTACATAATTAATACAATAAATGCCAGTTTCAAGCAAGGATAGAATTCCTCATTACAGATCACGAGTGAACACTGATCCTGCTGCAAGGGCCAGTTACCTTGACAAAAGGTATGAAAGGCGGTTTACTCACAGGTACACACACAGTCACACAGACACAGTCACATGGACAGACATGTCTCTACCCTGATTCTTTCTTGCTAGATATTTTTCTTAACTGAAGTCATGACTGATGTCATCCAGGTTGGGGGTGAGTTACTGTCTTAAGTGGAGGAGTTTAAGTATCTTGGGGTCCTTGTTCACGATTGAGGGAAGAAGGGAGCAGGAGACTGACAGGCGGATCAGTGCAGTGTTTGAAGTAATGTGGATGCTGTACTGTTCTATTACAGTAAAGAGTGGGCAGTTAGAAGGCAAAGTTCTTGATTTACCAGTCAATCTACATTCCTACCCTCACCTATGGTCACGAGCTTTGAGTAGTGAGCGAAAGAATGAGATTGTGGGTACTGGCGGTAGGAATGAGCTTCCTTCACAGGGTGTCTGGGTTCAGCAGAAAATGGATGGATGGATGGATGGATGGATGGATGGATGAAATCACAATAGAAGACATAGATTCACAATTCCAGTATTTAGATGGTTTTCTACATTGAAGTAAAAGAAAACACCAAATTCAGCCGACCATGTTGGCTGTCATGCTTGATTTTCAGTGTCAATTTATTTAACAAAGAATGGCATTTGATTGTAGAAGTAACATGGTCAGGTGGTGTAACCTGTTTGCATAACTAGCATGACTTGTATTTCTCATAAAATTAGGATAACATATAGGAGAATAAATGTGGAATCAAATGTAATTCTCTACTGTTTTCATCATATGCCCTGTTCATTATTGAAAAATGCATAAAATTTAAATTTAGAGATAATCCTAATGAAATCTGTTTTTTTTTTGGTGATTATTTAATTATTTTTATGTGTATAATTACATACACTTTGGGTCACTCAAATATGTAATATTTCTCATTCTTTTGTGGTTATATCATTTGATATGTTCAGTCTTACCTTTTGTAAAAAATGGTGCAAATTCATTTCAAATGACACCCAACATGAATACAAAATGTATATTTTAACAAATCTGATGCATGCTTTTAAAACAAGTTATTTGTCACCGACCCATGTGTCACATGTACCCACATCGCCATCACACACACACACAATGACAACTGACCAAGTTACTTTCATTTGTTTTACCCAAAGTACCAGACACCCAACACACTTTTCATTACATCACTAGCAGATTCACTGATCTCAGCTGTGCCGACCCCCTGACTCCTGACCTCTGACCTTTTCCCTTTGCGCCTGCTCCCGTGTCTCCCTCAGCTTGGCAGACTGCTCCTCCCTTATGGTCCGGATCTCGGCCTTTGCCCCCATCAACTGCAGCTCCTTCTGGGCCATGACATGCTCCAACGCCTCTGCCCAGCCTGCCTTCTCCTCCAGTGCCAACTGCAGCCCCTGCAGCTGAGCCTCCAGGGTCTGCTCTGACCTGCGGGGAACCTGTGGGAAGGAGAATCTGGATGAGAACACAAACAGTGTGAAGATGCTGCCTGGAGATGAAGGTCTACAGAGAGCCCCTGTGAGCTGGGGCAGCTGAAGGTTTGAAAGCGATATGGATACCGGCTGGTTCTCCTGCCCCTCTTGCTGTGTCGATGCGCCTCGGAGCTGCTCCTCCAAACAGGAGCATCTCCTCCTAAGGACCTGCTCACTTTCCACACGCAGATCCAGCTCCTGCTGCATCTCCTCCAAGCGCTACCATGCACAGACACACAAGACTGTGACTATATAGTGCACACACACATACATACACACGTTTGTATTCATATCTTTGCGGGGACTCTCCATTCATTTCAATGTGAAAAACCCTAATCCCTACAGTGACAACCTTTACCCCTACTAAGGCTGAACGATTTAGTGATTTTAGATCGAAATTGCAATTTGAAACCACACAATCTGGTAAAGGCCGCAGTTTAGGATATGCATTATACAGGATGTCTGACCCAGGGTTTAAGACTGTCATCAGAATAGTTTTACAAATTCCTGCCGTCCACCTTGTGTGACAGTCATTCTCACCAATCAAAAGTGCCGTGCTCTTCATGTGCCAGTCATGTTCACCAATCAGAAGTGGCCCAAGGCGACTGCATATACGCCCACAAACAACAAACGTGCAACCCAAAAAAAAGTTACATTTGCGGTGCGAAAAAATATTGATTCCGCTGTTGAGATACAAGTGAACTATCTGGAAAGTGAGCATGGTCAGAGATTGAAAGGTCCTATTATTAGAGGTCCAGGCAGCCTTAGCTGCAGGATTGCTATTGTTTTTGTGATAATCCTTTTATGTTTGATTGTTCTCTGCTAATTTAAAAAGTGATAAATACATGTTGGAATATATATCTTTAAGTTCTCCTCCTTGCATTAGAATACAGACCAGTTAATATTTTGATGGTATCTCGTGGTAGTGCTGTATGTTTTATGTATGTATGTAACATGTTTTAAATCTATTACACACCGAATACTGAACTGAAGCTTGACTTTAAGTTGCAAAAAATTAAGTTGCAAATCAAGGTGCCATCACAATATCTGTCAGAAAAATCAAGATTAGGTATTTTTCCCTTATCATTCAGCCCTAAGCTCTACCCAGCTGTGATCTTAATCATGTCACCAAACAAAACACAAGACTTCTGACATTTTTAGTTTTTTGATTGAAGCCCTAGAATTTTAAGTTTCCCCAAAAAGGTGCTCCCTGCAACATCAAAATAACAGATTTTTTTTAAATCACATTTAGTCCCCACAATGTAATATATGCAGTGTTCTCCACAATTATTGGCACCCCATGTAAAGATTTGTAAAAAGGGTTAGAAAAAATGCACCTGTTACTTAAGTAGCTTCATCTCACACTGAAAAAATTAGAAAAATCCAACCTTTCATTGAAATAAATTTATTCAAAGAAAAAAAAATCCTTCATCAAGAAATAATATTTAATTACGCGTGCCATGATTATTGGCAGCTCTGGAAATTATGGTGAACACAATGTACCTGATACATGTTTCCCATGTTAATTGTACATCTTTGAGTTGATTGCAATGTGCAGGAACCTTCAAGCTGTAATCCATAACTTCCAGATTAACTGGGGTACAAACATGAGGTGACACAGAGCCCAAATTCCGTTAGTCATCCATCAACATGGGAAAGATAAGAGAACATGCAGTACAGACCAAATGAGGGAGAAGTGTGCTGACCTTCATAAATCTGGGAATGGATATTTAAAAATAGCTACTCGCCTGAAAATGCCCATTTCTACTGCTAGGGCAATAATAAAAAAGTGGACAACAATTGGAACTGTGACAAACCCGCCTGGAAGAGGACCCAGGTTTATTTTTGCCCCATGTACAATGAGGAGGATCGTAAGAGAGGCAAAAAAAATCCCCAAGGATCAGGGATGGTGAATTACAAGACAAAGTAAAATCTTGGGGTTAGCAAGTCTCAGAAAAAAACCATCTGACACCACTTTCATGCTAACAGATTATTTGGAAGTTACGGCAGAATGAGGCCTTTTCTGTCAGCTAACCATAAACATAAGCGCCTGAAACGCTACTACAATTTTAACTGTAACCAGATTCAATGGTACAAAATGGAGCTTTTTGGCAATAAACATTCAAGGTGGGTTTGGCATCAGAAGAAGGAAGACGATAATGAAATGAACCGTGTCCCAAATGCAAAATATGGTGGTGGTCCTGTGATGTTAGGGGGCTGTTTTTCCTCCAGAAACCCTGGGAACCTCGTTAGGGTACATGGCACTATGGACTCCATGAAATACCAGGACATTTTACATCAAAATTTGGCTGCCTCTGCCAGGAAACAAAAACTGGGCCTTCATTGGATCTTCCAGCAGGACGGGGATCCTAAGCACATGTCCAAATCAACATTAAAATGGTGAGCTGACTGCAGAATTCAAGCTTCTGCCATGGTCATCTCAGTCCCCTGACCTGAACCCCACTGAAAACCTGTGTGCTGAGCTGAAGAGGAGAGTGCACCAGAGAGGGCCGAGGACCCTGGGTGATCTGGAGAGATTCTGTAAAGAGGAATGGTGTCAGATGCCCTGCTCTGTATTCTCCAACCTTATTAAATGTTATAGGAGACTCAGTGCTGTTATACTGGCAAAGGGAGGTTGTACAAAGTATTAAATCCAGGGGTGCCAATAATCGTGGCACATGTGTTTTTGTTTAATACAATTATTTCCTGATGTGGGATTTGATTTTCTTTCAATTAATTTATTTTAATGAAAGGTTGGATGTTTGTCATTTTTTCAGTGTAATATGAAAATATTTCACAGAAAGGTGGGTTTTCTTCTAACCCTTTTTACAAATCTTTACAAGAGGTACCAATAATTGTGGAGTGTGCTGTACATGACAGCGCACACACACACACACACACACACACACGTTGGTGTACCAATCTAAATGGAGACCGTCCATTTATTTCTATGGGAAAAACCCTAATCCCAATCACGACACCCTTAACCTCAACCCATCCCTAACCTTAACCATAAGTAACCAATCCAAAATACAAGACTTTTTGAATTTTTACTTATTTGATTGCATTCACAGATTTTTATATAACTGTTATTCAAATGGGGACCTCAAAAGTAGGGAAGGTTCAGGTTCTGCACTTTGGGGACAATTCGGTCCTCAAATGTGATCTATGCAAACCCACACACACACACACACACACATTACAATGAACAGAGGGCCTCCATGAGCAAAAGCTATCTGGGGGGGAGTTTGGGGGCCAGACAAAATAACAGTTCTTTAAACAGAGGGACACTGCAGTTAGCAAAAAGTCCCTAGAATGTGTAAAATCAGGAGTACAGTAACTAAATAACCAGTAAAGGCCGCTGTGGATTAACCCCACGGCCCGCCTGTAATGCTCGGGCCCCTTCACCTCCTGTAGTGCATCCACTTTGTCTCTGGCCTGGCGCTGTGTGGCAAACAGCTCTGCCTTGGCTCTGTGTAGCTGCCGCTCGGCCTCCTCCCTCTCCAGGGCGCTGGGCGCAGCATCCTGACGGGGATTCTTATGCATCGAGAAGCGACAGACCATTAGAGGAATTCATTATTCAGGTTAGGGGTAGCAAGTACTGTAGCAGTCAGAAGCCACACAACCTGCGCTTAAATCCCGTTTATAAAATATGGATCCCAGATCATATTATCTACCCCTAGAGAGTTGATGATGGAAAAATGCAGTGATAATAATAAGGATTTTTCAGTGATGATGCCCAGCCAGCCCATACTGACAGTCTGACATGTACAAAGCCCCAGTGCACCACAGTGTGACTGGTTTCTGGCTGCTGACTGGTTTTTAGCTGCGTAAGTTTACTTGATAATCTATTGCTGCATCATGGTTGAGCCAAATTACTATAGGTACTGTACAAATCTGCCATCCTGAGCGAGTGGACAGAAGAATTCCTCCCCACCTGCATCTTCTCCACAGCAGGCAGCTCCTCCTCCCAGCCTGGGCCCTCCTGCACACAGCCCGTCTGGAGCTGTGGGGAGCACTGCTGCCACCTGCTGGCATCCGCACACAGTCACCTCAACGCCACTAAGAGCTTCAGTCCATGTGACCACCGTGGAGTCGCGGGAAGGTACCTGGTAACCTCCACCTGCCGCCTCCTCTCACTCATACTGGCCTCCAGGTCCCGTGCCTCCCTCTCTGCCTGCTCCACTGCTGTCTGCACACACCTGAGCTCCTGCAGTGCATGCTGGGAGATGACAGTGATCAGAGAGGAAGGCACATGTGAGGAATGATGGAAACCCCTTGGTTATTAAGCCCATTTACAATATTAAAATTGATGTTTGGCTGGAGTGCCAATCCTACCACCCACCCCCAAGTTATTCCCTGTAAGTTGGACGACCTCCTTATAGGGCTGGATGTAGATTAACATCATACCCAGGACAAAGTAATTGCAGGTTAAGGGCCTTGCTCAAGGGCCCAATGGAGTAGAATCACTCTGGGCATTCGTGGGATTCGAACCAGCAACCTTCCAGTTGCTGGCACAGATCTCTAGCCTCAGAGCCGCCACACAATGTGAAAAAAACCTGTAAAATGTCCCCACAAGGATAACCGCAACTTTATAATAATCTGTTAATTCAATTAACCATCATTGGGACTAGGGTTCTGCCCATGGAAATAAATGGACGGTCCCCGAAACCTGTGTGTGTGTGTGTGCTTGTGTTGTTCCTTACCTCCTTCTTCTTCAGCAGGACATTGAGGGACAGCTCTGTTTCATGTAGCTGGGTTCTCCTCTGTTCCAGCCTTTCCTCCACTCGAGCACAGTCCTTAAGCAGCACAAAACAGCAATCAGTGAACGGCACCCTCTACTGGAGAACACTGATACAGGCACACATTCTGACTGTACCTAAGCACTGATACAGTGGGACTTACCCTTCTAAGAGCACAAAGATCCCCCTCTGGTGGCAACCTGTCCAATCCAGCTCCCTCCTGCCATCCATCAGCCACCTTAGAGGGACGCGGTGACAGTTACTGAAACTCAGTGTCTCTTGGATTGCTTATTTTATACAGTCTTACAAAACCCTGTTTCCCTTTATATGAAAAGATTCCCCTGCCTTTATTCATTAAAATAACACTGTGACAGTGTAAATAACGAGATTTCAGAATGAACTGTGTACTTTTACACTGGAGAAATGCTCCCCCACGTCTTGTTTGGCCCGTCGTCTTAAGAGGACGCAGCTCTGTGTCCCCGGCTCCCCAGTGCTCTGTCCTGGGGAGGCATGCCAGGTGCTGTGCCTCCCCCTCTCCGTGCCTACATTAACACTGTCCTCATCATCACCTGACAGTGGGATGTAGGCAGATATACCCTGAGTCCTAAGACAGAAACCAGCCAGTGATGGACAGGCAAAGTAATGATATTACAATTTATAATTCATTACTCATTCATTATGACTGCTGTCTTCAGCTATTTCCATCACCATCACTGGGGATGTAAACTACACTGACAGGCCCGGCTGTTCCCTCCAAAATCGCACCATGAGATAGCGAGGCAAAGTGACTGTCTGTGACAGATGCTCTCATTCAGACCTGAGGGACCCCCTTCTGGTGGGATGGGACTTTCGGGTCAGCCAGGTTCTGCATGAAGCCTCCTCACCGGACTCAGGCACTCCCCCTGGTGGACAGGTTAGACATTGCTGCAGTGTAGAGCGCGCACCCACTTACCTGAAATAGCGTGAATGAATAAAATCCAGCACACCATCTGCCCCACTCATCTATTCCTCTGCGACCTCCCTGGTTATTTCTGACTGCTCTGCATCCGGCATACCTGTGCTGTTTAACTAACCCGTACCTGCTGGGACACTCACCAGGTCTGGGCCTTTGACCCGAGATGTACGAGTCCAGGTGACTCTGGTCACAGCTCAGCTCACCTACCCGGATGCACCAGGCTGTAAAGTGCATGGGGACAGTGAGTGTGGCTTCAGGCGCAAACAGATTACTGATCACGCAAACAAAATCATGCAACATCCTTCCATCCATCCATCTTCTGGAAACTGCTTATCCCATTTAGGGTTGCAGGGCTCTAGAGCCTACCCCGGGGGCTCTGGGCGCAAGGCAGGGAACAACCCAGGATGGGCTGCCAACCCATCTCACACACACCGACAGGCAGTCGAGGTTGCGGTCAGCACCTGCACTACTGGTGAGGGCACTGTGGAGGTGCTCGCGGACCTGGTCGGTTTGCACTGAGTCCAAGTCACTGTCGATGGTTACTGTGTCAAAGCTGGGCACTGGAACCCCTACAGAAAGTGCAGTGAACAATGAGCCGTCAGACCACATTCAATCATCAGACTCCCTCTCCATCTTCGAGATGCTGCTCCACTACCGCTTACACTTGTGACTGGGCTTCGTTGGAAGCTCAGCCTAGCTGCACTTATGTCAAGTTGACACTTTGACGACCATTTCATTGTAATGTGTTACCTGCCTCACCCAGCAGCTCCGGAGCAGTTGGTGTTAAAGGTCTTGCTCAAGACCCCTCAGTGATATGCTTACCCTACTGGCCTGGGATTGAAACCCCCAACCTTCTAAACACAAGCACAGATCCCAAATCCATTAAATTACAAATTAAAATCCTTGTAAATTCACTCTAAATATTTGTAAAAGTATTCATTATAAACATGTATACAATATATGTAACAAATTTTATGCCATTATTTGCATCGCAAAGGAACAAACAAGCTTTACTGTATTGCCACTTCCACAAGTACATTGGAACGCTTCTCTTTGCTTTGGGGGGGGGGGGGTCACAGTGCAGGGTCAGCTAATGTGCAGCACCCCTAGAGTAGGGGGTTAATTGCCTTACTCAGGGACCCACGTACACGTGACTGTTCGGCTGAGCTCAGGGCTTGAACTGACGACCTCCTGCTCAAAGGCGCAGACACTTTGCCTGCTGAGCCACTGGCCACCCCATTTCAGGTCCACCAAGACGCAGACAAAAGGTTTAAAATATAAAAACGTTGATTTTTGGCACTATGGTTCCATAAATCTGTCACTAAGTCACCTGTCAGTGTAATTTCATCAATTCAATTCAATTCAATTCAATTCAATTTATTTTTATATAGCGCTTTTCACAACAAGGTTGCCCCAATGCGCTT
>JAODJX010000042.1:36963837-36974216 GCA_026776945.1 Isichthys henryi
GCCCGGCCCCCCCTGCGCCCCCCCCCCCCCCCCCCCCCCCCCGGCCCCCCCCCCCCCCCCCCCCCGCCCGGCCCGCCCCCCCCCCCCCCCCCCCGGGCCCGCCCCCCCGCTGCAGCAGGTCACATAAGGAGAGCTTGAGAAATTTGCCAAACGACAGACGTTCAAGCCTCAAGCGCTGGGGCTATGGAACATTCCGGAAATGCCCCCAGAAGGTGGGGTCATAAGGGCAATAAACCAGCTACCCTGTGAACTAGCAAGCTGGGCGTCAATAGCATCCAGGTGGATGTCACAGTGGTTCATGAGGGGTGGGGTAGAGGGATGTAAGCCCCCCCACCCCATCTTTCCGCCAGGCAAGGAAAGGAAAGTTGGTGAATGAGGATCACTGCAACAAGACTCAATATCAATGAAAGGTGTCTAATTCCTTACCAGGAAAATGCAGCAGCTCCTGATCTGCTGAGAAATATAAAAGAAAAATCCTTTATGAAGAGGTGTGTCCAAACTTTACATCAAATGCAGCTTTATGAAAATGATGCTGCATTTCAGAAATAATGACCTCCCTCAGAGCAGTAGCTTGTGTGTTGGCGATTCTTTTCACAGAGAAGTGAAACAGAAAATGACTGATCACAAAGTAGCATAATGAGCCCATCCCATTTTCTGCACCATAAGAACCTGTGGGGCATTCGGTTTGAATTTCAGAAGATGTTCCAGATGGGAATGAAAATGAATGATGGACTGCTATTACAGTACCTTTTCCGTGACAGAGAATATGCATGCAGTGTGAGGTGCTGAGACAGAAGGCTGTGGACAAGTGAATGTTAGAGTTTCGTTCAGTAAAACCCAAAGTCAATCCTGGAAAACCCCAGACCGGAATGTCTCCTATGTAAGCCTACGTGACTGAGAAACAGCCAAATTATCCAGTAATGATTACTGAAAAGTCTGCTCATGCAGTATAAAATCCCTGGTTTTAATACTCTCCATGTCAGAATCCTGGCACTCAAAATGAATGTAGGAGCAATTAAGTGATGCTATATTTGCCATTTACGCAAGCACATTGGAATGCTGCTTTAACCAACAACCTACCGATCACAGAGGCCTAACATGTTGAGCTTTTTTAATTAAATGATGTTTTGAAATTACGAGGGGACAAAGAAAACCACATGAGAATTTAGAGAGCCTGTCTTAATTCTCTTAATTATCGTAGATCAATGTTCACATCCTGTTCTCTGTGATCAGGAAGTGTCAGTAAGGTGACAGCATCTGGCAGGTAATGAGCAGCTTCTCTGACTGTTTCACATTGGCGGTGTCTGTACTGGAAAGAAGCCAAGACCACCCACAGACTGAAATAAGCTCACTGAATGGCTGTGCGCTAATGAGGAAACTTTCCAAACAGAAACAGAACTTAATAATCTGAGTATTAGATTTGAAAATAAAATATAAGACAGAACACATATTAACTACTTATACCACTCCTCTGATCAAAATTAGCATGGAAATCGTCAGCTGTTTGCCTGGAAGCAGTATGACATATTTGCTGGGTCCTTTAGCAAGGCCCTAAATCCCAAAAACGCTTAAGGGTTGCTGGAAAAATGACTAACGCTGCACTCCAGTGGGACTGTATTACAGCTTGGAGTGACATGATACAGACCCGCCCCAGGGGTGGCCCCCGTGGTGCATCTCCCCATAGACACTCCTACATCAGCTGAAAACTTATTCAAGACACAGATTCATACTGGTAGCAAAACTGTTAACGAACACTTTCAGCAACGGTACCCAACTATGTGCTATTAGACAATTTCTAAATCAAAATGAAAATGTACTTACTAAAATGAGTTCTGGTATATAGTGTTGTTTAGAAACTTAAGAATATCAGACAAGGATCATAGCTATTAAAGCAAGAGTACCCTCCTTAGCAGGTCACTCATTTCTGCTACCATATTAACGAACCCACCAGTGGCCAAAGACATAAGAATGTTTTTCTCTGTAGACAGGATCAGTGTGTCCTGCTTTTGCCCAGGGACAAGATGATCTGTAAGATGATATTAGAGACATTATCATTCCCAACTTTAATGTTTTGAAGTTGTCTGTTGGATAATTTATAACAAACTTATTTAGTTATTGCACATCAGATTCACAGGGGAAATACCTGGCCATGAAGTCTCTCTCCTATCATTTTCTCTTTCCTTTTCTGAGAATCCGACTTGACAAATTGCCATCTTGACAGGGGGAGGGGCTTTTGACTTTACCATGGGGTGACAGACCAAACCATTTGTTACATTATAGGGATGAAAACTAAACGTATTTTTGACAAGGAAGTTTTACAAAGATAAAAAATGACAAACTTTTATGTGATTCGCAAATTATATCAAAAGTTGTCATAAATATATGTTTTGGACTAATTACTCCAGCAGATTATTTAAAAGCTACGGGGCCATATTGCCCCCCTTCGGCGGCCATGGACATGACCACACATCAGTTAGATTCGGGGTTGTTTGCCTAGTGCTAATCTCACTTTTTTATTTTGTTCAGTTGGGAACAGCATGTTAATAACGCTAGAAACCCTTTGTATTTTACGCAGTATGACATTCTGTAGGGCCAATCACATGTACTAGCTAGCTGACTATCTCCTCCTGTTAATTAAGTCGTGATCCAAGGCAGTGTTCTAATGTTAACGGATTACAACTTCTCCTCACCTGTTCCAAACAAACAAATTCAGATCAATTTCTTTTTTGCCTTTTGCTTGCTTTCTCGGCACCGCCTTGCGTTCTTTTCAGTTTGCCGTCCACTACGGTTAAGTGCAGATCGACCCTGAAATATCGTTTTTTTATATATATAGATCTGATAGAATCAATCCTAACGTATAAGAATCACTCTACATTGTAATTTAAACGTTATTCCTGGGAGCAGGACATGAACAGTACTCATGGGGGGGGGGGACATATATGTCACTCTGACCCCAAGCTACAGATGTAGACACGTAAAAACTAAAGAATGACTATGTTTGTGTGCATGTACAGTTGGCCTAATAGACTGAAGTTACAGGAAGCTATATACTATAAAAACATATCTGAACTACATTCAAAAATACTGGTGCCCCTCACAATAGAATAAATTAAGGCCGCATGGTGCAGTTTTCATGCCATTTTGCAGAATGTCGTGATTACTGACATCGGTCAAAACAGCAGAAGTGTGGAAATAGTTAAGCCATGCGGACGTGCTCCCCATTTAGCTCCTTCAGACTGGAGGGCAAATCTTCCTGATCCGACACGTTTTTGTTATTCATCTCATTTCACACGATCCTATTAAAGAGGCTTTGTCTTTAATCAAAATGAACCGACTGGACAATAGCAGTTACCTGCAATTTCAGCACAGAATCGCCATGACCATATCATAACCGCACTAAACCGATTTGATTTTCCAACTGGGATTAATAAATAACAACATATTTATTGTTGTTATTATTAATAATATTGATGCACCTGCTGTTTTGCAAGAATTCGCCCGTTCGAATATCTTCCTATTCGAAAGTCCGAAAGATGTCTGACTATGATGAGCGAGCATCTACCTGTAGTCTTCCAGCTAACCAGGCTGCGACGCGTTAACCTCACCTGATGGTTCCCGTTCTATTATCGCTGATGGCAGCGGCCGGGTCTCACGCTTCTAGCATCAAGCAGGATAGTCGGTTTAAAGGTGGCTAGACTTACCGGCTTCAATCGCATAGCAACCATCAAACAGTGGTGGGCCCAGTTACCCACGGGGCAGTTCTGTGCCTAAACCATTTTGCCTTTGGTTGTCAAGGCGACGCGCGAGGCGCGAGCCAAAGCGCGAGGAATGTGTCGGTACCGAAACTGCTTAACATAAAAAGATAGCGGTGCCACAAGTATTACTTAACTATGGCAGCTACAAAGTTACCTTATCGATCTCCGCTATGGAATTTGCCTTAATTTAGTGGCGTCAATTTGAATAAAAGATAAATAAAAGCCTATACAGCGAACGAGAGCAGTGCCGGGTGCAGAATAAAATTAGTGAAGGAGCACCTAAAATGCGGAGGCATGGTCCGCACGGCGAGCGTCTAAGTCACGGATTGACTGACTACCCCACATTGCTATTTGAGGGTGATATGCACCTCTATAAACCTGGCTGCAAAAAATATGGCATTTTCCGTGCAGGAGTGTCTTTAAAATCTGATACTAAAATCTCACACAGCTCCGCGTCCACAGACACTGTAAATTTAAGGGACCATGACACAAACACACAGGATAACAAAAAGATTCAACAAAGGCTTTATTTTCTCATTTTAAATCACAGCTGGGTCTTTTTTTCGTAAGACATTACATGTGTATAAATTAACGAAAAATAATTTAAAAAAAGAAGAGGAAGAAACGGCCTCGTATGAGAAGCATGTCGGTTATCGGCTTCGCGGGTTAACCAGGCGTCCGCAGCTCAGGTGTGAGGGGGCGGCTCGGGCCTCGTAACTGCGGCCTTGCTTCACTATGAACCACGTGTGTGATCGGTGGTTGGGGCGGGTCTGGGATTGCATTCAGACGGGCCACGGTGCCGTCATCATTTCTTTCCCGTTTCAAGCCAGTCATGTCTGAAAGGAAAATAAGGACTGGGTATAGCCTAGGACACACGCAAACTTAGACACTCAAAGCACGACAGCCCCACCAAGAATGGGAAATAAACCGAATTTAAAAGAACAAAAAACGAGCAGTCTGAACAGAGGGCGAAATAAATTACATCCGACACGCATTTGCCGGTCTCACGGGGACTGGAGAGGACAGCGCATGTTAGCAGCCACTTTGACTGCGGTCACCGTAGGGCAGTCCGCTGACACAGGCCCCGCCGGCTCCCCTCCTAAAGCTACTCTGAAATAATTGATTTTAATGAATTAATTAATTTATATATATATATTTATTTCTTTATATATAATATATACATACACACAAACGTGTGCTTGAAATGACATTTTCCCCAAAGGTTTAGTATTAATATTTAATACATTGAAAAAGTAAATTATCTTTGTATAAGTTAGATCCATCCCTGACAGTAGCACACCACATACTGTTGAGGAGGTCGGGGGCTACCATGTTTCCTTTTTGCCCCGATGCTCAGTTAAGGGTCATTTCCACAGAGAGCAGTTGGACGTCTGAACTTAAGACAAAACACCAAACTAACCAGTCTGGTACATCTTACTCAATTGCTATTTTCTGTCAAAATGAGATTTCTCATTTAATTGAGCACCGGTACACAGTGAAAACCTGTAAAAACCTCAAGGGCATGACCAAACACCCTTGTGGTAAGATATTTATTAGATATGTACAAATAGTACAGAAGATTATGCTGATTGTGGTTTGCTTACTTTAAAGAAAGGAAAGGAAACTCTAACATGACAAAAATGTCATCCTATTTCACTTTATGTTCCTATTCTATAAAACTACAAATTGTATGCAGTTCCCTCTGTGGTTTATCTCTCAGGACATTATTTAGTGTGATGAGCTTGAGTACCGAACTGGACCGAAACGAACACAAAACTAACAATTAATGCACAACCAGACAGGCATTCTAAACAGAAAACCCTCCTCAATCTACAACACAAATGTATAATAAAAGAAACCAACATGTAAACACAGGGTGGTATTTCATCAAGCAGGACAGACAGATTAAGGTGAGGTCACACCTGAGTGTTTCAGTATCTCAGTGTTTCCTGTATCTTGTCACAGACAGATGTCAGTAACCGTCTTGTCTCTCTTCGGGTTGGTCTCCATTCACCTGTTTTTCATTCACATGCTTATGTCTCACTAAATGAAAGCATAACTCACTAATGTAATAACTCCAGATCATTTTAAAAGCAATGAAATACATGTGACACCTAAACTTTACTTCTGAACAAGTAAACCAATTTATATTTATAACTTGCACTTGAATTTGTCGAAAAAGCGGATTCAATCTATATACGGTGCATGTTAGTATTTTTTTCATGGTCATCAAGTATCATGATGCCAGATGGGATAGAATGGATCAAAGCGGGATTATACGCACACGCGCACACTCACTCGACAGGTAATATGGTTGTGACTTTTGCAAATCACCTTCTTAGGACTGGTTAGCTATAGGTTCCTCAGTGGTGACCAGGGTCAGTGGCACACCTTGGGTAAGTAATACTATGTTAGTGTTGGTGACCAGTCTAAAGTTTCAAGGAAGGTTCAGAGAAAGTTACAAATTACAGTTAATTTCCTGCTTGGGAAAATATTTGACACGCATCTTTACATGATCATATGTACAAGATGGGCAAAAAGATTAAATGTTTTTTGTAAAAATATATGCACATAGGTGCATAAAAATACAATATATGTCAACTCATTTAAAATTAGTATTTCATTTCTCATGATGGGTAAAATAACTGGATTGTACCAAGGTAATCCACTTCATTAGCATCTTGTTTCTATAATTGTTACAATGTAAAATAAAGTAGGTGAATAGTTCTGAAATATGACCTTTGAATTTCATACTGCACTCTTGTGATATAGTCTAAAGCCATGGCAACCATCACAAATAAACCTCTTCTGAAGGGTGGAACCACCCTTTTGAAACAGTCTGATCAGAGGTGGGGGGAGGGGATGCAGAGAGGGGGCTGGGTCCTTCAGTATGAGTGGTTTGTGTAGGGCATAACGTCGAGAAGATATTGTTGGGGGGGGGTGGGTCACATTTTACCTGTTTGTCCTCAGCAAGTTTAGTTACATCATCCACAACAGCAAACCCTAGTAATTAAAAAAATAATAATAATCTTGAGCTCTTCAAGCTGGGCAGGCTCAGATCCCGTTCATATTCCTTTTGTGGAAGACATACAAAAAGGCTAAAATGTTAAATCCCTTTTTTGGTTTACCATTCCTCTTCTGTCAGTGAATAGCAGGCCCGCCCTCTCACTGCACACTGGTAAGCGCGAAGCAGGACCAGTCGTGGGCTTGGCTTCAATCAGTCTTCAGCAGCACACTGCAAACTTGCTTGAGCTAAAGTGGGACTTTGCAGCCTGTATAGTGCTGCACAAAGTGATGCACTGTGGGAAATACACACGGTAAAGTTCCTGATCTTCTGGAAGCTTCAGCGGGCCATGTCCTAGACAGAATAAGCTTTGCTCCGAGAGTCAGAACCCCAATCCGCGCGTGGGCACACGTCATGTGCTACACTACATCTGTAAAACATGAGGCTGTTGCAGAGTCACTAAAAGGTCATATAGGGGCGCGCCCTCCTGGTCTCCAGTTTGACAGCGAAAGTGTGGCGCACATATATATATGTCCATTCACGGTAGAGAGACCCTGCCTTCCCGCTGCTGGTGACGACACAGTCCGTAGCATTCAGCAAGGGAGGGGACGGTGATGTTGGGGGGGCGGGGGGAAGTTCAGAAGATCTGAGGGCACAGACTCCAGTCCTGCTTTTCCTTGGCCTCCCAGTAGCCGCCAGCGTAAACAAAGCTGGCCTCCCCGGTGGCGGGATCCGTCCTCTTCTTGAACCAGATAGGCTGGTAGCCCTCGTACTCAAGGCCTAGGAGAGGAGCAATACAGTTACTGTCGGACTGGGAGGGTAAGGTCAGCTTTGTACAGGGACCCTAAAACAGCTCATAATATGATGACGTTGCTACCGCTAGCTGCCGAGATTTGTAAAAATAGCTTGAGCTGAAATCCCAGGGGATATGGTGGAGGGGGGGTTGGTGCGCTACAGGGCACTGAAGACATAATCTAGAGAGATCCAACCTCTGCAGATCCACATTAGCAGACCCAGTACTGCCACGCCAGAGCATCAGCAAAGAATGGGTCCGCCTGTGACTTGGTGGATGTGAGCCCAGCCCTGGTCTGCTAAGCAGGAATGCTCTAAGAGCAAACCCCACAGTACTGCTGGAAGTACAGAATGAAATATGCTGGTAAAAAAACCCTGTTTTAACCTCTCTCTCCCTCCCAGAAGCGGACCGTGGCTTTTAAAGTGAAAGTCAAACGCTAGAGGCACCAAAGACAACCTTGGCTGTCCGCTACACTGCACACGAGACACTTCCCAGCTTCAAGCTTCCATGCCTGCAGGACATGAGATTGGGGGCGGACAATTTACGTGCAGATCCAAGAGCGTAGCCGGCCAACCATATCGACACGTCACAGCCATTCTTTACCTTTTTGTATGTTTGTCTGTAAACTGTTATCAAACACACCCCAATCTCCTGACTGTCAGCAGACAGGATTATCGATGGGCCCTTGCAAAGTGAAAGCTTGATGTTTGTCCAAGCTGGCAGAAATGAGCTGAGGTCAGGCGTGGCCATCAGCCAGCTGTTATTTTGCAGTTCTCTGATTGTTAGAGGAATTTGTCCTTGGGAGACCTACATTTATGGCTCATTCTGGCAGGTGGGGCTATATTTTGGGACCTTTACTGTCCATCTCTGCACTATACTCATTATTATCGCTGACCTCACTGGTCTTTCTGTATGTTACTAAGCTCTCGCCTGGCCCGCCTCACCCTCCTCCAGCGCACTGTTTGCCTCGGCCTCCCTCTTCCTCCTCACGGCCCGCTGCTTCTCCTCCAGCCGCTGCTTCTCCACATTGGCCTCGTCCCAGCGGCCAGCCTCCATGAGACGTTGGTCAGGCCGCAGGCGGCTGTCTGTGGGCCCCATACCCTCCTCAGGCTCGTTCAGCGTCAGCGCCAGTGAGGAGAAGTAGTACATCTGTTCTGCGTTCTCCCTAAATTGAGAAGAGGGGACAAAGCGATCACCGGAGAACCATCCTGCCATTTTTCTGTAATATTACCCTTTATTACTCTAATAGCCCCCATTGCCCACCCCATGAAAACCCCAATTCTCTTGCTGTACTTCAGCAGTAAAAACACTTATAACTGCAATGATAAAGTCCTCAAAAATACCGCAGTGGCTTCTTACAGTTTTCCTGAGGGAGTGCTCTGCTTTATCTGGGATCCGGATACTCAAGATCATTAACACTGGCAACACGAATGCCAGATGCATGGAGGAGGGGTTACGTACGGCAGGGGGTACTTCTTCCAGAGCAGCTTGGGTGTCAGGGTCTGGTAGACGGTCTTCTGCTTGCCCTCGGAGCTGCTGTTGCCACGGCTACTCTGCACGATCTTAGCGCTCTCCATCTTGTCGTCCCACGTACCGGAGAGAATGTAGTGTGCCTGGCCGTCGGTGTCCATCACCACGCCCGTGACCTGGCAATGAACGGACGGCCAAACTGGACAATGCAAATTCACACTAGCTAATCAATTAATTTAAACACTTAGCTGTTGTTTGAATGCAACAGTTGATTAAAGAAGGAAATATCATACGGACCAGTAGAGGGCAGCACTACCAAAGCAATTAATTTCTGGTACATTACAAATGCTGCACCGTAAGGTCTGGGCTACCTTTGTGACAAATCCTATTATAGTGGGAAACTGCTCCCTCTCCAAAGGTCCAGGCTCACCTTGCGTGGGACATCCCGGGAGAAATAGCTGTACGGGGAGAATTTGAGCTGACAGGTCTCTTTGGTCTTGTGGTTGACAATGTCGATGTCCCCCGACTGCAGAGAGAGGGAGATGGGGAGAAAAAGAGATTT
Source organism: Isichthys henryi (assembly GCA_026776945.1). Classification (NCBI taxonomy): domain Eukaryota; kingdom Metazoa; phylum Chordata; class Actinopteri; order Osteoglossiformes; family Mormyridae; genus Isichthys; species Isichthys henryi. Next base: position 36,973,422 of record JAODJX010000042.1, read on the forward strand.
TTAAGAATGAAATAAAGAAAAAGAAATGGGTCACTGAATGGTACACAGATGATGGAAGGATTGAAAGGGAAGGATGTTGAGCAACAGAGAACAACAGACGTTGGGTAAGCAAGGAAAGTCAGTGACTCAAAATCACAGTGATGGTGTGTGAGAGACCCCACAGTCCAATCAAGCAAACAGTCACGAAAATCAAAGTTCCCAGGGGTCTGGCAGAGGTGAATCTAAGATGGACTGGCCAGAAGTGGGGGGCGGTTTTCAGTCATGAGAAAGGGGTGGGCAATCACACATGCGGGGCCCCCTGTGGACCAGCAGCTCTAACTGTGTCAGCTGCACTGCTCCTTTGGCAAGGGGGGATATTTTTGGAAATGAAAGTGGGGTAAATCCAAAGAGACACAGATGACTTTTTATGGGCAATTGGTGCCCAGCTGGACAGAAGAGGAAAGAGATGGTAGGATTGTACATGAGAAGAGCGTGTGAGTTGCATGTCAGGAGTGTGACAGGAGTATGTAAGAAGCATGACAGGAGTGTGTGAGGAGCACAAGAGGAGCATGACAGGAATGTGTGAGGAGCACAAGAGGAGCATGACAGGAATGTGTGAGGAGCACAAGAGGAGCATGACAGGAGCGTGTGGGGAGTGTGTAAGAAGCATGACAGGAGCGTGTGAGGAGCACAAGAGGAGCATGACAGGAGCGTGTGAGGAGTGTGTAAGAAGCATGACAGAAGCGTGTGAGGAGCATAAAAGGAGCATGACAGGAGCGTGTGAGGGGCATAAGAGGAGCATGACAGGAGCATGAC